>OU830604.1:38225951-38366713 GCA_917563855.2 Limnephilus lunatus
CATACAGCCTTAGCCACCATTGCGCTCTTGGACTCATTTGGTTGGGATGTTTTGCACCCCCCTCCCCCCCATATTCCCCTGCCTTGGCGTCTTCAGATCATCATTATTTCACCTTCCTGTAGGCATGTATGGATGAAAATAAATTTTCAATCGAAGAGCAGGTACAGAAAGAGGTTCTGAAGTGGGGGAAGGAGCTGGCGGTAGAGTTTCTCGAGGAGGGCATAAAGAAACGTGTGCCACGGCTAACCACATGTATTGAACGGAATGATGATTATGTGAAAAAATAGTCAACAAGTCTATAAACAATATACTGTAATTTTTTTTCAAATACAAATTTTAAAAAAATATATAAAAAATCTAGTACACTTAATTTGTGAACATCCCTTAATTTTAGCACTTCATTAAATTAAGCGAAAACTGAATAAAACTTGATTTCATACTTAATAAAAAAATTATTCTTTGACAATAAATAATATGTAATTAAGGAATCCGTAAGTTTAAATTATGACTATGACTGACAAATATTTAATGCCAACAACGTTCTTGCATCTCCTTGGAAAGTTTGAATAAGTCAAGTTTGTACGTTGTTATTCTTAATTTTAGGCACGATTCCAGGTTCTCATCAATAAGATGACTTCTCAGTTTACTCTTGATCAAGTTCATGCTTGAAAAGATTGTTCGCGTAATACGTAGAACCGAAAAGGGAAAGACCAGCAAACGCGATTTTTTCTGCTGATCATAAGAGTCAGGAATATTATTCATGGCGTTGAAGATGATCATGTCTTCCTTCTCTAGGTCTTTCAAAGCGACACTTGTTTTGTGAACTAAGCTCACATAAATTTGTTCTTCTCCAATATTTCCAAATCAACACAAAGACGTTCAAATTTAGAGCTCCACATTTCCATGTTTTTTTTTAAATCCAGCAATTGTATTTCAAAGTTACCAATGTCTAACCCAAAAGTAGAAAATAATAAATCGAAGAATTCTAAATTGAAGAATGCCGAAGAATGCTCAGGTCGCTCTGCTGTTTTTAAACGTCTGAAACCTGCTGAGAAATGCTTCCCTCATATTTAAAATGGTTGTTTTGAAATAGTTTTTGCAATGGAAGAATTATTTTCATGGCGATGCTTCAGCATACTCGGAAAGAGAAACAATGTTTCCCTTTCAAAATCTTGAGCAAAATGGATATCATACGCCTGTCCTTGGACATTTGTGCCAGAGCCGCACTTAACAAGCCAAATAGCCGCATGCGGCTCCGGAGCCGCACTTTGCCGACCTCTGGCCTAGTTGATTTTCACAAATATAAATTTAAATAAATTCGATTTTTTTATATATATCTTTAATATGGCAAAAATGTGATTAAAAACGTTCCAGTGGTTGACGAATAATAGATAGGGTAATAATAATATTGCGCTTTTCTCGTTCAATGAATTACAATTTTTTTATGCAAATATTGCGAACGGTTACTATCCAAGCCAGATATACAATGACGTTCGTTGAACTAGTATTTTATATTGCACATACAAGGTGGGTCAAAAGTAATCATCCGATGTTCTTTTGCTGTAATTTTTTTTTTAATAAAAACTTTGGTTTGCTTGTGAAATTTGTGTATTTTATCCATTAGAATTTATTCCATCAAGTCGAGAAAATGATATCGGCCGGCCGCCGCCAGAGTTGATGACCAAACAGGCCCATTTTATGGCATTTTCAATCATTCTTGCCAGAACTTCGGGCGACAGGTTCTCACATTCCTAGCGAATATTCTCCTTAAGGGCTTCAAGAGTCTGAGGCTTGTTGACGTAAACCCGCTACTTCAAAAAACCCCATAAAAAGAAGTCTGGAACGGTTAAATCGGGTGATCTGGCCGGCCAGTGCAAATCACCAAAACGATATTTTAAGCGACCAGGAAATGCTTCCTTCAGAATATCAGAATATCGGTTGTGGCTCAAGCAGTGTGTGCCCTCGCACCATCCTGTTGGAACCACATGTTCTTCAGTCCCAATACTTCCAATTGAGTAAGAAAAAATCGGTAATCATGGCTCTGTAGTGCGCGCCGTCCACAGTCGTCGTCGGTTGGCCCGCGGGGTTCTAAAAAAAATGGCCCAATTACTCCTCCAACGTAAACAGCACACCTCGCAGTAACTTTGAGCGGGTGTAATGGCTTTTAGTGGGTGATACACGGATTTTCGGTGCCCAAGAAACGATTTTTTTGTTTATTTACATAACCGCTAAGATGGAAATGAGCTTCATCGCTCATGATAATTTTCGAGGAAAAATCGTTCACCTCTTCGTTGAGATTCAGGCTTGAGCGTAGAAAATCATTTTCTAGACATAATGGAATAAATTCTAATGGATTAATAAAAAATTTCACAAGCAGAACCAAATTTTTTCATTAAACAAAAAAAATTACAGCAAAAGAACATCGGATCATTATTTTGGCCCACCTTGTACTTCATCTAAATCTAAATCATTTTAAATGTTCTTTTATTGCACCACTTCATGTAAAACATTCTTTTTTTTATATTGCGCAAACAACTTATTCTAAAACGTTGTTACTTTAAAAAAAAAAGTGCTTTAGACCACACAACTGAAGTAAAACTTCACTAACTTATAAAAGAAGAGAGAAAGAAAATGTGCGCGCGCACTGCTCTCTCTTGCTCCTACAGTGGGATACAGACAATAGGCCAGCACTGTGTCGATATACGAAACGTAACTGGCTATAAGAGAAAGAAAGAAAGAAAATGGGTGCTCGCACCTCTCTCTCTTGCCTTTACTTAATAAATACGAAACGTAGCTCTCTCTCTTTCTATCTTCATTAACTTATATGTCCCTCTCAATTTCCGTTCGCCTCGCCCGATCACACTTTTTGTAACGATCTCGTCACGCATTCACCAGCTTACTCCCCAAGTCAAGCGTGCGTAAAGAGGTTTTACTTCAAAAAGTTTTCGCAATATTTTTTAGAGAAAAATATCAATATTTTATTAGCTAAACTTTGCCTCAAACTAACACTTTTAAAAGCGTATACATATATTGTTCAGCTATGATATTGATCGCATGCCCTATTTTGAATATTTTGTAAAACGTTCAACCATCTCGGTCGCAGGGTACGGCCATTAAAGCTGATGATGTTGGGAACATTATGCTTTCAACTTTATTAAAATTTGCCACGCAAAAAAATGTGTCAAATTCTATCAACACTTTTTAATGAATATTTCAATATTTCGTTGAATGGCAACTCATTTCATTAACCTAATTATCGGACAAATTATTATTGTGAACAAGATCGACCAGCCGTGTAATACTGGATAGCTTTTGTTTCATCTCCTTTTGAAAGATTTGGTTGACAGACTCGGATGGGAGAAGCATTTAAAATTGTTCGCTTAATTTCCAATATTGACGGAATTATTTCACGATCCAATGCCTGATCATTTTGGCTTACCGCGACATTTTTGGTATCCAAAAGCGATCGACTGTCGATTGGCGCTTGAGGGGCTGAATATTGGATATTGACGAGCGGTTGATAATGGCGTTCCCCTTTGCTTTTCACGAACTATGCACATTTTGGAGCTTTTCAACAACACGTTTTCATTAGTGGTCCTTTAACATTCGGAGTAATATGTGGGAAAATCAATAAATAATTTATAATTTACTCGTATCAAGTAGTAAACAGTATAGTAAGCATTATATTTTGATGATAAGGGTAATGTTGGTGTCAGTACCCAAAGAATTATCAATTATGATTTTTTTTTTTTTTAAGTAAAAACTTCTTTAGCATCGTTGTGATTTGAAACTCGATTAAACGGAATCGAGTGACGCTAAAAAGAGACAAACACATACATCTAACGGATTAAGCCTGCGAGAGAATGAGATAGCAATAAACTATTTATTTATTTAACGTTCCAATATAAAACGATAAATCCACGATCCCCGCAAGCATCCTTTGGTCTAGTGGTATGAAGCGCTTGAATAACCTTAAGAGTCATCAACCAGCGGCCGAGAATTTGGCGGATGCTCAAAAATGCTCAAACTATTAAAATTATGTACTTTTTGTTAATATTTTTTGTTCATAAGTATTTCTAATTTTTCAATGATATCTAAGCAAAATAAGAATGTAAAAAAAATCTTACTAATATTATAAACGCGAAAGTTTGTATGGATGGTTGGTTGGATGGTCCTTACTCTTTCACGCAATAAATATCGAATGGAATTTAAAAATTCTTTCACTAATCAAAAGCTACATTATTTGCGAGTAACAACGGCTTTATATATTGGTAAGCTCTGGCGTTATGAATGAGCTGTGGCGTTATGAAATTATGTATCATACGTTTTCTGTCCCTAACAAAATCGAGTTATTGCAAACGTCGAACAAATTGTTACCTTGGAAACAATGTTTTTTTTTAAATTTTAGGCTTAAAAAGAGTGCTTTATTGTGATTAAAAAGAGTACTTTTTTGGCGTCGTAGTTAATATCTACATATCTCTAAAAATGTTTATTCTCCGAACAAAAAGCATAACGTTGCTATAAAGCATAGCGTTTGAAGTGGACTGTCATTTTCTTATTTTTTTAGGTTACTCTGGATTCAAATATGAATAAAATACTAATAAAGGGTGTAGGTACTTAAAATAAATTTCTATTTCTATAATTTAAATATTTTCTAAAGTAGAATTTTTATTAGCTAAATGTCATTCTCAAATTTTGAAATTTTCTATTAAACAATAATTATTTTCTATTAGACAAAATAGCAAGAATAATAACAATTATGCCAATAATTATGCCAGTAATTTCCCACTAATACTATGCGAGCGAAGCCGTGGGTAAAAGCTAGTCTTAAATATATTAGTTTGTAAGACCGTAAATTAATAGACAAACTGAAGTATTTTCGTCACAAAACACGTGCGCGGACCTTTTTTTAATTATTTTATGTAAACCAAAATTAAAACTCTGAAACATAACTTTCCCAGATAATTTATTAATTTATTTTACTGCATGATTAGGTATATGATTTGTGTGTGTTGTATAATACAAAATTTTGTTTGAAAATTTAACAAATCTGCCAACGACCTACGGTAAATCCTTATTGTACTAAAAATAAACATATTTTCACAAAATTTAAAACATAGCTTTACTAAGATAAAAGAACAGTCTTTCGAAATCAATTTATAATTTTTTGTGGAAAAGAGGCAATGCGTCTAAAATTTGATATAAAAATGACATATTTCCGGTTTTGTCTGGTTATTCCCTCTTAACAGCGATACATTCATCGGACCAAGGATCGAATCTTACAAAATCCAGTCCTTCACGTTGACAAAAAGTGCTTTCTATCCCCTCCACTTTTATCTACTTTAGTTTTCTGAAGGTTTAATACCACCGCGTGTGAATTGCACACTCCGAATTTTTTTTCAAGTGATCGTATGTATTTGACTATCATTTTTACTTTTTTTGTTATGTAGCTGTTAAGTATGATGTAGTCCATCGACATTCAGAGTGATCACGTATTATAAAGTAGGTTCAGCATAAAAAAGAAAATTGTGATAAAAATACGTACCTACAATTTAATTTCCGATGTTGGATCAAGTATTTAATATTATAAGTGTGAACGATGCGCCTAACTTACTAATTTAACAACCTTACTGATCATGACGTTATGTTGGGACAGGCAGAGATGATGAACCTCCGCACCCCTTTGTTTTGGCACTCAATCTTTACTTTATTCGCATTCAAACATCGTCTCATACTCGTTTGTTATTCTGACTCTTGACATGACCTGGCTAAAGTAATCCATTTACCTAATTCTGCCATGTTTTTATCGAGCATCCTGACTTATTATACTTATACTATTCACTTCACACATTTTCTTAATTTTTTTCTTGTTTCGAAAGTGCAAAATACTATAATTCTTATCGGAACATTGCCTTAATAATTTTATTTATTTCAATTATTTTAGTGTGCACTGATCTGAGTGTTGCAGCTTAGGTTGAAGTTTAAATACACTACATACTATTTATTCATCGCTTTTCTCGTACACAATTTAAAAAAAAAGGTATTTATGATGTTTGAACGAGTACGAAAATAGAGTAATATTACAGCAATATTGCTGTGAATGACAAATTCTTTGAACAGACAGTTGGGTATTTGGAAAGTATGTTTGCGAGAGATGGAAAGGCCGATAGGGATATTGAAAGGAGGATGCAAAACGCTCCTGAACGCGATTGGCGCTAACAAAGCTGGCAGTGTATGGAATATATAATATTTCATAACCGTTTTTTTTTTTTAAATACTTATCGAGAGTTGATTTTCCTAACACTTCCTAACCTCTTTCCTCTATTGCTTCAGATTGACAGTAATCCTTAAATAGGGGGTGCAGTAGTATCACCGTCTCCAGCCAAATGGGTTCTAAAAGTTCAATATGATATAAAAATAAATAAAATGTTTTTTTAAGTAAAATCTTTACGCACGCTTGACTTGGGGAGTAAGCTGGTGAATGCGTGACGAGAGCGTTACGAAAAGTGTGATCGGGCGAGGCGAACGGAAGTTGAGAGGAAGATAAAAGTTAGTGAAGATAGAAAGTGAGAGATTTACGTTTCGTATATTACTGCAGGGGCAAGAAAGAGAGGTGCGAGCACACATTTTCTTTCTCTCTTTCTCTCATTGCCAGTTACGTTTCGTATATCTAAGACACAGTGCAGGCCTATTGTCTGTATCACACTGTAGGAGCAAGACAGAGCAGTGCCCGCGCACATTTTTTCTCTCTTCTTTTATAAGTTAGTTAAGTTTTATTTCAGTCGTGTGGTCTAAAGTCTAAAGCACACTCGTTTTTTTGTTAAATGAGTTCTTTTAGATCAATTAGGTAAAATTTATCGAATTCCCCTCCATACCAAACCGAAAAGATTGTGTCGCGCTATTTTTTCCTTGAACTGAAAAACTATATTTTTACAAAAGGCTGGCGAAATTTTTATCGTTGTGTGACGGCGGTAGTTGTGGTGTATTATTTGGTTTTGTTTGGGCGCTCGCCGATATCCCACTCTCCACAGCTGTCGTTAGAAATAATACTACGCCATTATCATAATTGAATTCAAATATAATCCAGTTTAATACATTCACAGAAAGCTCGTAGGTAAAACATTTCATACTTTTAAAGAGACTGGGTCAATAAAATTAAGTGACCTTTAATTTAATTCCGAAATGTGTCATGGATACAGTTAGTTTTGTGTGATACGTTCGCTAACAATGTGATAATTTTTAAACTAGTTATTTCATAACCTTTGAAAACACAATCAAAATGATAAGGAATTTATTAGAACATTTAATACAGTTAAAGAAAAAATATCCTATTATCGCTGGTTCATTCCGACACCTTTACGTAATTTTTTTAATGTGAAAATTTTTTCTCTTTGCAATAAAATTCTAAATAAATGAAATATTTCTGAACACATCCAAAAACTAAAAACTGTTTTTGAAAAGTGGTTAAATGAAAGGTGGTTAAATTCATTTACAAATTTTATTGTAAGAAACAATTTTTTTTTAATATTAAATTTTTAAAAACTTACCAATCTACTAGTCCAATTTTTTTAATTCAAAATATACATAATCCATTAAGATAGTATCTTGAATAGTACAAATGGATCGCGCATTTTTACAAAGAATCTTTTTGTGTCTAGAAAAGACCAGAGGCGGCTAAAAAACTCAATAATTGGATGCACTTACAATAGAAACTGCCAATTCGATGTCACAATGGGTACCTACTTTATTCAATCCGAACACGGCGCGCAAATGGTCAAATGGCAGGAGAAATGTTTTTAATAAGAAAATATCAAAAAGAAAATTTACGGATTTAAAAAAATCAATCAGTGAAAAACATATGTTTTTACTATATTACATCTATTTTCAAATGTATTTTAAAACTTAACAAAAAATATTTAGGTTTGAAATTTCCTTCCTAGTGGTCGGATTCAATCGCGTTTCTGATCTTCAAATCATCATTTCAATCTTCAAATTCCGATCTTCGCCAAATTCCGATTTTTAACACCGAAAATTATTTTGAAAAATTCTTTATTTTCTTAGAATTTAAGTAGAATACGAATACGTATTGCGTGTCTGAACGTGATTGCCACCAAAACTTGGTAGGATGCATAGTCATCGACATCAAGTAAATCTGGCTAGTTTCAATACAATCGAATGTTGGGAATTGGGTTGATTTCCACTCCAAAGATTCCGCTCAAACAAACAAAATTGAAATTAAAATATTTTTTTATAAAAGGTGTAAACAGAAAATTCGAGTTAAAATCTCAGAAGCACCAGAAATCTCTTTGTTTTTGAGTCATTGTTTGAATGTAAATAAAAATGTTTAAAATGTGAAAACTATTTCTTTTAACACGATGATAATAGGTACTCCATCGAAATGAGTTTTATGAATTCTTCCATTTCTTATACGAAATTATACTTTACTTTTAAGTAGGTACTAATTAAAGCAGTCGATATAAAAGCTTTCAGCGAAAGTACCGCGTTTACCTATAATTCCGCTGAAGGTATTTCTGACGTGTGGGTTTACTGCGGTGATAAATGTCAAACTTAGTGCTATCATTATTTTTAGAGCAATCATTTTTATGCTTTCTTCGGCTCCCTATTTTTAGACTAAAAAGGTTAGTTTTAATGTCGGGAAAAATAAAATATGGTCAGGAGATTATCGCCAAACGTGATCGCTCCTTTGTACGAATAGCTCTGCAATGAGAGGTCTTATTGAGGAAATAGCGAAAAAACTAACTAACGCAGATATAGGCAGAAAGGTTTAGACATCCACAAAATTCTGACTTGCCATTCTTGCTTCCATTATACTGACTCTTGCAATGGCCGGAATCAAGTATTAACTTGATCGTGCCATGGCTTCCTCGGACATCGGGGTCTGGTTCTGGGTCGGGTTCTGCGGTGCACTTTCGTGTCGTAATATAATACTCTCCTTAAGTACATAATTTGAAAAAACTGTTTGCGTCTTTTGAAAGGTGAGCTCTAGCGTCGTCTACCTCTTAATATGGTCGTCTACCTCCTAATATGGTTTCTGGAATTTTTGAAGAAAACAATAAAAATATTTGTCGTGTTTTCCATTTTGTGATTAATTTTAAAGAATGTATTGTGTTGATATCTCATCTTAATGTATTTTCAAATCTTTTTTCACAATATTTCCGTAGCGTTATAACCCTTTTTCATAGGTATAAAACTAATATTTATATTTAAATGTGTTTCACGGCATAACTCTATAACCTTTGTAAAACAACTTAAATTTCAAAAATACAATTTAAGAATCTTCCTTAGTTAATCATATTATATTCCTGAAATCTGTTAATTTGACAAACTAATTGCGATGTTTTGATTAATAATCAAATTGTAAAATATTCTTGCACTTCACGTAAAACTTTTCTTTTAATTTAAAATGTTACACTTAGTAAGGAATCGATATGGTACATATATGTTTATATCCCATTTCTAAACATAGCAGATAAGTTATCATCATTCTAGTAAAGAATGCAGTTCGTATAGATCTCGAAACAATCAGTTTGTTAACAATCGCAGGAAGAGATATGTATGTCGTGCAGATTGCAGTAGAATGCAGTGTGGGCGATCGGCAAGGTGTTAAACATCAAAGTATGCATCTACCCGACGTTGTAACCCGAGTTGCCATTGATATTGTTAATTAATTATTTACTTTGAAAAAGAAAGACAAACATTCTCGGGTTACGAATAAGCTGACAATATTTGAAAATGTGCCAACTCAGCAACTGACCGGTTAATTTTGTTATGTTTGCATTACATTGCATATGAACTGCAAATTACGTTATCTTATCTATTTATTATTTAAATTGTCCATTAAAAATATTACATCACAATATTGGAAATAAACAGAGGTTTTAGCGAAAGGATAGCACATAAAACATGAATAGGTTAAAATATACATAAGACAGGTGATTCAAGTCAAAACCTGAACAACGTTCAAGTATTGAATCTTAATTTTTGCGTAACGACTGACGAAAATCATTTAGACTTTGTGGTGTACTCTTCTCTGATTGACATTGCATTTCTGATGATCAGAAGTTTTCAATAATACTTTGGTTCATCAGAGATTACGAGTCTTCTTTATTGGCGTGACGCATTTAAAATGAATATCGAACTGGACTTAAGGTCCATTTTAAGGGTTGCTCGAAGACGCCATCTGTAGACTGGATTGATCTTCTTTATTCGTTACCATTCGGGTTTTAGACCCGAACGTCCGGCAGTTCTCTCTAAAAATTACATATAACTTAATATACTAACGTCATCTTTTGAGAGACATTGAAACTACATATATATTTACAAACACTAAGTTGTTACAATTACAAACAGCTTCATAATTAATCAATTACGTCAATCATTCCGAATGGAGAGAGAAATAGTTTAAAAAAGAGAGGAAATAGTTTAAAAAAGCGAAAGTTGTGATTCTGCTCCTTTTCGTAGTATCTTTATCTTTACATAGTGTAAAGCAAAGTTGCTCCTGATGTATGTAGCCTTAGATCTTATAAACTAAGCAACGGATTTTCATGCAGTTTTCACCAATAGATAGAGTGATTCGTGAGGAAGGTTTAAGTATATAATTTGTTAAGGTATTGTGTAAATTGGTTGAAATATAATATAATATATAAAAGGAGCGGGCTAACGAGAGGGCAGCAGGCAGCGGGCTAGCAAGCGGGCAATGTGGATTTGATATGTATGCAAATTAACAGATGGCGTTGGTTATAAAGGTTATAATAGCGTTATGTTTCGTTAGCCACAGCAACGTGTGGCCGGGTCTACTAGTATATAATAAACCAATTAAAACTAATAAAATACAATATTCAACGTCACCTACTTTAAAAAAAATATATTATATTAGTTTCATTTTACCTTAGTAGTTATTTAAATACAGGTAGGTAATACCTTGTGTAGTGAAGCCCCATTTCAATCAGTTGTGTGACACATTTCAATCACTTCACTTTACATCCGAATTTCAATCACTTCAGTTCACATCAATTAGTCAAAACAATTTCAAACATGTAATAACATATGCCTGTAAATAAATACAGCTTCCATTTCACTGCGAGCAATAAACGCCCAAGTTGCAAACAGTTGCAGTCGACCGCCGTAACCGAACTGCAGACCGCGCGGCAAGCTAACCAGAGACGAATTCGAGAAGCGGCCATCCAACAATAGGCCACTTGCATGGATTTCATAACGACTTGGAAAAAATCCTGTGGATAGATTTTTTTACTAAGATTACGAAAATGTTAGTAAAAATTTTAAGAAATGTATAGTTTTTTTTTATTTTTACCCCCGTACAATTTATTGCTATTCGTGTGGAAAACGTTTTTTTTTTTAAATGATTTTCGGCTACGTAATTATCGTTTTTTCGCACACATAAAATTATGTCCCGTATTTCCGGTTTATAAAAAATGGTCTGATTTTTCGGATTGAAATTTTTAAAAAATCGCCAGGGTTTCAAAAATACGATAAAAAAAAAAAAAACGGAATGTCTTAGAATGTTTGCCTTAACCGGTAAAAAAAAATAAAAAAATGTGATGCAAGTGGCCTATTTCCGATAGCCTGCATTTCAATGTTCTAACAGATTACCGAGAAACCGCCTCGTAGTTATATATAATAGAAAATGAGAAATTTAATACTGATTTGTCCCTGGCACCAATTTGATGTTGCATTGGTGTCAAAATTATGTTAGTGTTGGAGTAAAAACATTGTTCTAACAGGTCCTCAAGAAATCACCTCGTGTTAAAAAATTTGAGCACCAATGGTATTATTACCCCTTATCAATAAGGGGCCATTCATAAATACGTCACATCTTCAGGGTGGGGGAAGTAGAGAAGTGTGACATTGTGTCACAAGGGGTATGGTGGCGGCGGGGGGGGGGGGGGGGAGGGGAGGTCTGTGACGTCACATGTCAACGCAAAACTTTAATATTTAAAATAAAAAAAAATGTTTTTTAAACGACTTCGAAAAGGAGGAGGTTATCAATTCGACGGTATTTTTTTGTTTTGTTTGTTACCTCAGAACTTTCGATTGGGTGAACCGATATTGATGATTCTTTTTTTATTAGAAAGCTGATGCTTTCCGTGTGGTCCTTTTTTAATTTAGTTCGGTTCTGACAATGGAATCCATGAGAAAACCATATATGTCTTAAATTTGCAATAAGTATGTGCGCGACAAATGAACGAATAACTCAATATTACGCCAACAGATTTCGATGTTTCCTTTTTTGAAGTAAAACTTCTTTACGCACGCTCGTCACTTAAAATCAAGAAATAAACAAAAATTTTGACAAAACGAAAAACGACTTCAAAAAATGCACTAAAAAGTAAAAAAATAATTAAAAACTTCTTTAGCACAACTGTGATTGATTTGAAACTCGATTAAACGATAAAGCGATACCTACGAAAAAGAGACAAACACATACATATATTATATAGAAATTTGCATGCGAGAAAATAAGATAGCAATACAATATTTATTTATTTCATGGGTACTGGATCCGAATATAATACGATAAATCCACAGTCCCACGCAAGTCTCCTAGTCTAGTTGTATAAAGCGCCTTATGAACATCGGCGGCCAGACATTCAGCAAATCAAGTATCAAATTCCAATCAAATCTTTTCAATCAATCAATTTTTCGATCAAATTTCTGCAGAAAAAAAAACGAATGTGCTTTAGACCACACGACTGAAGTAAAACTTCACTTATAAAAGATGAGAGAGAGAAATTGTGCCCGCGCACGGCTCTCTTTTGCTCCTAAAGTTTGATGCAGACAATAGGCCTGCACTGTGTCTTAGATATACGAAACGTAACTGGCTATGAGAGAAAGAGAGAAAGAAAATGTGTGCTCGCACCTTTCTCTCTCGCCCCTACCTTAAATACGAACCGTAACACTCTCTCTCTTCCTATCTTCACTAACTTACATCTCCCTCTCAATTTCTGTTCGCCTCGCCCGATTTTCACACTCACACTTTTCGTAACGCTCCCGTCACGCATTCCCCAGCTTACTCCCCAAGTCAAGCGGGCGTAAAGAAGTTTTTATTCAAAAAATGTTTGCAGTAAAAATTTTCCAACATGATGGATTCCAAGATACTGCGCCCTAATTATATCAAGTATATATTATAATATGTAATAATAAATAACCATATATAAGACCATCGTTAGAACTGTATTGGCATATGGATGTGAGGCGCTGACACTGACGGTAAAGATGGCTTAAATGCTTGATACTTTTGAAAGAAAAGTGCTGAGAAGAATATGTGGTCCCGTGAAAGAGGGTGAACAGTGGCGCATCCGGCACAATACAGAATTGTATGATATATATAAGGCCCCTAGCATCTCAGCACACTTGAGACTCCTCAGGCTGAGATGGGCTGGGCATGTACAGAGAATGCCGGATACACGTGTTCCAAAAAGAATTTTGACTGGACACCCAGGTGGAAAGAGAAAAGTGGGAAGACCCAGACTGAGGTGGGAAGACGAGATAAGAGGGGATGCGGCACAGCTTCTCCAAGTACCAAATTGGAAGTCAGCCGCTGAGGACCGGAGGCGTATTCCCAAACCCTAACCCGTTTCAGTCGCTCTACCGACTGAAATGCGTTAGGGTTTGGAATGCATAAATCACCTTCCAAACACTACCGCGTTTCAGTCGCTCTACCGACTGAAACGCGTTAGGGATTGGAATGCATAAATCACCTTCCAAACACTACCGCGTTTCAGTCGCCTTCGCGCTCTGTTGCTCTCTGTTTCTGTGAGGGTGACGAACGTAATTATAGAAGGGTAAGCAGAGAGGATGGACCGCGTTTTTTTTTTACTTACAAAATCTATTTTCTACATTGAAAATATTTATTTTTCAAGTCAATAAAACCCGCGTTTTTTTTAATTTAAAAAATATATATAGTCACATTTACTTACAAGCCTATACCTACTGGTTCAGTTACCCAACCCAACATTCCAAAATACCATCAGATAGTTTCAACGCAGGAGTAGGCAGAGAGGATGGACCGCCAAACAACTCGGTCACATTGCTTGGTTCAATCACATTCATACATACAAGATTAGGTACCTATACCTAATATTTTAGTTTTGACAACGGACTAATGTCTATTCTATTAGAGTAAAAGAAGTGACCGAAAACGCATTGATTTTTGTTGTATCTTTCAATCTCTTTAATAAAATCTATTTTATTGATATTGGAAGATACATTATTACTCCAATATGGCTTCTTATGTTTAGCAATATTTCCCATTATGTAGGTACGTGAGATTTATGAAATACATAATTCAAAATAATTATAGACTGGGTTTAATAAAGATTACTAAATTAGACATAATAAGGATTCCTATATAACTGAAACGCGGTAGGGATTGTTATGAATAAATCACCTTACAAATCCTATACTGATTCAGTCGCCTACGCGCTACGTTGCTCTATCGGTTTCTGTGAGGGTAACGACCGTAATTATAAGAGAAGTTTTGGATAATAATAATTAAATGTGTACAATATTTGCATTATATTCCCAAATATAATTCCCATCTGTTCTAATCTTTATCATTATGTGTATATAATATGTACCTACATATTATCATTATGTGTATATATGTACCTACCTATTACTTTTAAATTAGAATGCTAAACAAGCAGCAGTTAATCTTATGTTTAAATGGATATTTTATTTTATTCTATTTCTTCTCTTTGTTATTCATACTTATACAAAATATGTAAGTAGGCTTATGCAATGCAAACACCAGTTAAAAGTACATTTACCTATTATTATAATATTATTTTAATACTAGACTAATCAAACAACAGTAATAATTATGTATAAATTGTTTGATTTATTTTATTGTTTCTGTTCTCTTTCAAGTTCTCATTTATACAAAATGTGTACGTAGGACTATAATTTGAAATGCAAACACCAGATACCTTTATGTTTTAATCATTTACTATTCAGTATACTTATATATTACTTTTATGATAATTTAAATAACTATTATAAACAAACCACGGTTATCTTTTTTGTATTAATTGGTTATTTAATTTATTAGTACTATTTTTTTTTTTTTTTAATTCTTTCTCTTCTCTTTTTTTCTTATTTTATATAACCCATGTGTGTAGGACTATGATTTGCCATGCTTACACAAATAACCTATATGATTTAATCATCTGTTATTAAGTACCTACCTAAGTAATTAATATTATTAAAAAAAACTATGCTTAACAAAGAACAGTTACTATGTTTTAATCTTTGATTTTATTTTTTTATATTTTTATATTATTTACAGACCATGTTCCAAATATGTTAATACTCATCCTAATTTGACTGTCCTAAAACAAGAATCCTCCTAGTTGGGCAGTCAACACATTTCTTAAATAATGTATAATTTTTTACTACTATATATATAAAAAAATAAAGCTTGTATTTTATTCCCGAAAGGTTATATACCCATTGTGGGATCTTTAATAGTACAGTGACAGTACCTGTAGACGATGTAGACATGTAATTAAAACTAGCAATAAATATTTCGTCATTTACTGCCTGCTCCTTGCTTCAGTGACATTCATTCACTGTCACATTTACTTACAAGCCTATTTCAGTTACCCCAACATACCATAATACCATCAGATAGTTTCACTGCAGGGGTAGGCAGAGAGGATGGACCGCCAAACAACTCGGTCACATTGCTTGGTTCAATCACATTTATACATACAAGATTAGGCACCTATACCTAATATTTTAGTTATGTAAACGGTCTAATGTCTATTCTATTAGAGTTAAAGAACTGACCGAAAACGCACGGATTTTTTTGAATCTTTCAATCTCCTTAATAAAATCTATTTTATTGATATTGGAAGATACACTATTACTCCAATGTGGCTTCTTATGTGTAGCAATATTTCCCATTATCACCATTTTTGATTCGCATGAGTAGGTACGTGAGATTTATGAAATACCTAATTCAAAATAATTATAGACTGGGTTTAATAAGGATTGCTAAATTGGATATAATAAGGATTGCTATATGACTGAAACGCGGAAGGGTTTGTTATGCATAAATCCTTATAAATCCTATACCGATTCCGTCGCCTACGCGCTACGTTGCTTTATCTGTTTCTGTGAGGGTGACGACCGTAATTATAGAGAAGTTTTTGATAATAATAATTAAATGTGTACAATATTTCCATTATATTCCCAAAGTCATATAACTAAAATATTAGGTATAGGTGCCTAATCTTGTATGTATGAATGTGATTGAACCAAGCAATGTAACCGAATTGTTTGGCGGTCCATCCTCTCTGCCTACCTCTGCGGTGAAACTATCTGATGGTATTATGGTATGTTGGGGTAACTGAAATAGGCTTGTAAGTAAATGTGACAGTGAATGAATGTCACTGAAGCAAGGAGCAGGCAGTAAATGACGAAATATTTATTGCTAGTTTTAATTACATGTCTACATCGTCTACAGGTACTGTCACTGTACTATTAAAGATCCCACAATGGGTATATAACCTTTCGGGAATAAAATGCAAGCTTTATTTTTTCTATATATATAGTAGTAAAAAATTATACATTATTTAAGAAATTTGTTGACTGCCCAACTAGGAGGATTCTTGTTTTAGGACAGTCAAATTAGGATGAGTATTAACATATTTGGAACATGGTCTGTAAATAATATAAAAATATAAAAAAATTAAATTAAAGATTAAAACATAGTAACTGTTCTTTTTTAAGCGTAGTTTTTTTTAATAATATTAATTACTTAGGTAGGTACTTAATAACAGATGATTAAATCATATAGGTTATTTGTGTAAGCATTGCAAATCATAGTCCTACACACATGGGTTATATAAAATAAGAAAAAAAGAGAAGAGAAAGAATTTAAAAAAAAAAAAATAGTACTAATAAATTAAATAACCAATTAATACAAAAAAGATAACCGTGGTTTGTTTATAATAGTTATTTAAATTATCATAAAAGTAATATATAAGTATACTAAATAGTAAATGATTAAAACATAAAGGTATCTGGTGTTTGCATTTCAAATTATAGCCCTACGTACACATTTTGTATAAATGAGAACTAGAAAGAGAACAGAAACAATAAAATAAATCAAACAATTTATACATAATTATTACTGTTGTTTGATTAGTCTAGTATTAAAATAATATTATAATAATAGGTAAATGTACTTTTAACTGGTGTTTGCATTGCATAAGCCTACTTACATATTTTGTATAAGTATGAAAAACAAAGAGAAGAAATAGAATAAAATAAAATATCCATTTAAACATAAGATCAACTGCTGCTTGTTTAGCATTCTAATTTAAAAGTAATAGGTAGGTACATATATACACATAATGATAATATGTAGGTACATATTATATACACATAATGATAAAGATTAGAACAGATGGGAATTATATTTGGGAATATAATGCAAATATTGTACACATTTAATGTTTAATATAGGTATTAGGAACAAAGAATTAGGCCTCCTCTCCAGCTTCTTATCTGACAGATCCCAATGTGTTAAACTCAGTACCACAAAGAGCCAGAATTTGCCCATTAGTTACGGGGTCCCTCAAGGCAGTGTTATAGGTCCAACCCTCTTTCTAATATATATTAACGAGTTATGCAACCTAGATATCGATGCCACTATTATCAGTTTCGCCGATGACACTGTCCTACTCTTCCAAGCAAAAGATTGGCTTACCGTTTATTCCAAAGCGGAGGAAGGAATTCAACAGGTAAAATATTGGCTTGACTCGAACATATTAACTCTAAATGTACAGAAAACTAAATACTTACTGTCTAGTCTCACCAATATCCCAAAGTCAAACCTACCCCCGCCATTAAAAATACACGTATGTAAATATACATCTCTAAACCGGAACTGTGACTGCCCATGCCTAGAGCAAGTAAACATTATCAAATATTTAGGAGTAACCTTCGATACACACCTAAATTGGAAGCAACATATACATAATACTACAAACAAAATCCGCAAATCTATACACTTTTTCAAACAAACACGCAATTTCCTTAACCTAAAACTTTTAAAAACAGTATATTACTCACTGTGCCAATCTCACATCGAATACGGAATTTTAGCCTGGGGTAATGCATATTCTAATGCCCTTGATCCCATCATGAAAGCACAAAAACTAATCATAAAAATAATTCTTAAAATGCCACTTACTACCAGCACGGATACTATATTCAATTCCTTCAACGTTATGGACATAAAACAGCTCTACTCAAGATCCATACTAATTAATTTACACAAAAACAACAAAACACTATACAAAGCTACACAAACAATACACAATACCCGAGCCAAAAACAACGAACTTCTCCAAACTCCTTTTTTCAAAACCACCTTCGGGCAAAGACACTCTAAATACATAGCTTGCAAACTATACAATACACTACCAACTACGATCAGACAAACTGACTCCTTTACAAGATTCAAACAAGATATTAAAAAATGGATTATAAGTATTGGACGCCTCACTATTACAAACATCTGTAAAATAAATCACACAAAGACAAAAATAACTATACCAATACAACCTAACCCATATAAAATAAATGAAAATAATGGAATCCTGTCAAATTGACCTTTAAATAGATTAGGCAGAATTTACTTCTCTACTTCATCTCCAACATTTATAAAATAACTCTCTTTAAAAGATTTATCACCCTTCCAATCACCTTTCTGTTTTAATTCTATTCAAAGTGATATGTATTTTACCTTAAATATCCTTGTAACTACAACATTCATTTATATACCTGTACGCCTGTCTCGACACAGGTATACCCTAGTGAGACAGGCATATACATAAAACCATTGTAATTATATTTTATTATAGATAAATAAATAAAAAAAAAAAAATAAAAAAAAAAAAATTATTATTATCCAAAACTTCTCTTATAATTACGGTCGTTACCCTCACAGAAACTGATAGAGCAACGTAGCGCGTAGGCGACTGAATCAGTATAGGATTTGTAAGGTGATTTATTCATAACAATCCCTACCGCGTTTCAGTTATATAGGAATCCTTATTATGTCTAATTTAGTAATCTTTATTAAACCCAGTCTATAATTATTTTGAATTATGTATTTCATAAATCTCACGTACCTACATAATGGGAAATATTGCTTAACATAAGAAGCCATATTGGAGTAATAATGGATCTTCCAATATCAATAAAATAGATTTTATTAAAGAGATTGAAAGATACAACAAAAATCAATGCGTTTTCGGTCACTTCTTTTACTCTAATAGAATAGACATTAGTCCGTTGTCAAAACTAAAATATTAGGTATAGGTACCTAATCTTATATGTATGAATGTGATTGAACCAAGCAATGTGACCGAGTTGTTTGGCGGTCCATCCTCTCTGCTTACCCCTGCGTTGAAACTATCTGATGGTATTTTGGTATGTTGGGTTGGGTAACTGAACCAGTAGGTATAGGCTTGTAAGTAAATGTGACTATATATATTTTTTAAATTAAAAAAAACGCGGGTTTTATTGACTTGAAAAATAAATATTTTCAATGTAGAAAATAGATTTTGAAAGTAAAAAAAAAACGCGGTCCATCCTCTCTGCTTACCCTTCTATAATTACGTTCGTCACCCTCACAGAAACAGAGAGCAACAGAGCGCGAAGGCGACTGAAACGCGGTAGTGTTTGGAAGGTGATTTATGCATTCCAATCCCTAACGCGTTTCAGTCGGTAGAGCGACTGAAACGCGGTAGTGTTTGGAAGGTGATTTATGCATTCCAAACCCTAACGCATTTCAGTCGGTAGAGCGACTGAAACGCGTTAGGGTTTGGGAATACGCGGACCGGAGGAGTTGGAGGCGACTGTTGCGGGAGGCCAAAGCTCGATATGGGCTGTAGCGCCATCGAAGAAGAAGAAGAAGAAGATATATTATAATATGCCTATGCATACCACCAATAATGATATCATTTGATTATTTTGTAAGAAAAGCGTTTTAATGTTCATAATATATATCTTCCAAATGAACCCTTTTGTAGTAATATGAACGAAAAACTAACAATATCTTTGCTATAATACCTTTCCTACAATACATAAAATCCTATAATACCTTTGCCTCTTGGCTCTTGTCTCAAATGTAATGATATTAATATTAACATTTTGAAGTGAAGTCTTTTCGATGTCCTATTAAGTTCTCTAGAAACTGTCTTTCAGCAAAAATTTCATTAAAAGGAATTTCTGTTATGGTGCGATTTTAAACTATTTTTTACTCAGGAGACTGGAAGTTTGAAATTATATAATTAATATATTAAGAAGTAGTTTCCTTATTTATCGATTCGTATGAACACCACCGCAGGTTGGTAATATCCTTTGCTCTCAGTTAATGCTGTAGGTACGTATTTTTTTTGCTTTAGCTCCGCACAGGAGGCCCTGAGGAAAAAAATCACTCTATGTCATCTTTGTGTGGAGGGTCTCTTTATGGAAAGGAAGGAGAGGAGATTCCGGGAAGGAAAAAAGTAATGGGGGATGGGCAGGAGTCTGAGGGTCATTGTGTTCAGGAGTATAAATATATATAAAGATATATATAATAATACACATATAACTGGCAACCAAACTTTACAACATCCTTCCTCCAAGATTGAAAAAGATAGAAAACATAAATAAGTTTAAGGAAAAATCAAAACGTGGATGAAAGAAATTAATGCAGACATACTAGAGAATGTATTAAAAACATCAAAGAAACTAAATAACTGAAAATCAAAAAAAATCTACCAGTCCGCCTCAGCACAGGACCACCTAGTGAAGAGGACTGAGAACAAACAGATGAAATATTTATATACCTTATCATATCTTGTAATTCTCATCAAACCTGTAATTGATAAAAAAAAAAAAAAATTAAATTTAAAAAATGAAGGATATTTGAATGCACTTCCATAAGTAAGTACGAAAATTCTCCCTTAACCAGTTTCTCCCGTTTTAGCCCGCCACGCAGTAGGTGGACAAAGGCATTCGCCGCCAATACCTAGACATATCTTACCCCATGAACTTGAAAACCTCTGCTAAGTCACCAAGTAGGATTGCGAATCACTTGGGATGAGGATGACCACAAGGGGTGTTGGACGTTGGTTATCCAATAAATGATAAATAAATCATAATAATTCTGTCGAAATTTTTTATTATATTTCAATTTTTTTTTTTGAAGGCTAACATCATTTAATTTACGTAATTTATTTAACACCGTGATATTTTACAACTTTATCGTTCGATATTAAGTATTGACACAAGTTTTCAGAAGATTTATAGGTAATGATGATGCGCAATTAGCTATTTCAACTACTACTTGCCAAAAGCCATTAATCTGACACGAATGTATTGGGAGATTTATCGCGATCTAATCAATTCGGTGTGTTGCCTCCCAAAGGTTAGCTCACTCCGATTCAATGCGGACCATGACTGTCATTTAATAGGAATGATTTGTTTCGATATTAAATAGGTTTTATTTGATGTAATATTGTTCATAGGCACTAAACTCTGAAGGTATTTGCTACTAAAATAAAAAGAAAAAATGAAAAAGCATGAAAAGGGATGATTGATCCTTGATGCAATATATATTAACTCAATAAAGTTCAAAACCGCCGGTATTACAAGGTGCGGCATAACAAACAGTGCAGTTTTGAAGGGCTATTAAAGAAAACGGCGCAACTTACAGAAATGGGGTACATTCACGGACGTACAAAATACATGGACTTGCCCTAAGCTATAAAAGGCGTATTATTTCCCCCTCCCATTGGAACCATTTTTCGGAACCGGCTGGGCTTGCGAGAGCCACGCGTCAATCTAAAAAATGTGACGTCATCATTCTTGTCCGGACCAGTGTCGAGTTCTCATCGTAAATAACACGGTAAAAATGGTGGCTTGTGCTATAAAAACGTGTAAAAATAGAAGAGAAAAAGAGAATTGACCCAATTGTGGTATTTCATTCCATAAGCAAGCATTATTTTACACTATTTTAAGCTAATTCAGATCACATAATATGATCGTTTTTGAACATACACCATAAATATACTAAACGACCCATACATACACCATCACTCCGAGATATATGGCGTGTGCCCGTCACTGTTTACTGGGGTAAGTAAATTATGAAACATTTGTAAAAGTGTATTAACTTACTACATGAGCAAAATATTGAACTCGACCTTATAGGCGACCTTACTTTGACGTATTTGAACTTCAAATTTGTTCATTGCGCGGCCAGCAATTCGCGCTCTCGTGTAAAAAGGTCTATTCATTCAAAAGCAGAATTTACTTTTAAGAACTAAATGATGATTTTATAGTGCGAGATGCCTTTATACTGTCAGATTGAGTTTTGACGAATCACGTATCACCAAAGCCGTCTTCTTGCTCTTCGCCCCGCTGTAGTTGGTTTCTACCCCTCACCTTTATGTTCTGGTCTATTAATATTCATATGTCTATGGGTACATTTTATTTTATTTGGTATATCATGCCGTTTTATGCATCAAGTCCTAAAGGTGAAACCAGAAAGATGATGGCCCCCAGCAGCGATACATTGATGAAGGCGATTTCTGAAGTTTTCGACGCATTTTTGCACATCTCGATGGGCGTAACATCGATTTCATCCCGAATTCGATCCTAAAGTTTTTCCAAGATGTGAGGCCGATGTTTAACCCATTCCACCACTAACATTATGACTTAATTTGTAATTTTAATTATTACATTTTTTATTTATAAGATACCTACACTAAACTTCACATAAAACTGAAACGGTACAACATAAAACTATTTTTTTTGTTATTTGGATATTTGTTTAATCTTCATCTTCAATTTGTGAGGCGGGAATGGGTACCGCCGCCCCGGGAACCAGCGATTTGATAACCAACACCTCTGCCATAGGTCACCCCAAGTGGTTCGCTACGTTTGGTGATTAGCAGGGGTGCCCGGATGAGGTTTGTCTAGGTCTTGGAGGTGAATGACCAGGACACACTGAACTCCAGATTCCTACCCACCCCTTAAACCCTTTTCCTTTCCAGAACTCTCCTCTCCTTCCTTACCCTAAAAAAAACTCTCCACACAGTATCCCCAAAGATGATATAGGCCCTCGGGGAAAATATTTTCATCAGGGCCTCCTGTATGGACGTCATTCAAAAAAAAAATTTAAAAAAAAAAAAGTTTGAAAATTTGCTTTTTTGGATTTTTTATGCATTAAATGATTACCCAAAGACAGACCGGCGTTTCGCCGGCTTAGTGCTTTAATACCATAGTATAGTTGACTGGCGATTCGCAGGCTTCGTGTGTCAATGGGTTAAAAACTTTTTCCTGTAGATAGCCCTACGGGAAGAAGTCGCAAATGCTAAAATAAGGTGAGCCCACGTCACCCCTCAGAGAGACGAGGCGCGCAGGGAACGTCTGTCGCAGTTTTGTCATTGAAACTCGAGCAGTATGGGCCGTAGCACCGTCCTGTTGAAACCAGATGTCTTCCAGATCTGTTTCTTCCATTAGTTCTTCTATTTGAAGTTCAAAAAAAAATTCCAACATAATGTTGAGCGATTACAGTCACGGTTCTTCCATTCTCCTCAAAATAATATGGCCCAAATTTAGAAATTGCACACCAAATGGTCACTTTTGAGGAGTGAAAACGTCTTGGGTTATTTCCAGCCCAGTACCGAAAATTTTGTTTATTCACTATGCCCATCAAGATGTGCTAAATGCAGCCGAAAACTTCAGAAATCGCCTTCTTCAATGTATCGTTGCTGGGGGCCATCATCTTTCTGATTTCATCTTCAGGAATTGATGCGTAAAACGGCATGATGTTTCGAATAAAATCAAATAAACCACATTTCTGTAAGTTACGCCGTTTTTTTTTCAATTTCCCTTCAAAACTGCACTGTTTGTTTGGCCGCACATTGTATTAATATTTCTTGTACACGTAAAGCTGGTCCAATTTGTTGTTTTTTTCTGCCTTCTCCGAACTTCACATTTTTAAGGAGAAAAACGTAGTGCGTTTGTTAATTGCACAAACAATTCGCTTTTAATTCATTAAATAAGCTTGTTACTTTCTCAAATAAAATCAAAATGTCAAAAGGCTTTTGAAACTACCATGGAACATCTACGCAATAAAACTTTTAAATATTTGAATTAAAGTGTTGAAAAATATATATTTTTCAAAATATTAATAGGATAAATTGCCGGAATGTGTCGTTACGTTTTTCTATGTTTTTTAACTAAACGCTTATTTCGTGGTATAATTACAGTAAAAAACATTTCCTTGAGTGTTGCATTCTTGTATACAAAAATATGATTGAAATTCCTTGTTTATTTCTTTAGCATCGTTGTGATTTTAAACTCGATGAAACAAAAAATAGCGACACTAAAAAGACACAAACACATACGACCTCCGTAGTCCAGTGGGTAAGACTCTTGACTCACAATCCGGGGGTCGCGGGTTCGAACCCGGCGTGCGCAAATAAATTTTATTTGATTAATTTGTGTTATTTCACAATTAATTCATTTAAAATAATTTATAGTATATTTGCGGCACGTTCCAGAGTGGAAGATACTATCAGTATTGCCCTGGTGTAAGACCACCATTCAGAATTGAAACGTTGGCTGAAAATGGCTTTAGCCGTGTTTGGTGACCAGATCTGAATAGCCAGGTACTTCCCAACCTTCCTCTTCCCCACCTCGTTCCCCTCCCCACTACCTTCAGCCTCACAACATACCCCAATTGGGGATGCCATAGTCTCACTGACTCCAGACGGGAGCAGTTTAGATTCTTGTGCGGTATTCACTGTAAAAAAAAGGATTTAACCTGTGAGAGAATGATATAGTATACTTGGTCTCCCCTTTGTGCGGTGCTTCGTAGCTTTTCCACTCTTGTCTACTTTAGTTTTCTGAATGTTTCACTTATACCGCGTGTGAATTGCACACTCCGATATTTTTTCAGCATTGAGTTGTTGTAAGGTAGATTTACGATATGATTCAGAATAAAATGAATTTTATCATCGAAAGTGAGTGTTTCCTGGAAATTGTCAAAATTGGAAGATAAGTCACGACACCTTCACCTTATGGTGAACTTTCTTCCTTTTCCATTATTCATATTTTTATAATAGATTTTTGAACGAAGTTTTTAGAGCTAGCCGTTTAAGGTTTAATCTTCTTAGATCACAAAAGGAAAAGAAAATCCTTTATTTCATAATAGTATAAGGGTCGGTTTATCAATTCTTAAAATGAACTATTATTAATTCTATTGTTGTATAAATTATAATTATTGCTTTTTTAAAATTAGTTCCTGATAAAAATATTTCTCTAAGGGTGTATGTCAACTTTGAGGATGCTGTGTGGAGTTTTTTTGAATAAATGAAAGAGAGGAAGGTCTGGGAAGGAAAAAGGAATCGAGGGTGGGTAGTGTGTGTCCAGGAGTAACGGCTATGACTCCATCCCACCAACGGCTCAAGGCAATGAATCGAGAGAGTCCTGCTGGCGAGGTAAAAGGGTCACCCTGAACCAGTCTCTCTACAAGATCTGAACAGTCCTCACCCAATGAACCCGGGCACCCCACCGTACCAAAACCCGCCTACCAAATTGGGAGTAATTAACTTTATATGTACCTACAACCTACAATTTAAATGTTTATTTTTATGTTTATTTCAATAAACATGTATAATGAAAATATTTACAGATATCTATGAAGTTTGAAGTTTCTAACTATGAAGTTTGAATAAATAAAGTGAAATCAAAAAATATGTAGGTAATATTAAAAGAAAAAAATGTATTAATGGACCTATGAATGTAGTTTTTCGGTTATTCTATCCAGTGTTTGAAATATACAAGCACATCTAATTACCTATCTATTTGAAATTATTGCAAAAGTGTTGTACCGGAAGAGAATATTAATGCAGTTGCAACGATCAGGATTAGTTCTCAGGAGTTTGGCCGAAGGTATCACAAAAGAAATAATACAGATTTAAAGGCCATACATTCATTAGCATAATAAATAATTAAGCAATAATGTAAATTTAGTATTTAAAAAGATGTTTAACCTTTAACTGCTTTAACGGGGGCCGCTTCGTCCTAGTTACAATAATAATAAAGAAATTCTACCCTCCCCCGCGCGCTACGCATACGCCGCTTCCAGTAGCTTCGAATTTAGTGACGCCAAAGACGTAAATTTTAAAGCTAAATTTCTTTAAGTAAATTCATTTCAATTTTTTTGCGGGTCTCTCTGACCCATCGTCAATACTTGCGTGACTTTTTTAAAGTTGATTTTTACTGTATAAAAATAAACATAAACAACTTTACTACATCTTAGATCTTAGACACTTTATAAAGAGGTAAGATTTGATTGTTTGATTGTTTGCATTGAATAGGCTCCGAAACTACTGAACCGATTTTAAAAATTCTTTCATTGTTAGGAAGCTACACTATTCCTGGGTAACATAGGCTATATTATGTTTTCAATAAAAATAGGGATCCTTACAAAACTTCAATGATGTAACCCAAGGTATAAAAAAATTACCTAAAATGTTCTTTACATCGCGTGCGCTGCGAAAACTATTGATGGTAGAATAAAATAATGTAGTGCGACTTTGTAGAACACACTATTATTTACGAAAAAGGTTGCTACAGGATATGTCTAACTATTCTAGTTATGCCACAATAAGTATTCTCTTATTTTAAAAATTTAATTAAAATGTTGTCGCTTGAAAAGGCTCTTTATTTGTATCTTGGTTTTAATCCTTATCAAAATAAATTACTTAATATTCAAGACTGCTTTAATACCTTTATTTAACTTTTTGAATTATTCAATTCGGACATTTCATTAGAAAGATATCACGAGTTTAAAAATGTTAGTATTAGAAAAAAGTTTCGGGCGGGATAGGAGTCAAGAAATGTAGAGCCGCGCGGCCAGGCGGGTATAACTCCGATCCAAAAAGTCAAACGAATCTTTGGTGATATCATTAAGTCCCCTTTGATTTGTTTAGGGTCCTCGACTACGGTACGGTACGGTACAGTACTGTACAGTACGGCTATTGTACCCGGCTAGGACTGAATATTTGGAACGCGGAAGGGAGGTTGGCGGGACGGGGGAGCGGGAAAGCGGTGGCAGGGAAGGTGGAAGTGGAACGCTGGAAACCATGCAAGGAGAAACATTTTATTTATTTGAATATGGCATTGCAACGCATGCCGGGAAACAGCTAGTAATATATAGTTTATTCGAGACACTATTGAAATATTATAAAAAAGCGAGTTCATTGTTTTTATTTAGTTTGATAGATAATACAGACTGATTTCTGATCTCAAGCGATTTTTGCCAAAAATTATTATATAATATCCTTATTGTCAAATCGGAGATACTCTTTATTTACATGAGCTCCACACAGGAAGCCCTGAGGAAAATAATTTCCTTCAGGGTCTATGTCATCTTTGAGGATGCTGTGTGGAGAGTTTTTTTTAAGGAAAGGAAGGAGAGGAGAGTTCTGAGAAGGAAAAAGGTTTAAGGGGTGGGTAAGAATCTGGGGTTCAGTGTGTCCTTGTCATCCGCCTCCAAGACCAGATAAACCCCACCCCATGAACCCGTTCACCCCTGCTGAATCAGTAAACGTAGCGAACCACTTGGGGTGACCTATGGTAGAGGTGTTAATCATCCAATAAAGGTTCCCGATGTTGCAAATTATGGTCCAAATTATAAACTTAGCAATAAAAAAAGTATTTTATTTTATTTATATATATTTTAATTGTCCAATAAATAATAATTTGGAACTCAAAATTTTCATGGATCTCTAATACATAAACTTTTAAAGTAACAGGCCGCCCAGGACCCCATATCAGAATATAGGTAAAAAAATCACGTCAGCAGTTAAAGGTTAAGATTCTTTTGAAAGTTATTGGTCTGGGGATTCATGTTTATTTCTTGCATGTTTTTTTTTGTGATAATAAACTTGTAGTTTGAGTCAGACGAAAGGTCTCGAAGAGGAGCATAATATAAATAATTGTGTCATCGGCCTATGAGTTTTAAGTAGATCGGCGTTTCACTAGGTTTTTTCAAATAAAAAACCTGAAAAAACAAACTGTTTGCAAACAAACGCTGATTGGATATTTGTTTTACAATTTTTTATTTGATTTTCTCTGAAAACATCTATAAATAATAAAACAATTGCATCGTATAAATCCTCTTAATTATTTAGCTTTGTACTAAGTTATTTTTTCATTAAGTCCAATCATATTTTGACACGTTTCCACGGGCATCAGGCGGCAGGCGGCAGGCAGTGTGCACTACTTTCCCGACATAATGAGACTTCCCGTTGCATTTAGGAAATTTCCATAACGAACATGTGATGTTTATTAGCACAGACAATTCTAGTTCCCGCCGGCCGGGAAACGTAGAGCCTATTATCTGCCCCATCGATCTGGGGGCGCACCTTCGCGGGTATTAAAGTGAGGTCATATGCCTCATAATCATCTAGCCACTATTACAGCGGGCAGCAAATTACTAAGAAACTTGCGGCGAACGACACACAGGCGCGGGCGGCTTGTTTCCGCTGGCGTACCGAGGCTTGTTTCCTCGCTTGATAGCCAAAACAATTTGCTGCTGAAGTTAATTCTCATTGGGACTGCCCGGTGATCTGTGGAATACCTTCTCTGGCTATTCCTTTCTTTTCAAATATTTTCTTTTCTTTCTGCTATTATAATTATTTACACTATAATATAAGAATCCAACTGTTTTTCTTCATTACTTTCAGAAGATTTCTTTTTATTTTCTGGTTATGGCCGCTTTTTTTTCTTTTTCTTTTACTAACACTATTATCTCTATTTTTATGTTACCTATTTCAGAAGAATTATTCCACGGGTTGCTACTTCCATTTATCTATTGTATGTATAATGTTAATGTAAGTACTTGCATACTGCTTACTAACCCCGTATGCATGGACATTTGAGGGTTTAGATTAGTTTAAATAAATGTAGCTTCTTTCAATAAATACGTAGAGTCTTGACGTGTGCGGTGAAGGAGGAAACCATATGTTTCCTTATAACGCCGTTGGGGAAGTGGTGGGGACCGCTCCAATGCTGAAGATAGTCTAGTCTGTTTAGAAATTATTTTGTTTGCTAAATAAATTAGGGTTTGTAAATCATAACTCACCACATATCATAACTGTGTTATATAAATAAAAATGAAATACTAGGTTGATAATAATATTGATAAAGACACGTGTTGATGGCTTAGGCTTGTAAAACGGATGCACAAAAAAGCATGGGAATTGAAGGAATACCAATATCGATCAAGTGAACTAATTGTCGATTGAAAAAAATGTTAGGGAGAAGTCGGGGACTCTCGAGGAAGTTGATGAAGGATCAAGTGAATCAATTGTCGATGTATTACACATTATAATGATATATGAATGTGAATTAATAAAGGAGTGTGTGCCTAAACGTTTAATTTTTATTGTCTATCTTCTCTGCAAACCCCTGTGTACCCTATAGAAGTTCTCTTTCGGTACCTTGTAAAAATCATGCAGTAGATAAATAAATATAACAAAATTGCACGAAAGCTGTAGTAAGAGAAATCTATATATATATAAATAAAAATCAATTGGTGTTCGTTTGTCTTGCTAAAACTCGAGAACGGCTGGGCCGATGTAGCTCATTTTGGTTTTGAAATGTTTTTCGTAGTCCAGGAAAGCTTTAAAAGGTGAGAAAAAATTAATAAAATTGCAAGAAAGATGGTAAAAACAACAATTTCATTTTCCCATTTAAACTGTTCAGAATATTTCAAACGTCAGAAGAAAGCAAACAAATTGTTGCCTTGAAAACGATGATTTTTTTTTTATATTAGGCTATTCACCCTAAAAAGACTACTTTGTTGGCGTCGTAGTTAATACCTATCTCTAAAAATGAATGGCCGAATTGTATGTTTGCACTTATGTAACTTCAGAACGACTGCACCAAATTGGATAATTGTTTATGTATAAAACTAATGTTGAGCTTTGTATAAAAAAATTGTAATAGTTGGCGCGCGAGCAGTTAGAAAACTGAATTTACCGGGAATGAATGTGGGAGGGGGAGGGGGAAGGGTGTGGGGGCAGGAGCGGGGGGATGAGGGGTGGGGGGATTTTAAAAATGAATGTGTCGGGAATGTATGTATGGAATACAGGAGGGGAGAGGGGAACCCGGGAGGGCGGAAGGGAACTCGGGATGGGGAGAAGAGAACTCTGGAGGGGAATACGCGGGAGGGAGGTGGGGAACTCGGGAGGAGGGGAACTCAATAGGGGGGTTCGCTGGACCGGGGAAGGGGGGGGGGGGGTAGAGTGAGGAGGGGGAAGATGGAGGAGGAGTGGGAACGTAAGAGGGTTGGGGGAGGGGTGTGGTGGGGATGGCGGGAGGGGGTGGTGGATGGAGAGAAGCAGAGGGGAGGGAAATTCGGTAGGGAAGTTCGCGGGACGGGGGAAGGGGGGGAGCTATTTTAAAAATGAATGTATCGGGAATGAATGTATGGAATGCAAGAGGGGGAGGGGAACCCGGGAGAACGGAGGGAAATACGCGGGAGGGGGGAGGGGAACTCGGGAGGGGGGATCGCGGGACGGGGGAAGGAGGAAGGGGGGAGGGGAATCGAGTGAGGGGAGCGAAGGTGGAGGAGGAGGATTCGGAACACGAGAGGGGAAGTTGACGCGGAGGAGGAAGGGAAGGAGAAAGGTGAACGGGACGGATGGGAAAGGATGCGCAGTTAGAAACACTTTCTTTTTTTTTTTTTTTAAATGGCATATCAACGCATGCCGGGTACCAGCTAGTAATTAATAAAAATTGTAGAATTCTCAAACACACTGCCATATGGCAGCCTTGTATAACATTTTTGAAGTAAAACTTTTTTACGCACGCTCGACACTTGGGGGTAAAATTATGAATACGTTACGAAAAAGAACCATATATTTAATGTGAAACGCTTATCGATGTGAAACGCTAATGGATGCCAACGCGAATTAAAGCGAACGTTGATTAAATTGAACGCTAATGAAAGCGAACGCTAATTAATGCGTGATCGGGTGAGGCGAATGGTCGGGCTTTTACGCACGCTTGACTTCGGAAGTGATGAAAAGGATAAGGATGGTCTTTTTCTTTTATTTGTGTGTTCATTTGGGAGGCCGGTATGGGTACCGCCGCCCCAGAAGTTCCTACGCAGATTGAACAAACTCAAACAACCGTTTCGGTATCAGGAGCTCAGAAGTAAGCCGGGTAATATTTATGTTAATTTGTACTGAATCAAATTTTTCGCGTTATATCTGTATTTTTATTCTTTCGACTTCTGCGCCCCGGGTACCTAGAAACAAATTTTTCTGCAAATCAGTAGGAAAAATATTAAACAAGGTTCCTACGCAGAATAAGAACAAACCCAAACAACCGTTTCGGTATCAGGAGATCAGAAGGTGGCCGAGTAATATTAATGTAAATTTGTAAGGAATTTAATTAAAATTCACGCGTTATATCTGTATTTTTACTCTTGCGACTTCTGCGCCCCGGGTAGCTAAGAAAAAATTCTTCGGCAAAGTAATATGCACTATACGGTTTTGTTACCTTATAGTAAGCGCCTGCACTGTATAACATTATATTATGTAGCGGGCACCCGGCGGGCGTTGCTAGGCCACTCAATGAAAGAAAGGGTTTGTGCCCTTCAATTCTGTTTGTTTAAGTGCTTTTGGATAGGTTCACATATATTTTTGTGTTTTCGCCCGACACTTCCGCAGGTCGCATACAGCTGTCCGTGTGTGAAGCTTGATTTTTTTACAAATTTACCGTTATAAGTTAGTGAAGTTTTACTTCAGTCGTGTGGTGTAAAGCACACTCGTTTTTTTTAATGTGCGTTAAAAATATATCAATATCTCTAAAATATTTTTAAAGTGATATAATGATGCATGTTAACTGTTTAAAAATAATTATCTTATTTTATACTAGCTGCCGTATATCCGGCGTTGTCAGGAGTTATAAATGGTTAGGTGTACCTAAAGATTTGATATTGTAACTTCCAGGTTACCTGAAAATTGGACACATTTTGGGTTGAAATAATATTAATGTAAAAATTTTAAAAACAATTTGTTTATAATACAACCAATTAAAATAAATAAATGATAAATTCTGTATTTTGGTTGTATTATAAAACAATGTGTTCATAATACAACATACAACCAAAATACAGAAAAAAGTACGTTCCCCCTCACCTGCTTTCCCTTCTCCCCCTCCAGCTTACCCCGTCCCGCGACCCCCTCGTCAATGTTTTTAAAAATATAAGTATATATATAGTCATAAGTCACTAGCTAAAAGTCTTAGATGTAAGTTACTAGCTATAAGTCTTATATGTAAGTCTCTAGTTATAATCGTAAATCTTAGTTGTAAGCCTGTAATATTATTTATTTCCTGTATTTATTTGTACAGATCCCTTGAGGGGATTTTTCACAAAAACGGCGCTATATAAATTAGCCAAATATGATTATTATAGGAAATATGATTATTATAGGAAAAAATATCATAATAGAAACCATCGCGGGCATGCGAACATCAAATTTCCTCATCAAAAAGTCACATCGCAAAGGGATTAATGGTTTAGGAACGCATAAGGGTCAAAGAAAGAAACATTCATTTTCATATATTAAGATTTTCAAATACAACGATTGTTTGGTTGAGATTTTTTGACCTTTTGCTGGTTAAATCGACAAATGTATTGGCGTCTAGGGTTCAATATCTTTCCTAGTTAAGTCATCTATCATTGCACAAGCAACATGTTCCATATTTTACTTTCAAAAATACAAAAGATTCAATACGATTCATCAGACTTTCATGTAGTCGTCCAAGGCAAAGATATCGATATATATTTTGTATTTGAATATCTTTGATCCAAGGCAAACACTCTGGTAATCTTCAATTTCAGTAAGATGCTAGCGGCCAAATTCAACATTCCTAATTAAGATTTGCACTACTCGTTCTTAAGGTGTATATTCCCAAGTAGTATTGCACTTCGAAACCTTTAGCGATTGGATCACTTATGGGTTCTTCCGTCTTTTAAGTGGTGCACAACCTTTTTAAAATGTAATTATTGAGCATTGAAAGCTCAAAATAGACCCACCACAACCATTAGACATTACACTCTGACTTCTCCAAAAAACTAATGATGTCCACAGAACATATTGAATTATTGACCGAATCCATCAAATCTGTACCCGAATTTTTCTCGTGGGTAAAACAACCTCCTATAATAATAATATTTGGCTAATTTATATAGCGCCGTTTTCGTGAAAAATCACTTCAAGGGGGCAAGGGTTCCTACTTGAACATCATCGAAGAAATACTCGACATATTCTTCGAAACCTTCAATGAGCGTTTTTCAAATATCTCCATACAGGAGGCCCGGAAGAAAATAATTTTCCTCGGGGAAAATAATTTCTAAGAGGAGATGAACGAGTGAACATGAGTCTTGATGAAGTCATTTTGTAGGAGGGAGGAAAACAAATTGTTCCACAGCCGAGAAAACTTAAAAACGAGTTATAGAAATGAGTTCGCAGCGTTTTCGGTAGATAACACATTTTTAATGAGTCTGCGGTACTTTTACAATGAATTAAATAAGAATGTCGGTTATGTTGTAATTATTAAAAAAATTATATTGTAAATGTAAAAATAAATTGAAAAATTGTTTATATTTATTCTTCCTTTGTCAGATCCTTGCCCTGCTCACTTCCAAACATCAGGATTGGTGCCTAGCACTTTTTAAGTAAAAACTTCATTAGCACCGTTGTTATTTGAAACTCGATTAAACTGAAACGAGCTACACTAAAAAGAGACAAACACACACATCTATAGGATTTAGCCTGCGAGAGAATGAGATAGCAATATAAAATAATTTATTTCACTGGTACTCAGTCCCAATGTATTACGATGAATACACAGTCCCACGTAAGTCTTTTTTGGTGTAGTGGTGTAAAGCGCCTGACGAACCTCAGTGACCAGACATTTGGCATAACAAGGATTAATCCTATGAAATCCAAAATAAAAAAAGTAAAATCAATGTCCAATATTCGAAAACTCCAAAACGAACAGAAAATAGAAAGCGACATCTAGTGACTCCGAAGAAGAAACCACAAATTATTATATGATGACCGAATGTATAGGAAAAGGTGCACTAGAATTCGACGACAAAAATGTGGAAAAAATCATCCTTCATGTTGATAAAAAATAGCTTCGTAGTCTCCCCACTCGTATTACTTTAGTTTTCTGAATTCACCGCGCGTGAATTACACACTCTGATTTATTTTAATTACAGCCAGTTCACGGAATCTCTTGCAACAAATGCTGACTTTAATTTTACTCCGTATCTCATTTCATTTCTGCGAAAATACGGTGTAACGAAAAAAAAATATTAGATATGACAATCTTTAAATTTAAAAGAAGACGGAGAAACTACTTCTGAAACATATTATTAAAGTTGAAAGTTCCTTGAGAGTTAAAATTAGAAGTCCTGCGGATTTTCTACGACTTTGCGCTCTGGATATTGAAAGTATTTTAAAAAAATGTTAACCGATTACATTCAAATTAAGGTTATCGCTAAATTTGCCAGTTACACCAGAAAACTGAAAAAAAAATCAATTATCAATATTTGATAATTCAGGAAAGTACGTACTACAACATACCTGATCGCTTTCTTGGGAAACTTTGAAACCCATAAAACATTCTACTTTTGGAAATGTGTTTGCTCCTAATGTATACTGTATACCTACCCAGAAGCAAAAAAGTATATTACGGGGAAAGGAAGCGAATATTTTTAGTAACCGCAGCTTCTTCATAAAGTATTTGCTTCAAATGAACAAATATTAATGTGAAAACTTCTTTAGCACCGTTGTGACTTGAAAATTGATGAAACGTAAAATAGCAACACTAAAAAGATTCAAACACATGCATCTATTGGATTTAGCCTGCGAGAGAAAGATATAGTATAATCGTCTCGTCTTTGTGCGGTGCTTCGTAGCCTATCAGTGTTTCGTTGTTTCCCCACTCTTGCCTATTTTAATATGAAATCCTTCATCTTGACCAGACCATCCCAACCTTTTAATTCATTTCCTTAATATTTCGATGTGCCAATGCTTTTAGTTTAATCAAAATCTTCCAGATTCCAACTCTTCAATAAAATTTACGTGCACTATATTATTATAATTTAATTCGGCGATACGCACGATAAAAGTAACATATTCTCACATTTTAGGCGAACAGATTTTTTTCTATTAGCTGTGTTACCAGGCTTCGCTCAGGACAACATTCGAGAGGTTCTGGAATATTCCACAATGATTTTACCGATTCTCTATTCACAAATATTTCACGACATACTCCACCAATCCTTCCAGAACTTTCTAGAGTTCTATTGAACCTTCGAGAACTTTCCGAATGACAGTTCTAAAAATTTCAAGATGGCGAAACTTTTGAACCCTTATATCTTCAAAAGCACGCCCTTTGGGTAAAAACGGGAACAGTTATCGAGGAGGGGGGATAGAGATCTACCACACCATATAACTTCTTTGATCGTACCGGTAATCGTTTCAGAGTTTTAGGGGGACGCGCACTTTCATACAATTTCTTTTATAATGTATATGGATTATTTGGTGAGTTTACCTACATTGAAATATATTACACGTTTTGGTTAATATTTCTTACAATCTACGAAACATTATTCCAAACACACAAAACTAACACTCTAATGGAAAATAAATATATATCAGAAACACATCATAATAAATACGCGGTAAGGTAATATAAAAGGAATTTAAGAATGGTGGGTATGAGGAAGATATGAATGGGAAAATTCCACTATCTATTGGAAAATACATTTGCAAGGGGGGGTTCGTGAGATGGCGATTTCTTCTGGCATTTATATGTGGTTATATATCGATGGTATCAACATTTTGTTAGGCAGATGCATCTCGTTTATATGTTTTCCAGTAGAAGATGACTTTACGATGCTACTTTCATATACCTACACTATTTATAACGAAATACATTCAAAATATTATCACGTGGAAATATGTCCTTCCGTACTGCATTCAAGAAGACCACAAAATGTTGAAATCGGAGACGCTAGATTTTAACTTAATAGAATAAACTGTCTCAATAACAGCATATTCTATTCGGTAGTGTGTACATAATCAGAATTTTTATATGTATAGGTATTCGATTTTATTCGTTAGCTGTTGGTATTTGATTAGCTTTTCATTTTCGCTAGTTTGATGCCACACATAAAAATTAACTTATTTTTAAACGTCTTCAAAAAGGAGGAGGTTCTGAATTCGACGGTTTTTTTTGTTACCTCAGAACTTCGATTGGGTGAACCGATATTGATGATTCCTTTTGTATTTGAAAGCTGGTGCTTCTCGCGTGGTCCCATTTTAATTTGGTCTAGTTCTGACAATGGCATCTATGAGAAAACCATATAAGTCTTATAAGTATGTAAGTGTGTGCGCAACAAATGGATGAATAACTCAATATTACGCCAACAGATTCCGATGATTCTTTCTTTACGCACGCTCGACACTTGGGAGTAAGCTGGTGAATGCGTTACGAAAAGTGGTGATTGTTACGAAAAACGACTTCGATGTGAACGGTGATCGATTGCTAGGCGGGTCGGGCCTTTACGCATGCTTGTTATTCGTGTTATTGTTATATTGTTAATGGACTATTTAAATAAATATTTTATATACAGCGGGAACCCGGCATGCGTTGCAAGACTACTGTAACCTCGAGATCAACTAAACTGTAATGCTTCCATCCCAAGTCCCGGGAAACTACATTATAATGCAAGCGCCTGCACTATATAACATTATATACATCGGTTACCCGGCACAAGTTAGTGAAGTTTTACTTCAGTCATGAATTTCATTCAGTCACTCGTTTTTTTTATTGGAAAGGATGTACTTCAAGGGTAGTTTGATGAGAGTTTGGTTAAGTTCTGATTACGGGATCCATGACAAAGTAACGGAACTCTTCAATTCTAAGGAGCAAATAAACGATACTCGGCCGAATATTTATTGGCTATCCGGATCCTTAAGTCACCTACTTTAACGCCGTTATGGTCAAGTAATGTCTGTCTCATATGAGCAGCACGTTTAGTAGGTCTCCCCATATTCAGACTAATTAGTTAGTGTACTTCAGATTCACTAAAAATCTAAAAATAAACAAAATTTTAACAAAATAAAAAAACGACTTAAAAAATGCACTTAAAAGTAAAAAAAACAATTTCGTATTCTTCTAAAACTGAATAACCAACTTACTTTTTCTACTCATAAATATATAGGTACGATTGATATTTTTGGAGTCTGTGTCAGCCAAGGTAGGTTTGTAATTGCATTCATAGTTATAGGTGAGATGTGCTTGTGCCTACCTTGGCTGACACTGACTCCAAAAATAACAATCGTACCTACATATTTATGAGTAGAAAAAGTAAGTTGATCATTAAATTGTAGAAGAATACGAAATTATTTTTTACTTTTTAGTGCATTTTTTTAAGTCGTTTTTTTTTTGTTTTGTTCATTGTTGTTATTATGTTCACAAAATCTATTTATTTAATAACTAAGCGTCGAGTTATATGAGGAAAACATTGCCAAAAGAATTTAGTTTGTTTACAAAATGTATGCGTACATTATCATTTTTTTATTACTGAAATTTATTATCTATGTAAACCAGTATAATAATCAGTAAAATGTATGTTCGAGAATAGAAATAAAATAACTAAAAAATCACATAGTCACAATCTTTTTAATCTTCCCTTTTCAAAAGAACTACTTACTGCAGAAAATTTGTAATGGTGAAAAGACATTTAACGTGAGGTCACGAAAAGAAATAAAGAATGGAAAGCATTAAAATGATAAATTAAATTTTTAATAAGCAACTTGATTCTCTAATAAATTACATCACTCGCCTTGGCTCATAAGTTTGTCCTTTAAAGACCATTAAAATCTTATTGCGTCGTCTTAAATCTAAAATCCATTGCAATTTACACAAAAGCTCGTAGAACACTTGCCCAAGAATGTGGTTCTATGTTCAAAAGATATATATTTTTTAATTAATATCTCCGAAATGTTGAAGCACGTAGTTGCGTGTATTTTAGCTACTATCGCGACAAAGGCACCGAAACCGACTTCCTGGGTAATTCCGTCCGGTGAATTTCTTAAACTAAAATGAATATCCGCATTCAAAGCACCCTTAAGAATTTGAGTGTCTCATTTGTTAAGGAGAAATTCAAAGTACGGACAAAAACATGATTAATGAAAGACAAACGGAATATATTATTTTGCGTGTTACGTGAGACTCACTTCAAGCTCAAAATCAGAAAGAATCTAAAATTATTAATAGATATTTCCTCAAACTTGTTATAAGATTGGAGAAGAGTTCTGTATTCATGCTTAGGTACATTATTTAGTCTTCTTGTATTTCACAGGTTAAAGCAAATATTACAATTATTTTAAAACCGACAATATTTTATTGATAACTAGCTGACCTGACGAACTTCGTATCGCCTCGGAATCAATAACTGTTGAATTAAATTCAGTTTTTTCATTAAGTTAATAATTACACTATGAAGCAATTATCGATGCGCAACAGTCCGTGTTTTATTTTTGTAAGTATCAGAGATGGAGTTGTATACTGATTTATATTTTTTATAATTTCTTACTTTTCCACTTACTTACAGGAATTTGGGAGGCGGGTACGGGTGCCACCGCCCCGGGAACCATTTATTGGATAACCAAAACCTCTGCAATAGGTCATCCCAAGTGGTTTGCTACGTATAGTGATTAAGCAGGGGTGCTCGGGTTCATGGGGTGACGTTTGTCCGGTTCTTGGCGTCGGATGCGTCTGCCCACCTGCTGCGTGGCAGGCCGGATCCAGAGAGACTGGTTGAGGGAAGAATTTTGACCTTTCCAGCCGGACTCTCTTGATCCATTGCCTTCACCGCAGTTGAAGCGATGGATTGGATGGATTCATACGTCTGTTACTCCCAGACACACTGACCCCCAGATTCCTACCCACCCCTCATACCTTTTTTCCTTTCCAGACTATCCTTCCCTTCTTTAAAAAGACCCTCCACACAACATCCCCTAAGATGACGTAAGTCCCGAGAGAAATCATTTTCCTTAGGGCCTCCTGTGCGTTAAACTACATTTCATTTCAGAGATTTATTATAATTATTGTATTTTTCCTTTGGAAGGGTGCAGACAGGGTCGGATCCAGGGGGGGGGGGGGAAACCAGGACGCCTACCCCGGCGGCAGTCTTAGGGGGCGCCAAAATCGTACACATTCGAAAAAAAACTAGATTCACAAAGTGCCTGGCATCCAACGCACCTTGTTCTATCGATTATTCATTTGATTTTAAAACGCCCAGTTGGTTTTTGAACAGATCCTAAGTTGATCTATGAATGTATCCTAACTACTGTCCACTGGAGCGACGGCGCGATTTTTTTTTATGGCTCGTGATATTTTGGTGACCATTTAAAATATTTTCTGCCCACCTTCAAAAAATCGTATCTCCGAATTTTAATTTGGTTTACAAACTGATCATAGTTCTATATAGTCAATGAATTCACCTATCTTTATATATATATAATATCATAAAAATTATAAAATCGTTAACATTTTAAACGGAACTATTCTCAGTAATATCTCCCTATAAACTCGCCTAATAAGTTTAATTTTGCCTCCCATTAAATATTTTCTATTAAGTTTCTTTTAAACGGCCTAATTTATTATCACAATCTACATAGATATATAAGAAACTGAATTTTGATATGTTGTGAACTGTTTAATGTTCCCTCTCAACAAACTTTTGACCAAAATTTTGTCGAGAAATGGCGACATTTGAATAGACTAAAATGGAATTTATAAAAGACTTACCAATAATAGCTGCAATACATCAAAAAGATAAATCAATTATCTTAAATCCACAATACCAATTAACTCGATTATTGGTTTATTTATTGAAAATATAGCATTGTGAAACACAGTTCGACCGTAAAAAAATGTCAAAAACATAACCACAAAACTTTTGTTTTTAAAATATCACTGAATTTTGAAGTTTGAAACACGTTGAACGCCATTATCATGTACTAATAAAGCAAAGTAAACTTTAATATTGTTTAATTTTTGTAAATCCCCTCGCCTCTCCGCCCACTGCAAAAGGGGGGGGGGGGGGCAAAGAGGTCTCCTGCCCTGGTTCGAAAAAGTCATAGATCCGAGGCTGGGTGCAGACATACGTTCACCGCTTGTTTCATTTACGGCTATTGATACTTAGTGTGTAAGAAAGAGCGGCAGCATTATACGATTAAGAACAAATGCAAAACAATAGGCCACTTGCATCACATTTTAAAAAAAAAAATTCCGGTTTAGGCAAATATTCTAAGACATTCTGTATTTTTTTTTTTTATTATTCGTATTTTTGTAACCCTGGCAATTTTTTGAAAATTTCAATCCGAAAAATCAGACTATTTTTTATAAACCGGAAAGACGGGACATAATTTTATGGGAGCGAAAAAACAATAATTACATAGCCGAAAATCATTTAAAAAAAAAGAACGTTTTTCACACGAATAGCAATAAATTGTACGGGGTTCTTCGTTTAAGCATTGTCTTCGTAACAGCTGTAAAAACACCGCCATTTTTATTAAAAAATCAAACCAAAGGATAAGTTTGCATAGAACAAATAATAAAACTAGTGAACGTTAAACGCAAATTCAAAAATTCGCCGGAAATCAAAGTGATTCCCAAAATTTTACAAAATTAAGGGAACATAATCGGAGACGGGACATTTTCATGTAGTGACGTTACGAGCTCAAATAATGAATTTACGTATTGTGTACATGATCCACGAATGTGTACATGATTGACGCGTATTGTGTACATGATCCACCATTGTTTTATATTTACTGCCGGTTTATATTTTTTGAGTTTATATTTCAATTGAACATGTAAAGCCATTTATTACAGGTTACTTACAAATTCATTAGAGGGTAGGGGATCAATATAGTGACTATGGAAAGTTTAGCTCATTTAAATAAATTATTTTAAACTTAGATTTGCAAAGGAGAGACTGCTTCGTTCTGAACCACAGTTACCAAAAAATAAAAGTAATTAAAATCCTATACCATAAATCAACAAAATACAAACATTTGGTGGAGTTTATTTGCAACATAAATACAGGAGATTTACGTTCAATGTCATAAATGACGTATTAATTAGTTAAGTACATATATGTCATATATCTATAAAGATATTTAGTACAAGGTTGCTTTGATTAGCTTCCTATAGTTATTAAAGAAAATATAAGGGTCCAATTTTCATGGAGGCTTGTGTGCTGTAAGGGAGAAACTTTTCAACCCATATCACACATATGTGAAGCCTTAAAGAAAATATAAATACTGATCATAGCTAAGAGAAAAGTTAAAAAAAACTTGAAGGAGTAGAGGTTTCCGAAAAAGAAAAACATTACGACTTTTGCCAAGTGCCCAGGAGTAAAGGAGTAAGTAGAAAGATGAAACATTACAAGTGAAACTTTCAGAAAACTAAAGTAAACAAGAATGGGGAGGCTACGAAACACCGCACAAAGAGAAGGCCGATTATTCTTTCCCATTATCTCGCTTATGTGTTTACCTCTTTTTAGTGCTGCTATTTTTCATTTCATCGAGTTTCAAATCACAACGCTGCTAATGAAATTTTTACTTAAAAAAAAAAACGAGTTTGCTTTAGACCGCACGACTGAAGTAAAACTTCACTAAACATACGAAACTTAACTGGCTATGAGAGAAAGATAGAAAGAAAATGTGTGCTCGCACCTCTCTCTCTTGCCCCTACAGTTAATATACGAAACGTATCTCTCTCTCTTTCTATCTTCACTAACTTATATCTCCCTCTCAACATCCGTTCGACTCGCCCGATCACACTTTTCGTAACGCTCTCGTCACGCATTCACCAGTTTACTCCCTAAGTCAAGCGTGCGTAAAGAAGTTTTACTTCAAAAACATGTACATTTTTATGATTTACCATTTAGGAACGTAGTCCAGCATAGTCTTAGTTAAATAATTATTAATCCCAAAATGTAGCAAAGGATATCATTTTTTAACAATTATCCTTACAAAAATGTGTCTAACAAATTCTTTTTGGATCAACATCAAAAGAATACCTCTGTCCCTCAAATATAGGTTTTTCCTGGGATCATTAAAATTATGCTTTAACACTCTTTAAATTCAAAATATTAACATTTTTTAATATCAACACCCTTTTCGTTCGTTTTTAAGAGACCCGTTACAGGATTCCGCTTATTGGTATAGACTAATCCCTTAATGGGTTTAATATTATTGAGTTTATTGTTTGAAAATCGAAAAAGATGAAAACGACTACAAAATTTGCCTTTAAATGAAATTTAAGTCAATATCCTTTATTTGTCAATGATTGATAATAATGGCAAGGTAGTTTTCAAAGAATAAGCGAATTCTACTAATAACTATTTGGGTTCAGGAAAACTGTTTAAGTGTTTTCTCCCAAATATTTACATACGTTAATAATTATGAATTTTTTCAAGTTACGAAATTGCTAAAGATATGAATTTGTTTTATTTGAATGATTACCAAGAGATTTATTGTATTGTAAACTTTTAAATCGAAATATCTATCAATTGCAATTGATAAATCTCATTGTTTTCTCTTCAAACCCTTCATTTAGATACGTAGAATTAAATATGAGCGCCTTTGAGGTGATTTTTCAACGGCGCTATTTAAATTAACCAAATATTATTGTTTATAAAATCTGTGTAATCAAGTAGATTTATCTCGACCGATATATTTTGTTTTCTGACATTTGTTATCTGGTTTTTGATTGATTGCACTGCTGGAACAAGTTGATCAAGGACTATATTTTCCAATATCGTGCTTATAATTGAGAGTTTGGAGATGGTTCTTACTTGGTGGTGTTATGTTTGTTACAACTTTTATGGTTTGGTGTAATGAGTGCTTGTTTTTTCCTTCCCGAAAAACATTTCGCAAAGCAAGGAGAGAATGAGCCAATTGGTCCGTCATTTTACATAAAATAAAATTAAATCAGATCCCGCACTTTCATTTATGTGAAGGTTTTTTTATAATAAAGTACCTATACAGGAATAATTGAGATTAATAGAGTGTTTATGGAAATTAAAATCGTCGTCATTATTCGCAGAATTTATAGGATTGCGGCAAGGTATGGAATGTGCGCAAATACTGATTTAAAGTAGTAGTTAAAATGGACATATGGATTGTCATGTGAAATATCACCAAGATACTTTTTGATAGATCGGAACTGAATTGCTTTGATTTAACCGACGTCTTTAGAAAGTGTCACACGAGAGATTTTCTTTTCCTATGTTTTCAAATGTTATTTCATATCTTGTGAAATTTTAATTGTGTGTACCAGTGGAAACCATTGCAAGTTACTTACAAACCAAATTTTTTTCTTGAATGCATTTGTGTAAAAGTTCGATTTTATGTGATGTATACTTAATTTGAAATTATAGTTCTCATTTATTTTTCTCACAATAAGATATTAATTGACAACCAGGGAAAGACAGTAAGGTACAAAAGGTTTGCTCAATGTTTACAAAGAGTATGAGTTTGGGTGGTTGTAATAACAGAAAAGTGATTACTATATCAGTTGCAAGAGGGAGAGAGGGATTTAACAACAGAGAAAGAAAAGGGTCCCTTACCTCAAGGGGAGGAGTAATCAGTAAACTCGGGGGTTTATCCGGAAGATGATAAGTGCAGGGTTGTTTTGTTAAGTATAATTGATTATTAATGATATAGACCCTCAAAAGTTCCTTTTTAATTTTACTTGAATTGTAAAGTTGCTCATCTAGACACAAGGCTCTCCTATTAAAATGTGTGGCATATGTTTTTATCATTTTTTTGTAATTTTTATTTGAATAAAAATAGTGCTAGTAAATGACTATCTAACCCAAGAAACTATTATAATTGTAATGGTTATCACGTGTTTTGAAATTAATTACAATTCAGGAGGCGGGTGTGTGTACCGCTGCTCCGGGGACCATTTATTGGATGGCCAATACCCCTGCCAAGTGGTTCACTAGGTTTGGTGACTTAGCAGGGGTGCCCGGGTTCATAGGGGGAAGTTTGTATATATCTTGGCGGCGGATGCGCGTGCCCATCTACTATGCCCACCTACCATGGCGGGCCGGATCGAATGAAATTGGTTGTGGGAGACTTTTTGACCAAAATAAATCGATACACACAAACAGCGTTAAAAAATAACAGAATTGGCAATTCACACGGTGTAGAAGTGAAACCTTCAGAAAACTAAAGTAGACAAGAGTGGGTGCTACGAATCATCGCACGAAGAGGAGACCGATTACACAGTCTCATTCTCGCAGGCTAAATTCTATCTTTTTGGTGTCCGTATTTTTCGTTTCATCAAGTTTTAAATCATAAAGGTGTTAAAAAAGATTTTACTTCAATAAATTCAGTTCTCGAAAAAATCTTTGATAGTAATAATATTTCGAAAAAACGTGTTTCGCTTTTGTCAAATAAATAACCATTTACTTGAAGATTTTTTTTTTGCTGCTGTTCCTGGCATATTATTATTGTTTTTGGCTTGCTAAAGTGAAAAGTACTCAGTTAAAATTGTCAATTTTTCATTTATCTCTACGACTACCATGAAGGGATGTAAGATTAGTATGCTGGTAAATAAAGTTCAAATATAATAATAATAATATATAATATACGATTTATTGTCTTCCTTTCTTTACAAACATCTAGAGATAATGATATCCTCACTGGGATTTCCCGTGCTGAGGATTTCATTTACATATTATAATTTAATTAAAGAAAAATAATATAAATTAGTTATAAACATATAGGTATCATGCAGTATTTTTTTAAATAATTAAGAATTAAATAAAATTGGTTTTTTTTTTATAATTCAGTTCAGTAGATTCGGTTTTAGTCTGTATTTAATATCAGTATATTTTCTATTTCTGTTCTCCCTATATTTAGTATCCAGTTTTTTATTTGAGATTTAAATGTTATACTTTTGAGGTTTTTAAGTGAGAGTGGTATTTTATTGTAAAGTTTAATACCATAATACAAGAAGCTTTTTTGCCCAAATGTTGTGTTAGTAGTTACTTGTTGGATATGTTTTTGACCATGAGATCTAGTGTTTCTAATGCACGTGTAAGTTGTCATTTCTTGGGTTTTGTACTTATGAATGTAAATGAGTATAGTTTTAGAATACAGTTGTTTAATTGACATGATGTTAAGATTTTTGAAGATTTCTTCAGTGCTAGTTCTTAAAGGAACTTACAGTATAATTTTCATTATGGATTTTTGAGTTTTAGTTAGTGGATTTAGTATGTTTTTATTTGCACTGCCCCATCCGATAATACCGTATTCTAACAGTGATTGGCAGAGAGCCATGTAAATCTTGATTAAGTCTTTTTTAATGAGGACATTCCTGATAGTTTTGAAAAAATAACTTAGTTTTTTTATTTTATTATTAAAATAGGTAATGTGTTCGGTCCATTTTAAGTTTTGGTCAATTAGGAATCTAACACATGAAAAGTAAAAAAATAATAATAATGGTAATGTTATTTGACTTTTATTATATTATTTTTCAGTGTGGATTTAGTAAATAAAGAAAATATTGCGGTATCGATAAAATAATTTATTGACGTTTTTATTTTTTCTTAAAATTGGATATCTTTTATATCGTTCGGTTCGGTAAAAAAATCTGTGAAAATTCTCTCAGGTTGTGACCTGCGAGCAATCGAGAGAATCGTCATAATTTATATTCGCGCCGTGAGCCAAGTTTTATCTTACAAATTGAATATTAAATAAATACCCGGAATAGGAAGGAACTGACTGAGATGTCGGAAATTTTATTACAAAATTTGAATAGTGTCTTATTATTAAATTTTAGAACACATTTGTTAATGAAGTAAATGGCTTCGACTGCGTTGAAAATAATTATATCAAAGAAAAGATGATATTAATGCTTCCTCAATCTTAATATATAAAACAAAGTCGGGTTAGTTACACTATTTATAACTCGAGAACGGCCGGGCCGATTTTGATGATCTTTGATTTGTTGGATTTGTCTCCGCCCCGGAAAGGATAATAACTATTAAAACATCACAAAAAATAACGAAAAATATAGTTATTAAGAAAATTCTTTTCCCCATACATTTTTTATGGAACGAATTCTCATATTTGAAAGAGCTGCGGGCATTTTGTGATAAGTACCTATAATGTTGAATAGTGACTGAGTTCCAAAAATTCAAACCATCAAATGTCAATGCGCTGATTGTTTTGCTTTTGTTATTAAACTTTTTTTTTAATTATTTATTTGGCTTTCACCCATTAAGGGTGCCCTTTCTTTTTCTCTTTATTTTAAAAATTATTCATATTTTCATTTTTTTTACATTATCAGTGTTTTTAAAATTAGTTACATTTTCAGTTTTTTACATGGAATAGATATTAGAGACAATGGGCTAAGACAAATATTCATATGATTATGCAAGTTGTACTAACATACAGAGTTGGTATTGATAGTAATTACAAAATAGTAGAGTAGGAAGATGTACATTTGTACTAATAACACTGCAGCAACAAATGTATACGTATGGAAGAGAAAGAAATGTGATTGATGCTTAAATGTTAAGGCCATTTTTACAAATAAATTTTGCTGACAAATAGTGAATTTCAGGAGAGATGATACTAATAAGGCAGGGTACACTGGTAGAGAATTCAATTTTAGGTTTTACCAATTCATGTAGGTATGTAGTTTGAAAATTGGTAATTTATAGAACACTAAAAAAAAATATGGTCTAAAGTGTCCTCTGAACCACAATCAAAATAAGGCGAATTGACTATATGGAATCCGGCCACATGGCTAAGACAACAAGTATGACCTAGAAGCATTCGAGTTATGGAAGAGAAGTATTTTTTTAGGAATGGAAGTGTATTTGTGAAACCAGGGCTTGACAGGAAGAGAAGGTTGAATTAATGAGTACTGGTGACCTTTTATCAGAGAGGATGATTTCCATTCAGAGGACGATTGGCGTTGTCCCTTATTTTTAAAATAGGGAAAAAGTGTCTTACAGGCATATGTTTACTACTTAATGGACCATGGACAATGGATTCCTTAGTAATAGAATCAACCTTTTCATTTCCAACAATACCAAGGTGTCATGGGATCCAGGCCAAGACCACTAACACGATTGAGTCAGCGACATGGAATGCAGGAGGTCTCGGATAGAGCAGGTTAGAGAGTCACTACTGGAATTGAGAAGGGATGCACTTATTTTTTGTAGTGAGCTAAGTGAGCCTGAAAGGATGAGATCATTTCTAATGTTGAGAGATTTGACGAGTCGTAAAGCTTCTATGATACGAGAGCTAGGCATTCAGCAGAGAAAATGGAACACTATTTGGGAGGTCTGCGTGGGAAACACTATTTCCTGTAAGGTGCATAGACACTGGCTCACGATGGGAGTCCGAACTGAGTTTGGAACCATCTGTGAAAATTTTTATATAATTTGGCCAGTTATTTTCATTAATTTTGTTGAATTCTGCATTACTGGATTGAGCTGAGTTTTTTATATTATTTACAAATTCCTATAGATTGGTGCACCTTTGGATAGATAGTAGACTTTCATAGGGATATGAGTATAAGGGGAGAGATTCATTGCGATAAAAGTTTGTGGATGCATTTAGGAAAGAGTTGAAAGAGGAAAGAATTGAAAGAGGAAAGAGTTGTTGATATTAAACATATAATGCTGCCCCTCTTAATACAATAATTATAAAAAATCTCGGTCACACGTATAAAGAAAATGAAACGCGATTCCCGAAAGTAAGTCGAAAAGTAAGAAAATCACATAAATTATAAATCCGTACACAACGCCATCTCTGATACTGACAAAAACCAAACGCGGACAGTTACGCATCAATAATTGCTTCATTGTGTAAGTTTTAACAAAATAAAAAACTTAATTTAATTCATCTAATAAGTTAACACAACAGTTATTGATTCTGAAGCGGTACGAAGTTCGCCGGGTCAGCTAGTAATAAAATAAACCATGAATCCAATAGGCCACTTGCATGGATTTCATAACGACTTGAAAAAAACCGTGTGGATAGATTTTTTTTACTAAGATTACGAAATAGTTTATTAAATTTTTTAGAAATGTATTGTTTTATTTATTTTAAAGAAAATAAATCCATTATGCTCGTGACGTCACTACATGAAAATGTCCCGTCTCCGATTAGGTTCCCTTAATTTTGTAAAAATCCAAATTGATTAATTTTTTTTTATATGGCAACGCTTTGATTTTCGGCGAATTTTTGAATTTGCGCTTAACGTTCAATAGATTTATTGTTTGTTCTATGCGAACTTATCCTTTGGTTTTTTACAGATCGTCGCCTCAGTTCTTAATTGTCCAAACGACCATTTGAAAATTATGCAGGAGGAGAAGGTTTTCTTTCATTATTTCAATGAAACATTATGATAGGCGTTTAAGATAAAATTATTTCCGTGAAGATAAAGGTCTCATTAGCGTAAATAATTCTTAGTCAAGTGATAAACTATAATTGTTTATGCTTTATTTTTAGTTTTAAAGTCGAGATTGAATAAAAACTAAAATGGTCGTTTGGACAATTAAGAACTGAGGCGACGAGATGTTACTAGGAGAACCCCGTACAATTTATTTCTATTCGTGTGGAAAACGTTCTTTTTTTAAAATGATTTTCGGCTACGTAATTATCGTTTTTCGCACCCATAAGATTATATCCCGTCTTTCCGGTTTATAAAAAATGGTCTGATTTTTGGAATTGACATTTTCAAAAAAATGCCAGGGTTTCAAAATTACGATTAAAAAAAATTAAAAAATACAGCATATCTTAGAATATTTGCCTAAACCGGATTTTTTTTTTTAAATGTGATGCTAGTGGCCTATTCACACGCGGTAGAAGAGAAAACCTTCAGAAAACTGAAGTAGACAAAAGTAAGAAGCACTTACAAAGCACTTTTTTATCAAAGGATAAGAATGATTTATCAATATTTTTATTGTCGAATTCCAGTGCACCTTTTCCCATACATTTGGTCATCTTATTAGTATTTACGTTTTCTTATATCGATCCTCTAAATATCTGGCCGCAGAGGTTCGTCAGACGCATTATACCACTACATCAAAGAAGACTTGCGTGGGATTGTGGATTTATCGTATTGTATTGGAACCGAGTACCCGTGAAATAAATATATATTTTACACATCTGATGATGGACACTGTAACGTTGTCCGAAACATTGGCTAAAGAAGGAGGTAGTGCAACACGGCATAACACCCCAAAAACATTAACGAAAATATTTGATTGCTTCATAAAACTAAATAAGACAATAGTGGGGAGGCTACAAAGCAACGCACAATGAGAAGACCGATAGGCTACAAAGCATTGCACAAAAAGGAGACCGATTATTCTATCTCATTCTCTCGCAGGCTAAATCCTATAGATGTTTGAGTTCGTCTCTTTTAAGTGTCACTAGTTTCCGTTTAGAGGGTCGCCGAGGGCCTGGTAGGAGACAAATGTCTTGTTAGAGGTCTGAAGGAGCTATTCCGGGCAGCGCAAGACAGAGAGACCTTTTCAAGAGTGATCGCCAACGTCGGGGGGACCTGATAAGGCACACAAAGAAGAAGAAGTTTCCGTTTCATCGATTTTTAAATCAAAACTTTGCTAAAGACGTTTTCACTTCAAAATTATGAAAAATAATAATAAACGTTTTGTTAGTTTTCACAAATTTGTTGTTAGTTCTTTCTACCATTCACTAGCATCAGGCATAATTAGTAGCCCGTCGCGTCGTAGCAAGTTCTCAATAAAATAAAAACTTTTTTAACCCTGTGCTTTGAAAAGAAAAATATATTCGAGACCCTTCACGCTACTGGAAAGTTTTGACCTATTTATATATTTCTTTCAGCCGATGTATGATGCCTCTTGACCTGTTTTCAGCAATCGTAAAGTAAATTACTTGAAGGGCTTTTTAAACAAGTTGTACGTTGCTTTGATTTAATTCACAAAACGGAATGAAAAGTTTTTTAATATAATTATTTTGCATACTGTTTTACAAATACTTGTACGTTAAATAAAATAGGTGTTTTTATAGGTGTACACTAATAAATATTATATCTACTCAAATTATATTTAACGTTCAATAGCAGTTAATATACAAAACTATAAAAACATCAAAGTGAAACTTAAAAATTCATTAATTTCTCTTGCATAGTTGGCGCAAGTTTAATTATTTAGGAAAAAGCGCTTTATCTAACACACTATAATAAAAAGGAAAGATTTGATTATTTGTTTGCATTGAATAGGCTCTGAAACTACGGAACCGATTTGAAGAATTCTTTCACCAATAGAAAGCTACTTTATCAGCGAGTAACATAGGCTATATATATAATGGTAAGCTCTGGCGTTATGATGTTTGTATAAATGAAAATATGTGTATTTCATATATTTTAGCGGCAGGGAGGAAAGGCAGGGAGAAGGTGGGGTTCGCGGAGAGGGAACAGACGAGGTAGGGAGGAGGCGGGAAAGGTGGAAGGGAACGGGGACGCACAGGAAAGGACATGAAGGGAGAATCAATTTATTTATTTGAATGGAATTGCAACGCTCGCCAGGTACCGGCTAGTACAAGATATGTTTTAGAGTATTACACTGAATTAATTGTTTGTGCCCGTACATACGCAATATGAATATTAATAAATAGTTTTTCCCATAAAGAAACTCAAATCTTTTAAGGAAGGCTTAAAAATATAATATTTTATCGATGATTCAATCCAATATTCTATTTATTAGCCTTTCTTGAAATATTTGAGTTTCTTTATGGACAGAACAATTTATTAATATTCATGTTGAGTATGTACGGGCGCAAACAAATTAATTCATCTTAATATTTTAAAGAATTACTTGTAAAAAGCGTTTTTCCCTGAAATAATTTTACAACTCGCCAACTATGAGATAGTAAATTATGAATTCTTTTAAATATCACTTCAATACTAAAAATTACTTTTTATGGTACTTCAAGTTTGACAAAGTATTATATTTATTTTTTTTAGGAAAAAAAAAAAAATATAATACTTTGATAAAAAAAAAACTTTATAAAACTTTAATAAAAAATTATTATTACATAAGTAGTGCATCAACTGCCCTGATTTAATTGCTTTACGAAAATGCATACATACCAACAATTCTTATTTCGTTTCAAACCTGCGTTTAAGTTATTGATGTACATACATATTATTAATATATTATTATAATATAATTTCTAATATCTTTCTTAATAATAATATATTATTTAAAATATTTTTTCATTGTTGCAATATCACAGTATTTATTATTTGATTACTAATCTACACAAAACATTCTATTTTCTATTTCTTGCTGTTTTACAAGCACATTTGAGATATATTTTTCATGTTGTAAAGGGTTTTTTTTAGGTTTGGTTTTTAAACTGATAACATTTTTTCTACAGACTGTCAATTTGACAGTTGACAGTTGATGTGTAGTCAGTACGTTTTGCCATTTGGAAGTCAACATTCGCCGAGTTATTGCCGATATATTAGTTGCTCGATAAAGTTGTCGAAAATTAGACTTCACGATTGCGCTTCATTCGAGCTAGCCGTGGCGCTCATATGCGCGAAATCATATTTAAACACTAATGCCATAAAATTATCTATTAAATAAAGCCAATATCATAGAAATTAACATTATTTTGATGTGTTTCTTTTCATTTTTAATTTGTATAACTCTAAAAAAACACTCTTTAGTTTACCTGATATGTTATTTTATATAAAAGCCGAATGGCGTTAATATTATAAATAAATAAATAACTTTTCTGTTGAATGTGTACTACTGAATTGTAAAGTACACGTTTGATTTTTAATGAAGTTACTGACAAGATCAAGTGGTGCAGAGCTTCCGTAAACCCCTTTGTTCGTTTCCGCCACACCACTATCCAAGAGTTATCTGAAAAGCACCGCGCGCTGGCACGATCGAGACCTATATTCTATTCACCCCAACCATAAGAATTATACGAACTTTTTTCATTCGTCTACAGAATTTTGAGATTGCATAAATAATCAAGTTGATGTTACTCAACTTTCGTCTGGTAAGGGTAGCTATTGAGATTTTAATTAAAATGAATTTAATCTAATCTCTTTGTTTTTAGTGGTAAAATATTCTATTGGATGATGTAATTGATGAGGGTTTAGTTAGATTTTATTTATTTTTAAGTAAATGACACAAATTGTACCATTAAAATAAGGGTGAATTCAAAGCATAAATAAAAATGAAAAGTGATAAGTAAAAAGTAAAAAGGTAAAAAAAAATATTTAGAAGTTTAAAGAAAAAAATACAAGTGTGCAGTTCACACGCGGTAGAAGTGAAATCTTCAGAAAACTAAAGAAGACAAGAGTGGTAGGCTAGAAAGCAAAAAAGCACAAAGAGAAGACTGATGCAAAGATATGAGGGGCGGGTAGGAATCTGGGGTCAGTGTGTCCGGGAGTGACGGACATACGAATCCATCCCTCCAACTGCGGTGCAAGGCGATGAGAGTCCAGCTGGAAAGGTCAAAAGGCCTCCCTCAACCAGTCTCTCTCGATCCGGCCCACCACGAAGTGGGTGGGCAGACGCACCTGCCGCCAAGACCTGGACAAACGTCACCCCAAGAACCTGGGCACTCCTGCTAAATCACCAAACGTAGCGAACCACTTGGGGTGACCTATGGATGATGTATGACAGAGGTGTTGGTTATCCATTAAATGGTTCCCGGGGCGGCGGCACCCATAACCGCCTCCAAAATTCCCGTAAGTAACTGGAAAAATAAGAAAATCACAAAAAATATAAATCGTACACAATGCCATCTCTGATATTAACAAAAACAAAACACGGACAGTTGCTCATTGATGATTGATTCAATGTGTAATTTTTAACTTAATAAAAAAACGAATTTATTTAACAGTTATTGATTCTGAGGCGGTACGAAGTTCGTCGGGTCAGCTAGTTGACAATAAAAAAACAAAAGATTTAATGTATTTTCATGTCATCTACTACACTACATAAAAAGGTAAGATTTGTTTGTTTGTTTGCATTGAATAGGCTCCGAAACTACTGAACTGATTTAAAAAATTATTTCGTTTTTGGGAAGCTACACTATCTCTGGGTAACATAAGCTATATTATATTATCAAAAAAAAATAGAAATCCTTACTAAAACTTCAATAATGTAACCAAAAGTGTAAAAAAATTACCTAAAATATTCTTTACATCGCGTGCGCTGCGAAAACTATTGATGATAGAATTAAATAATGTACTACGACTTTGTAGAACACATTATTATTTACAAAAAAAGTTGCAACAGCATATGTCTAACTATTATGGTTATGCCACAATAAGTATTCTTTTATTTTTAAAATTTAATTAAAATGTCGCTGCTTGAAAAGGCTCTTTATTTGTATCTTGGTTTTAATCCATATCAAAATAAATTACTTCATATTTAAGACAGTTTCAATACTTTTATTTAACTTTTGGAATTTTTCAATTCGGATATTTAATTAGAAAGATATGACGAGTTTAAAAATGTTAGTATTAGAAAAAAGTTTCGGCTACGGGCCGGGCGGGAGAGGAGTCAAGAAATGAAGTGCCAGGGGGTTGGCAGGACGGGGGACCGAGAGAGCGGTGGCGGGGAAGGTGGAAGTGGAACGCTGGACGGGAACACACGGGAAAGGACATGCAAGGAGTAACATTTTATTTATTTGAATATGGCCTTGCAACGCATGCCGGGAAACAGCTAGTCGGCAAATAAAAATATGTTAACATCAGAGAATATGAAAGTGGTATCATTTGGAATAGTGTAAATAATAACGGTGAGAATAGTGTAAACAATAATTAGCGTCAAATTCGTATCACAAGTGTTTTTGATGCAGACACACAGTACGTTTTGATAATGATTCTTAATCCAGTGTAATAATTTACCATTTGTTCCTAGCTTTGACAACGTATTTATAACATTTTGATGACAACCACATCATCAAATGCTTTACTAAAATCTGTTTAAATCAAGTCAAATTATTGTTTATTAACAAGGGCAGCTGAGATAGTTTTTTAATACTGCCAGAGACAAAACCATGTGATGTTCAAATATTAAATTTTTCACAAGAAATGTTTCATATTTTTGAAGAATTAACTTTTTAAAAACCCTTATCGGTATTAAGTCTAAAAATACATGTTCTCGTATTAATTCTATTGAAAAGGTTGGCTTTTCTAATGGAAATACGAAAGACGCATGTTATTATTAAAAATCATTCGCTTTCTTTTTAGCTTTAGCTTTTTAAGTACGCGATGGGTTGCCGATTTCTTGCCATGGTACGCAGAAGTGACTTGAACCCTGAGCCGATATTGCTTGGTTTTATAGCACCTATAGTTTCATAACTTTCTCATTTAGAAGACTGCAAATTAAAACGCCTGCAAAAAAGACATAGCCCTAAGCACCTTTGCTAGGAAGTGACAACTCAGGTCAGGAATGTTTTTTAATTTAACTAGAGTTTTCAATTAAATTCATCCATTCTCAGCTCACGGAACTTGGGAAAAATCAGCAATCTATTTAATTTAAATTAATTCTAACGAAGATGGCGTAGTATGTCCAATACACTACCCAATAAAGAACATTGATAGTATAGGAAAGTTTAGCAAATAAAATCCATTGTTGGTACGTGTTTCATGTTCTGCAGTCGTAATTCTCGAGCAAGCGCTGCCTTTCCTCGTTATTAGTTAACTAAAACCGTAAAGTTCTTGAACTTGTTGAGTCCTTCTTTGAGGCCATAGATTCGATAAGTAGGTACAAGTAGGTGTTGAAAATACAGTTGCAACTTTCGTCAAAAATTGTCAAAGCGCTGCAGTAAAAATAATATTGTTTTAATAAAGTTGAAATCTGAGTAATCTGATATCGGTTAAACCAAAGACATTAAAATATAAGAGATGTGCTATCCCGGCTATCTGCAGTTTTTACTGGGTGGGACTGTGTTTCCTGGTGTCGGCGATATTGTTAGCCAATTAATGAATAAACTAAACGAACGTTAAACTAAATGAACGAATTCTTTCCGTATTCAAACTATATTGTTAACCAATACTACTGCACACCTTAAAAAAACAACGAAATAGACAAATTCCTTCTGTATGCAAACTATTTCCATTATGTAGTAGTCCGCCGACAGTTGGGTGGACATCATAGCGTATCTCTTTTGTATTTCAATATCTTTGGGTGAAACCGTTCATAGTAACTGAGCGGTCCGTGAGTTTTCAGCGCGCTTGAGCATTAAAATTGAAAAATAAGACGTTATTGACGTTGTTGTAGCTGAAAAAAATTATTTTTTTTTAAAATTACAACTGTTTGTATGATGATTCAGGATTATTTCAGTCAAGGGATGCGCCGCATCCACATACTGAAAGATCTTCATACAAAAAGTAGAAGTTTTGAACAAAATAAAAAATCATTTTTAGCTACAACAACATCAGTAATGTTGTATTTTTCAATCTTAGCAAACTAGCACACTGAAAACTCATGGACCGCCACTGGTACCTTCAATTTTATATATTATATTATCCCGTCTTTGTTGCTGCCTCTGATAAAATACGGGATTGATACATTCTCAAAAGCCACCTTCTGGCATAATTGAAATTTTGTTTTCCCATAATTCTTTCCATTGCATCCTCTACCTCTACACATTACTTGAAGATATTAAGCGTTATTTAGATACTGCTTTTAATATTTATCAGATTGTTGAAGCAACTATGAAAATAAATATAGGTATTGAGAATGAGGCCTCGTCTGTTTGAGGAAGATCTCTAGCAATCAAATAATAATCGGGCTTTGGCGGTACTTATTAAACACATTTCAGATGGCCAAAAATGCATAAAAAAAGTGTACCTTATCTTCTTTTTGTCGAGCTACTTCAAAAAATTCCCTTTCGGTTGAATATGGTGCTTTAGAAAATTGTGTAGTATCTAATCTACCATCACCGCGAGCGATTCGTTATTTATGTAGCGTATTGAATCTTCGAATTAACGGCATGGTAAGTACACGTTGAATTATAAGTTCTCTCTGTACCTGAGCACAACAGCACAACATAATATAGGCGTTATTATTTATAGACGGTAAGTACCGCGAGAGGCTTGCCAAGTCTAAACTTTGTAAATTCCTGTAAATTTAGGTCTCATACTTCATTCCGCCATATGGGAGTCATTACTATCGACCCTCCATAAACATTTGTCAAGCGTAGTAATGCAAGCCACCTCGCCAAAATAACAACGCATTTAACGCTTTCAAAATTATAACATTATCGTGATTAGTCTCCTTTTTGCTTTGTTGCGTGTTTTGTGCTTGATCAGTCCAGACAAAGTATTATATCGGTTAGAACTTCACACATAACTTGTAATTTAAGACTTCGGCCTCTTAATCTTCTCGTACCACACTAGTTAAAGACAAACCAAAATTAATATAATTATCTTTAATTTAGTGCTTATTTTAAATATATTTAAATCAAAATACTGATGGACCAAAGCCAAGTAAAGGTTTTATTAGTACCAATCCAATTAATTCATTTAAAAAAGTAGTGGTTAATTTACAATTTTATCAAAATTTCACAATTTTTAAAAATAATTTAATGCTATACCTAATATAAGGGTTTATTGTTTTCATACTAAACACAAAATCATTAAATATTGAAAAATTGAATAATCGCCTACTAGGTTCGGTTTTTTCAAATGAGGAGGATACAATAGTTGGTGTTCTTCACACATAACAGCCATCCTCCACCGTCAGTAATTATTCAAAACAATTAAAATTAGAAATAAATTCACAAAACCCAGCTACAATCACAAAAATGCCAATTACGATGATCATTTGATCAAATAATATTGTTCGGTTATCAAAGTAGGTGAAATAAAACACAATATGGAATCATTTTATTCAAAACTTTCCATAATCATGGAATATACCCTTAATTTATTTTTAAAATCAAGGCTTCTTAAACAAAAATAATGTTATCAATTCAATAGCTACCAAAAAAAATCGAGGAGAGATCCCTATCAAATTTTATATGCTAGAAAAAAAATCAGAGTACGCAATTCATACGCAGTAGAAGTTAATCCTTCAGAAAACTATAGAAGACAAGAGTGGGGAGGTTACGAAGCACCGCACAAAGAGGAGACTGATTCGTCTACTCTAGACCAAGGAAGACTTGCATGGGACCATGAATTAGAACCGAGCACCCGCGAAATAAATAAATATTTTATTGCATTCTCATTCTCTCGCAGGTTAAGTTCTATATATGTATGTGTTTGTCGCTTTTTAGTGTCGCTATTTTTTGTTTCATCTGGTTTCAAATCACAACGGAGCTAAATAAATGTTCACTTCAAAAATCTTAAGTCTTTGACACAATATTATGAAAAAAAAACATAATGTGCAATAGGCCACTTGCATTACATTTTTTTTTTTAATTTTCCGGTTTAAGGAAACATTCTAAGATATTATTTTTTTTTTTGAAATCGTATTATTGAAACTCTGGTGATTTTTTGAAAATTTCAATCCGAAAAATCAGACCATTTTTTATAAACCGGAAAGACGGGATATAATTTTATAGGTGCGAAAAAACGATAATTACAAAGCCGAAAATCATTTTTAAAAAAGAACGTTTTCCACACGAATAGCAATAAATTGTACAGGGTTCTCTTCGTAATATTTGTAAAAACACCGCCATCTTTATCAAAAAATCAAACCAAAGGATAAGTTCGCAGAGAACAAACAATAAATCTAGTGAACGTTAAACGCAAATTCAAAAATTCGCCGGAAATCAAAGTGTTGCCATATAAAAAAAAATTATCAGTGTGGAATTTTTCAAAATTAAGGGAACATAATCGGAGACGGGACATTTTCATGTAGTGACGTCACGAGCTCAAATAATGGATTTTTATTATTTAAAAATAAAAAAAAAACTATACATTTCTAAAAAAAATTACTAACATTTTCGTAATCTTAGTAAAAAAATCTATCCACACGATTTTTTCCAAGTCGTTATAAAATCGATGCAAGTGGCCTATTGAACACTCGGATTAATTTTTACGTAATCATTATTTAAATGCTTACATTATCATACGAATTCTTACCACAAATCCCCAAATCTAGGGCTCATTTTACTGAAATTAGGTTGTTATTTGTGGTCTTTCTAATCTACATTTTGGTAAATATTTTTAGCTACTGCCATAGAGCGACTTACTAAAGGTCAAGATAAACCCTTAAATAACGTAAATAACTACTTACAAAATAACTTTTTTTGGCGATTATTATTTGTCCCGTCTTCAAGTAAAATCCAAAGTGTTTAGATATACACAGGACTTAAGACAATATAAAATCTTGCTCTTTTTATTATTTGGGTAGGTCTTTCTGAATGGCAGAATGAAATCAGTGGCGTTCCGAAATCACCGATAATCAGATTTTTACAAGATAAAAAAAAAATCATAGTATGCGATTCACACGCGGTATTCACACGGTAGCAATGAAACCTTCAAAAAACTAAAGTAGAAAAGAGTGGGAAAACTACGTTACACTTTTTTTATCATTGTGAATGATGATTTTTTCCGTATTTTTGTCGTCGAATTCCAATGCATCTTTTCCTATACATATTATTAGTGTTTGTGTTTTCTTCTTCGGGGTCGCTGAATGTAGCTTTCTTTTGTTTTTTTCATTTGCTGTTAATTTTATTTGTTTATTAATTTACGAACAACAGTCCATTAAAAACATAATAATAACACAAATGAAAAAAGCAGAGGTGACAGTGAAGGTAGAGCACATATAAATGAATAGCAATCACAATATAAAATGTAAAAAGTACATATAGAAGACACTACAACTCAAAGCATGAAGAAGCATTTAAATATTGCTTATTGACTGCCGAAAGTCATTTAGTCAGTTTTTATATGATTGAAGTCAGAGGTAATTCTGTGAATGAAGCCGAGTAATTTAAGTGATTTATTTACGATGTTATTAACGTGATCACGGTAAGAAAGTTTGCAGTCCAGAGTGGGGGTCACCCAATGTCTGTATAATAAGTTAATAAATTATTTTGAAACCTAAAGTATTATCCCGTGGATGAGAAGTGTGATGTAATCCTACGCTTTCCACTAAGATTCCACATTTATTAGTAAAAATTTAATAGATCAACTTTGAAAAACCTGTAACGTAAAAATACTAAAGCTAAAACTTAACATAACTTCAGTGCATATATTTTTATGTAGTAAAATTTATAAACGAAATAAATTACTTTGGAAAATTGCGAAATCAGTAAACATTTACCAAGAACACCACTGGTGAGGTCCCACTTCAGGAGAGCATGAATTGAAATATTTTATAAAACGGCCCATCATTTGTTTGTTTTCTTAATCACTCTCGTCTAGAGTAGATACCATTAAAAAATAACAAGTCAATCTCTGGGACATGGAACGAAAATAAAACAATATTTTGTGAAACAATGATTCTTTTCAAGAGGAAGAACAGTAAAAACCAACAATTTTAATTTAATACCAGTCACTTCAGTTTATTTAGGAAACGGCCGTTGTTCTTGTACCAATTGTAAGACAACACAGAAAATCAGATAAACTCAAATTGTAAGGATTACTGTATTTATCGTAATGGCAAAATATGTTTACAAATAAAAATAAGGTGGTGGAAAAAATAATTAATATTCTTCACTTTAAAAAAAAGGCAAATTGTGCGCTAATGGTCCTACTTTTTTTCTCGTATAACGCATTCACAAAGTAGTTTTGCTTGACCAGCTGAACTCGGGCTTCACACAGAGTGTTTCAAAATCAGACCTAGACAGGAAAGTTCCTCTTGTTTTGAAGATAAAATGGGCAAAATTTCATCAATCGCAAAATAAAACGGTTGATTCATATAAAAAAGAACAAAGACACACCGCTACATAAGGACACTCATATTACATATCGATAGATACATATACATAGCTAAAGTCCCCGGCTTCGTGTAAAAAAAAAATGAAATCAGATATGGGGATTAATTATCGTCTTATTTTTTCGCCAAGTGTGCAAATTTTAATAAAAAATAGTTAAAACGCTGCTTTGAGGTGTAGGAAAGAGGAACGGTAGTAGTTTTTCCAAATCAGATGTAAAAGAGTAACCTGTTATTTGTTTTGAAGGTCAAGTGTTCAAAATTTCATCAACTCGGAATAAAACTGTAGATTTTTACACAAATCAAATCCAGGCCGCCAAACAGACAATCGGCTTGATATATTAGATAACAATATTTTCATACGAAAAATAGGTAATTGTGAAATGGATTTTTCGCTGGCGCGATTGAAATGAATGATTTTACTATTAAGAGTAATTGAAAATGATGAAAGATGAGAAAAAAATAACGTTATTATTTCCAACGATTGTTTTCTTTCTGTCTTGCCATTCCCTATTTTGTATGAATTTCACGTTTATTTGATATTTTAAAAAAAAAAGATATAGGCATGCAGAAAAGTAATGCTGCTTAAAATGATTTTCAGTTTTTTAATAACCACTTCCTGAAAAACAGATTTGTTGCCGTAGATCTCCTTGACCTCAACCTTTCCCATTTTATTGATCTCAAAATTTGCAATGCACAGGGATGCCGATCAAACAAAACATTGGTAGTCGCAGAGAACATATTAATATTTATTAATTTATTCATTAGAGCGAAGGAAGACATGGACATTGATAAATGGTTGCCTGATGTTTCGAAAACGACAGCTAATCTAATGGGCCACTTGCATCACATTTAAAAAAAAAAATTCCGGTTAAGGCAAATATTCTAAGACATTCTGTTTTTTTTTTTTTTAAATCGTATTTTTGAAATCCTTATGATTTTTTGGAAATTTCAATCCGTAAAATCAGACCATTTTAAAATCCAAAAATCATTTAAAAAAATAACGTTTTCCACATTAAGAGCAATAAATTGTACGGGGTTCTCTTCGTGACATCTGTAAAAACACCGCCATCTTTATCAAAAAATCAAACCAAAGGATAAGTTCGCATAGAACAAACAATAAATCTAGTGAACGTTAAATGCAAATTAAAAAATTCGCCGGAAATCAAAGTGTTGCCATATAAAAAAAAAATAATCAGTGTGAAATTTTACAAAATTATGGGAACATAATCGGAGATGGGACATTTTCATGTAGTGAGGTCACAAGCTCAAATAATGGATTATAAAAATAAATAAAAACTATACATTTCTAAAAATTTTTACTAACGTTTTCGTAATCTTAGTAAAATATCTATCCACACAATTTTTCCAAGTCATTATGAAATCCATGCAAGTGGCCTATTCCAATGTCATCTAAGGAAGATGAACTAAACTTACTCAATAGATATGCTAGCGGTACGTGAGGGTTAGTTGCTGTGAAAAGGGATTGGTTTAAATGCATCGAGTTACAATACAAACCGACGATACAACAAAGCAAGAGTAAATATTTATTTTTGAAATCATCACCTTGTTTTGTTCAACTTCGAAAAAAGAAAACAGAAACGATAATAAAAATAAAGTAACATAGAACGAAATGGTGATTGTAGAGGAACATGAAGGTTCGTCTTACCATAATGTGAAGATTTCTTAGTTTGAAAGGAAGATACTTTTAACCTGTACTCTTTAAAAAAAACCTTTTCCATTATTGCGAGAATGAAACCTAAAGTGGAAAAGATAAAAATGAAGTAGGTAGCTTATCAGAAAGGCACTACTCGACTCGGTTTATCTTTGAAAACTTCTTATTTCATATGATGCGAATGGTGATGTGGCGTAAGCTGATACAGGTAGCTAAAAGGTGCAATAGCGATAGTTTTTATTAGTTTGCGTAATGCGACTTACAAAATCAATTAAAAATATGGTGCATTGATCGTCGTTCAAACGCAGGGATGTTTTGTTAAAGGGAGACTGTGACTAAATTGCGATATTATGTCATTACATAAAATTATTTTCGAACACAAAAATGTTACTGTAAATTTTTGTTGCGTAGATATTTACACACTAAAAATATACAGAAACCCTTTTCAAGGCATATTTGAAGACGTTGAAGTTTAATTTCAGATGCAGATGCACATGCAATGCCTAGGTAGGAATTGAAACATGTGAAAGGAGTTACTTTTAAAAATTCAAGGTGCAATAGGCAGTGTAGGTCCCCCCCCCGTACCATAATTCCTTGTGGAAATTGCTGCTCGGAAAATTTGAAGTCATTGCCCCGGTTTAATTGACGCGCTGCCATCTTTGGCAAATTGTCCAATATACCATCCCCAGTGAGAGATCATACGTGACGTTCTAGTATCTTATGTCTTATTCGTTTTAAAAACGACGCATGAGAGGGAAGAGGACGAACATCGGTGTCATCCGCACGAGCTTTTGCTGGGAATAGTTTATCTTGCATCATGAAATTCCTATTGCGATGATAAACTTTGCGGCCAAGTGCGGAAGACGTTGATAACAAATCTTAATTTACGTCACATTCATAATAACTAGCTTGCTTGGTTGAAGTTCAGCTGGTACTCGTGACTTATTTCCCCCTTTTGTATCATGCTAGGAAAAGCGGATGTTTTGATTAGTTTTAAGCATACGTCCCGTTTCCATAGTAATAACATTTAATCAGTTTTCAGGCTTTAAAAGTGGAAAAAATAACTCTTTATGTGAGGATTCAATCATTTTTTTATTATGTTCAATACATCTATTTTAATTTCATTTTTGCTTTCTTGATTGATCAATGTATGAATAAAGCGGAACCTTGGAGGTAGAAATTTTTGACTGACCTGCCGATCGTGTGACCATGTTAGCATTTATGACATGGTTACAAAAGGAACGCGAGCATATGTATACACAAATATACATACGATATGCATTTGAATATACTTATATATGTATATCTATATATGCATATTATGAGGATATATAATATGCATTTCTCTGAAATTTGATAATATTACAACAGTTAACATTATATGAAATAAATGTCGGTCCTATTCGATTGGCTTTTTTGGTATTTTAAGATCAGGAGGCCCTGAAGAAAATAATTTCCCTCAGAGCTTTTGTGAGATTCTGTGTGGAGAGTCTTTTTACGGAAAGCAAGGAGAGGAAGTTCTGCAAAGGAAAAAAGAATGATTGGTGAGTATGAATCTTGGGGTCAGTTTTTCCAGGAGTGTCGGACGTCACATCCGCTGCCAAAACCTGCACACACGTCACGCGATGATCCAGACACCTCTGCTAAGTCACCAAACGTAGCAAATCAACGTGGGATTACCGATAGTTGGTTATCCAACAAATGGTTCCGGGACGGCGGTACCCGTACCCGCCTCCCAAAATGAGAATAGATTGACTCCCTAGGTCGAAAATAGATGTATTGTAGAAAAAAAAAATCTCTGTTCTTTACGGGCTTATTTTTTTGAAAACCTCAATTAACGCTTACATATAAAACACTAAGACTTATCTGATTCTGTACAATTCACATGTTCGTCTTCACCTGGAATACTGTTCACAGGTTTGGAACCCGCGCTATATTGTTTATGTTAACAGGTTAGAAAGAGTTCAGGAGCGATTTCTCAAATTCCTCAATTTTAAATCATTCAACATATACAATTCTTACGACGAAATTGAGAAACATTTTCGAATCTCGAAACTGCTCAATAGGAGGCTTGTTGCTGATCAGATGCTCCTGTACAAAATTATTAACTCAAAAGTTGACTGCCCGGAGCTGCTAAATAAAATAAATTTCCACACGCCGACTCGATACATACAAAATACCCTTTTCTTCATTGATAGATGCAACCCTAATTCCAACCAAAATGAATTTATACAAAGGACATGTAAATACTATAATAATAAACTTGCACATATAGACACACTTGCTGACATATTCACTGCTAGTTACTGTCGTTACAGAATTTCTTTGTATTACATTCTATGTAGGTGCGAATAACACATATTCATAACTAAATTTATTGTACCTAAAATTTTTATATAACTTGCGTGGCAACTTTCCCTTATCCCTCTCCTCCTCTTACCCGTCCCAACCCAAATACCTATTTCGCAGTCTATTTAAGTATTGTTTTAATTATTTTATTATTGTGTATAACATGTTTATCACTTGTTGAATTAACATCTGTATTATTATTATTTTTTAAATTGCTGCTTAGTTCTGTTTTTCTTAAATTTTCTAGTTTACATTCAGTTACTTTTATGTTTCTAAATACCTATCTGTGAACATTAATAATTGGTCTGTTTTTTTGCCATCCCCTTATGTATATTTTATTACTATGACTGTTTATGTTCCTTAAATAAATAAATAAATATATAGATACAAATGGGTATATTAAAATTTATTTATTTATTTATTTATTATTTAAACGCCCGTACATAGGGCTATTACATACATAATACAGGTGTATCGAACATTTACAAACATTACATATATATATAGAATAACATACAGTACATACATACGATGTATACTAGTACAACAAATAATTTATCATTTTACAAACATATCAGTTACATAAATAACTAGTTATTTTTGCTTTGATGCAAGATGATGAGGTTTTGAAAATATCGAAAAGGTCTGTATACGTATTGGCAGTTCGGTGAAAACGCACTAACGGTGAATGATAGGAATAGTTAGTGCTATGATTGTCACTGTGGAAAAGGTGGTAGAGTCGAGTTGATTTAACAGGGACACGAATATTTATAACACTTAACATTTGAGGGCAGTCTATGAGATTGTTCAGTAATTTAAAAAGTATAAGAATGTCATTAATAGTACGCCGGGTAGAAAGTAGTGGTAGGTTCAGATCAGACATTAATGCATTGTAGCGTATTTCAATTACAGGCTGTCTCAATTTGAATTGAACATATCGAAGAAATTTTTTTTGTGCTCTCTCCAAACGGTGTAAGTTACAGGTATAAATCGGTGACCATACAGGAGATGCATATTCCAGCTGCGATCTTACAAGAGAGCAGTAAAGTAGCTTAATTGACTCAATGTTTTGAAAAGTCCTTGTGTTACGTATTACAAAACCTAGAATTTGCATGGCCTTATTGGAAATTGTTTCACAGTGACGATCAAATGTAAGTTTCCGGTCAAAAATAACACCAAGGTCTTTGATAAATGGTACTAATGCAATTTCATTATTGTTATTAAATACGATGTAGATATTGGAATCCGTGAGCGGTAAAAACACATGTGGAAACATTTTTTTACGTTTAGGAATAATTTATTTATTTCACACCAGCTAGCAAGTCTGTCTAAATTTTGCTGAAGGATAAGTGCATCATTTAAAGATTTTATAATCTTAAAAAGCTTTAGGTCATCTGCGAATAGAATGAATTTGACATCATCGAAACATAAAGATAGATCATTTATAAATAAAATGAAGAGAAGTGGGCCCAAATGAGAGCCTTGAGGAACTCCCGAAGTTACTTTAAATTTATACGAAAATTTATTATTTAATTTTTAAAACATTTAATCAGCGTGATCCAATCCTAAAACTATAATTTTTAGAATCATGATGTTGTGTTGCGAATGCGATCGTTAATTATTTCATTATTTTATAAAACCCGAAATTCGATTTGAAATTCATTTAAAACAACTACACTGAATACCTACCTAAGCTTATATTTATTTATTTACTAATATAGTGGGCTTTTACAAGATAGATATGTAAGTAATACAGTTGTGTTAGCCAATACATAGTATTCAATATATATTGATTTATGATAAATTTTTAGACAAATTAAATATGGAAAGCGAAATTTGTAAAAAAACATATAAAAACTAAAAGAAAATAGAAATATAAAGTGTATTCACTACGGAGTCGTGAAATCATATGCTGAGGATATCTCATGTATGTACACTTTTCTACTGATAGGTACTTCAGTATTGTTCCAGCGCGATCCGAGAACAATCGCCAAATTAAAATTTTTGAACACCCGTCAGCCAGCCAGCTAAAATATTTTGCTCGGTTTCGAAATCCTGAAGTAGGACTTTACTCTTATTTCACAACAAAAGATGAGATAATTAAGTCCTCTTTATTTTCTGTTCTTCGAATTCATCCAACAAACTTCACAATTGAAGCGTAAGTGGGCACTTAGCGATACGACTGAACTGCTATATCTGTCTTTTCACTCACGTGCATATTGCTGGGAGACTAATAAATAATAATAATTAGCGTTGATTGAGCGTCAAATGAAATTTAACTTTGCGTACAAGCTTTCTGAATATGTGATCAGGACATATTTATTTATTTATTCATTGTTTCTTCACAATTTAAATATATTGTTTAGCAAATAATTATTAACCCCACATCGGGGTTCATAATTTAATAAAGTAATGCACAAAAATATCAGTCATTATCAAACAGTTAAGTTAATGCAAATTAATAAAATTAAAAATAACAATGATAAATGGAGAAAAACTGTAGAAAAAAAAACAAAAGTTGAGAGATCAAACAAAATTTTAATATTCATTGTGTCAATAGATAACAAATAGAATATACCTTCACGGTTTACAAAAAAATAAAATTAAAAAGATAAGATAATTTAAAACCAACTGGAGATGAAATGGAGAAAATGGAGAAAAACTGTAGAAATAAAATAATATTTGAACAACATAGTGTTGAGAAATCAAACAAAATGTTATTATTCATCGTGTCTTAGTTATAATCGTTTTCAATAAAAGATAAGATAACAAAAAAAGAATGTAACTTTACGGTTTCGATAAAAATATATAATATAATGAAAAGCAAATGATTCCATGTTAAAAGAAAATCTTAATTAGAAGTTAAAAATAAAATTAAATACGAAATAAAAAATAAAATTAAATACGAAATAAAAAATAAAATTAAATACGAAATAAAAAATAAAAAAAAATTATCTTTTTTTTTTTTGAAATTTTTAAACAAAAACTTAAAAGAACATTTAGTCATAGAGATATACCTTAATGCATTAAGTACAGTTTTCATCGAAATACGATTGTATTTTATTGATGCAATTTGTTATAGAGGTGGCACCTTGGATATGCAACCTGTGTGATCTATTGGTTTGACAATGTTTTGGGATAGGATAATCCTTATTATATTTTTTGTTTCTGTACATTTTTTTAGTTTAGGTGTTATTTTTTAAACTTAAATTTTTAACCACTTGATAAAGTTGTCAATTTGATAAAGTACACAAAATAATATGGGTATTGAAATAAAAAAAATTGTTACATTAATATTTCTTACAGAATTAGTCGCCTAGGAATTAATACATTTTAATTTAAACATTATATAATGTGTTGGAATTTGCTTTGAAATAATATGTTAGGTATGCTATTAATTTAAAAGGTATCAATGTTTAAAAAAAATTTTTGCTTTATTTTAAATCCTTAAAAGTATTTTCTCTGCCTTTAACTATGCGACATCTATATTATTCCATTAAGGTCATCTTCGTGTTTTATTTCCCAGGTTTTTTTGCCTTCGTCTTCTTTCATTAGAATAGATCCATTTTTAAACCAAATAAACCTATATTTTAATTATTTTCCCTTTAATTTGGCTATCCAAAGTAGCGCCTTATAATAAGGGGATAGTGTTTCTCATAGGAATACCATTTTCTCGCGGTCTGAAATCACCTTCTTGTTTGCTAATAATTTTATTCTTGTTTCTGGATTTATAATTTTCAATAGAATTTTTTTCGGATGACCTGGTCTTCTGTCATATTGTCTTATCGCCGAGTTTATATCATCTGAACTTATTTTAAGGTTAGCATTTTCTATTAATTTCATAGCAGTTATTTTGGGATTTTCATCAGTATTTTCCTCAAGTCCTGTTATTTCAAGACAGTCGCCAAGGTTCGACTGTTCTTATTGAATAGTTTCATAGCTTCTTCCATATAACTGTTATACAAACTGTCACCTAAAGAGATAATGTTAGTGTGCGCTGCATATATTTCTTTACATACAGCGATGCCTAGTCGAAAGAAAAGAAAAATATGAAGGCTTAGTAACTATTTGTTAAGAAGACAAAACGTGTTATTTGACAAAAACATTTTTTATACATTTTATGGGATGAGGAAATCAGATTTGAATTGCTTTTGCAAATGGTTGGACCGTTACCAAACAAGACGCAGACTTTTGAAGTACAGTTACCCCCCAAATTAGAAAAGATATTACTTTAAGATACTGATAGATATTATTTGTGAAACTATTTGTGAAACGTGGAAACCCGTATTAGAATCTACATGTTCTGAAACAAGCGCAAATATTTTTGATAATATTCTTTGCAATTATATTACGCCATCGACTGATATTAAAACTATACATATTAAAGCAAAATTCAAAAAAATTAAACCATCGATTTCACATGGCTTAGTCGTATCTATTAGAAAAAAAGAAGAGTTATATCACCGGACAAAGAAATTTCCCCAAGACAAAAAAATATTTACATATTACAAAAAATATAGGAACAAATAACCTCTTTAATAAAAATAACTAAAGAAAACTATTAAAAAAAAAAAAACAAAAACTTTAACAAAAAAAACGACTTCAAAAAATGCACTAAAAAGTAAAAAAATAATTTCGTACGATTGTTATTTTTGGAGTCGGTATCAGCCAAGGTAACTACATACATAGATAGTTATAGGTGAGATGTGGAGATCTTGGCTGACACCGACTCCAAAAATAATAATCGTACGAAATTACTTTTTTACTTTTTAGTGCATTTTTTAGAACGTTCTGTTTTGTTAAAATTTTTGTTTTATTTTTTGATTTTTAGTGACGAGTTGAGTCACTTATTTTATTTATTTACCTGAAAAAAGAATCATCGAAATCTGTTGGCGTAATGTTGGAGTTATTCGTCCATTTGTTGCGCACATACTTATTGCAAATTTAAGACATATATGATTTTCTTATAGATTCCATTGTCAGAACTGGACCAAATTAAAATGGAACCACACGGGAAGCACCAGCTTTCTAATAAAAAAGAATCATTAATATCGGTTCACCCAATCGAAAGTTCTGAGGTAACAAACATAAAAAAATAAAAATAAAAAAATACCGTCGAATTGATAACCTCCTCCTTTTCGAAGTCGTTTAATGAAATTGACCTGGCGAAAAAAAATGTAAAACACATTTGGAAAACAATAAATGAAATAAATAGTAAAAAAAAATCTTTTAGTGAGTCTAGTTTTTGCGCTGTTAATTCGTGGTGGAATTCTATCGTATTAAAATTGAAATTAAAAAACTTTTTCACTTTGTTCCACTTATTTATTTTTACTAGGACCGGTTTCATCCTACTACGGACAATTTCAGACTGGTCTGAAAGTCTGGTCCTAGTCTGAAAATGTCCGTAGTAGGATGAAACCGGTCCTGGTAAAAATAAATAAGTGGAACAAAGTGAAAAAGTTTTTTAATAAAAAAACTCTAATTAAAAAAAATTATATCGGAAAAAACTCTGTTGACTCCATAAGGGAACCGATAAAATGTGCTAATGCCTTTAATAAATATTTCGCTAACGTGGGTCAAAATTTAGCTACACGGATCGATGAAAATTATAAAATAGATAATTTCGAGAAGGATTGCCTTGAACAATATAATCTGTCAGTTTTCCAACCATTAACAACTAATGACAAAAAAATATTATAAATGAATTAAACGGTTGATCTGCACCAGGATTTGATGGAGTCACAGTAGAAATATTGAAAAAATATAACAATTTTTTAAGCATTCTAACTACACATATTATAATTATTAGTTTAAATAGTGGAATATTCCCTTCCATTTATAAAAAATCTATCGTAATACCCATTTTTAAATCAGGCAGCCCTGAAGAAATATCAAATTATCGACCTATATCTCTTGTCTCAAAGCAGGTAATGCTGTGTGGTGACGTCACGATGGAAGATCACTGTACGTCATTTGTATGGGAATTTAGGTATGACGCAAGCGAATGTTCTATACATTTCTTATTTTTGAAGATGTCGTAAAACCATATACCTTAATAGAAATTAAATAGAATTGCCTTTTAGATTTTTGTATCTGACATATACGATCGTGTATGAAAATTGCAGTATTTTAAGTTTCAAAATGAAAAAAAAAAAAAAAAAAAAACAGCTGACTGTAAACATATTCTATTAAATGGTCGAAAAATTTAGAAATATTCAAAATAAAAAAAATACAGTCCTCTTACTATATGAATTTGGAATAAAACTGTCACTTCACTTTTTATCTCGTTCATACAATTAAAAAGGATTAAATTCGAGTAAGGTCATGTCTTACCAGCACTTACCAGTAAGTAAATTGCATTGCAAAGCGCCAAAATGACCTCCTGTGTGATGAGAAAATGCTTCAATTACACGGCAAATAGTCGTAAAGGTGAAGGAATAACACTTAATTCGTAAGTACACGCAAATTACTTATTATTATCAATTATTATAAATATTACAATTAATTTTTATGTTTCCCGCCCGCGGTTTTACTCGTCGTCAGACGCGCAACAGCCAAATTACTATTGCTAAGTAATCTTTATTATTTTAAAATAGACTAATTAGCCTAAACACTCTGTTTATTTGTTTGCTTGCGGCAAAACAACACATAAATCAGCAGTTCCAATAAGTATTGACGACAACCGCCACCATTTGAAAGTCCGACAGGCATCAGGACCTTTTATTCTAGTGGGCCTTAAGAAAAGGAGACAGTGAACGTTGCATCACAAAGTGACATAAGCATACGCTGCCAGACCATATATCTATGACATTCACACACGTACATTCTTTGATAGTCTGTCTTTATCACACAGGAATAAACTTTTGAATTTAGAAATTATACTGAAAACCGCTGAAAATAAAAGAGTGTTACTTGCTTTACATTGTGAGTTTTATTGTGAGTATGTGAGACTATATTGTGAGTATGTGAGACTATGGCGACTCTTTTTATAATATATAACGTCATTGATTTTATCGCCTTTCAAAAAAAAAAAATCTTTTTAAATTTTTTGATATGTTCATAAATGTTAAATTTATTTAGATTTTATTGTGAAGTTCAAATATTTTAACCATCTAACATAATATGGCCGCGGCCTGATGTGTTAAGGCATACACACAGAAGATATTTTTGATATCAGAGCTTTAAATTATTCGTTTGTTTTGATTACTTTGCTTACCCAGCAATGTTCCATAATATGGAACGATATGGATCCATAGCATATAATTCAATAACTTAATAGCATGTTTTGCACTAAAATAAAATTGACGCTGTGCGATTGGCGATAAAGTAAAATTGTTTGCAAAAGGCAGGGCCGTCTGTGTGTATGGCTGGTGCATATAATAATCATGATACGCGCGCGGCCAGTGAAAAGCTAATATTGAATACACGTACGTACGCCAAAAAGGAATCAATGTTTTAATGAAACGAAAGGTTTAGTTTTGGAAGCTGATAGAGCTTTCGATAACATGAGTGACGCACAATATGACAAAAACCTTTTGCTTTGAAAAAATATTTATTTTTTTCCAAATCTGATTTTTACGGTCTGTTGCCTTTACTGTAAGCAACACAGTGAGTAAATATGAATGATTTTCAAGCAGAATTGTTTAAGCAAGCATCAATATCCGACGTGTCTATTAAAGGGTTCAACCGAAAAAACAAACACAACACTGACTATAAATAGAAATACCTCACGATGGGATCTATGACGTGGATACAAATGGACATTTACCAAAGTACTAGCTGGTACCCGGCATGAGTTGCTATACCATTAAATAAAGAAATTGGTTCTCTTTGCGTGTCCTTTCCCATTCGTCCCATTCTCTTCCCCTTCCTCTCTCGCGTCCCCTTCCCTTCTCGCGCTCCCACTCCGCCTCCTCCACCTTCCCTCTCCCGACTCCACTCCCCCCTTCCCCCGTCCCTCCACCTTCCCAGGTTCCCCTCCCCCCACACGCATTCCATACATTCATTCCCGTAACATTCAGATTTCAAACAGTAGTTTTATACAAACCTTGTCCTGACAATAACGAACACAAAAAAAAATCCAATTTAGTGCAGTCGTTCGGAAGTTATACGCGTACATACATAGATAGATAGATTGTTGACCGTTCTTCGTGACCTGAACTGTACTAGCCAGAATAATCGAAAAAAATAGAGAATCGATCAGAAATTGACACAGAACCACTAAGTGAGATATGAAATCCGATTAAAAATGCGAATTCCATATTCGGCTTTCCGTTTCAATCAACATAATGTTTCCGTTGAAACTTCGAGAACAACTCAATTTAAAAGGTAGTGCAAAGTTAGTACATCACATTTGCACTTATTTCATTATCTCTACACCAATTTACTTGAGCATTTAAAATGGTAACGATTCGATCATTTTACCTCGTGACAAACAGAGATTAATTAATAAATTAATTCTTCTTTTACAGTTTTTACCTTATGACCGGCATCTTCATAACCAATTATCAAAATATTATGTAAAAAATATCAAAATATAACGTTAATATCGGAACATCATATCAAATATGTCAAAATACTACATCAAAAAATCATATTGAAATGAAATTTCACCGTGAATTAAAGGTTTGAAAATTAGAAATAAATAATAATGTTTTAATTTTTATAAGAAAACCTTTCTTTTTATTACTTTTTTGAAGGTTATTCCCATCAGTGAAATATATCATATTAGAATAAGTTAACAATAATAACCTAAATGAAAATATGAAAGAGAACAAGACACAGAAAAACAGAAAAAAGACAATGGTCGCAACTGGGACTCGACCCAGACCTCTCCGTCTAACCGGGACGAGCGCGTTAACCAATTTCGCTATTGCCACCTTCTGTCAAACCGTCATATTTGTCAACCTCATATTTTCAATTTTAGAATTAACATTATTATCAACTAATTATTTTTCTCCATATTACGGGCAACTACCCTTTTCATTGGAAACAATCATTCTAAGAATCGGGTTGTAGCCTGGATAGCGTCTCGGATAGATATATCCGAATTTATTTATATGGAACAATTGACTTTTTATAAAAGTCTAAATGAATATTCAATTTTTATAAAAAAACTTTCTTTTTATTACTTTTTTGAAGGTTATTCCCATCAGTGTAATATATCATAATAGAATTAAGTTAACAATAATAATCTAAACGAAAATATGAAAGAGAACAAGAAGACAGAAAAACAGAAGAAAGACAATGGTCGCAACTGGAGAAAATTAATTATTATTAATTAGGCATAATTAGTTGATAATAATGTTTATTCTAAAATTGAAAATATGACATTGACAAATATGACGGTTTGACCGAAGGTGGCAATAGCGAAATTGGTTAACGCGCTCGTCTCGGTTAGACGGAGAGGTCTGGGTTCGAGTCCCAGTTGCGACCATTGTCTTTTTTCTGTTTTTCTGTGTCTTATTCTCCTTCATATTTTCGTTTAGATTATTATTGTTAACTTATTCTAATAATATTTTAACTCAATAAATCTATTGCATTTAGCCTGCGAGAGAATAAGGTAAAATAATCGGTCTTCTCTTTGTGCAGTGCTTCGGAGCCTCTTCACGCTTGTCTACTGAAGGTTTCACTTCTATTGCACACAATTTTATTACCAAATGTGTGGCAATCAACAACCTCTCCTGTATTTAAGTAATTTTATTATTGTAAACCTATCCGATATGCAAATTCGTGTGTTTTTTTTTTATTTCTCAACATATTAAGATGATTTTCCAGAAGCAAGGTTCCTGGCAACACAGCAGGAGAGGGTTCAATAAGCTGTGCTGTGCAATATCACTCACAGTTATTATGCCAATTGGATGAACTCAGCGCATACTTCAATGCTTGTCTTAACAAAACATTATCACTTTAAGATAAGTTCATCGCCTTCGTCAAACATGAGTGGAGAAATATTAGAATTTATAAATATTGCTTACAACCAATCGGTCAAACAGCGGAAACACGATCGGCAATAGCCAACCCAAGCCAAGGTGTAAGCTATCGAATGGTGTAAGCTATCGGTGTAAGCTATGAAGCTTTTTTTTACATGAGCTCCACACAGGAGGCCCTGAGAAAAATAATTTCCTTCAGAGCCTATGTCATCTTTGGGGATACTGTGTGGAGTTTTTTTAAGGAAAGGAAGGAGAGAAGAGTTCTGGGAAGGAAAATGGTTTAAAGGGTGGGTAGGAATCTGGGGTTTGGTGTGTCCTGGTCATCCGATTCCAAGACCTAGACAAACCTCACCCCTTGAACGGCACCCTTGCTAAATCACCAAACGTAGCGAACCACTTGGGGTGACCTATGGCAGAGGTATTGGTTATCCAATAAAGGTTCCCGGGGCGGCAGTACCCATTCCCGCCTCCCAAATTGAAGAACGAATTGGCTGAATGACACTGGGGGACAGTGTCATGGAAGATGCCTCCGAGACTATAACAGAAGTTTATCTCAATATAACAGAAGTTTTTATAGGAATAGTCGATAGGAGTATGCTGTTTGATATCCTGTAGACATAATATTTAAATAAGATAGGGTTGATGCATGATGTTTTGTGTTTAGGCGTAGATGTGATGTAGCGTGGATGCCTCGTGTTTGGAGAGACAATAAAGGGGCAGTAGGAATGAAGGGAAGTGAGTGGCATTCCGACAGCAGGATTGTCGGATAATGGAATGAATTTAAAGCAGAACTAGTAAGGAAGTACATCGAACACATACATGCAACAACTATATTCCTTATTTACCAATTCCTACCTATTTTTCATATTTTTTCTTGAATTCACTTAGTACTAAAGCACTTAATAATTTACAAAAAACATTCAAGTTTTATTACTCATGGAAGAATACTGAATAAATTAAAGCTTTTCCTCGTGGGGTAAGGTAGATACCAGTTTTTCATCATTGACAAGTGCTTATACAACTTGCGAACTGAGCGCTTTACTGGAAAACTTCATTTGATAGACGTGACTATGATAATAATGTAATGAGGACGTTGGTGGATTGTCTGATAGATTGAACGATAAATGCTTTTTAAACCGTTAGACGTAAATGGAAAATGTGCTTCAAATGACATACCGGACATGATAAACTGATTGCAAAAAAATGCCAAGGCTTTATTTTTTAGAATGATACTAACATTCCTAACCTTATTATTGTTGAAATCAATATTCAAGATAAGGAATATGTGGTTTGGACTACACGTATTACTATTATGCCTGTTTTTACTAAGCAATTCATCTCATCAGGTATCATTATTATCTTCAATATCATCTCTTCGGGTATCATCATTATCTTCATATCATAAGTATAAGTATAGAATAGTGAAGTTATTTATATTCCCAGTGCTCCTCACTAGGATTTTTTTCAAAATCAATCAAAATCAAAAAATATTTATTGTACATATGAAATACAAAGGGTGTAGCTTATGGGTACACTCCATTTTTTCCAGCTAACCACATATAAAAATACAAAATACAAATAAAATACAAAGATAGGTATAATGACATTTGTTATAAGACATTTGTTAAACCAAACGATTACATGTTGCATTATTTGAGAAAACTAAAAAAAAAAAACTAAATAGAGTTGATTTACATCAGGTATTCATTAAGAGAATAGTGCCATTCGTTTAGAAGAAATGTTTTTAGTGATGACTTAAATTTGTGTGTGTCTTGAATTTGTTTGATGTTATGTGGAAGATTGTTGTATACTTTAACGGCCATGTAATATAGTCCTTTTTGGAATATTGTTTTGTTTGCTTTTGGTATTAATAAGTTTTCTGTGAACCTTGTAGCGTATTTGTGTGTGGAGTTTTTTTGTGGAAACTTGACTGTAGATGATCGCACTAGCATGCATAATTCCATTATAAATATGTCTGTGACTGTTAGAATTTTCAGATTCTTAAACACAGGTCTACATGAATCCAGACGAACAGAGTTTGCAATTTTTCTCATGCATCTTTTTTGGATGATAAAAACATCTTTGGCGTTTACTGAGTTTCCTATGCGGACTGTAGGTTGTTTTGTCGGTGTTATACATCCCTTTTCGAATGGTTTCATTCGAGCGTGAGTTTGTCTTTAAAAAAATCTTGACAGAAAATAAATCTGTTTTTGGAAACAAAACCGGTGTCGATCGAACGTGCGGGAACTGCTTGTGTAGGGTACCTTCACGCGCACGTGTTTCAATAAGTAAGTCGCCCAACACCACGGGATTATAATTAAGAGCTCTACTGGTGGGGCCCATCAAAAGTTGGATATTTTTTACCGGTTGGAAAGAGGTATTTGATAACTTTTATAATTTTTATAATTTCCTCGTTTTCTTGCTAACATAGCCATTCCATATTGAAATTGTTTTTATTTTAATTATTTGCATTGTAATTTTATACTTGTAATATCTTCATAATTTCCTTATCTTTGTGTTCAATTAACCATATTTTGATTTTATTTCAAAAGTTTTTATTACCATATTTATCGGACATTTATAATTTCATTCGGAAGGGCGTATACTTTCGTAGAATGGGATGTATGATTTTTTCTGGCAAAAGATAAATTTAATTTTGGAATATAAAGTAAATTTGACGATTTTTTCATTATTCTTTAGGTGTATTGGTCAGTAAGGTACTTCACACTTTATTATTGTAAAACAATAACTTAAAGAAGGTACCACTCTTTTGTGAATACTAGATTACAGTACCTGAGTAAAAAGAGTCAACTTAAAAGAAATACCATCCACCATTTATCATAAACCAAGTATTTTAATATTAAACCGCTTATTCCAGATGTCCTGTTCTACCGCCTGTTGTTGATTTGCATGGTGGAGTATAATGATTTCATTACGAATTCTTCATTTTTTGAAATGGCCTTACGAAAAAATCCCCCCCGGTAGAAAAAAAGTTAAATGGTTTCAAGTCTCTGTATCAAAATTGAATAAGTCATTTGTAAAAAGGAAATTTGATCGGCTTACTAATTCTCGGTAAGATTAATCGCATTTGATAAGATTAAATCAATCGAACCGTTATAATATTATTTCTCAATTTTCCGAGCCGAAAATCTCGAAAAAAAATAAATTTGCCAAATATATTTTTCGTAACCATTGCCTCTTTCATTATTTTTCTAATCTCTACTTAACTCTTCACGGTTATCAGTTTTCCTTCAAGTAATTTAAAAAAATAATTTTCCGTGAATTTAAGGTGGGTAGAAAAGGTAGCCCCGAGGAGATGGTATCACCATTCAGAATTGAGACTTTGCTCTTAATGTGTTTTGCTTTATTTGTTAAAAAGAGCTGAATGGAAACTATATGCATCCCTTTTTATTCCCTTTCACGTTTTCTACTTCCATTATCTTCACAAGTTTCCCATAGTAGGTGATTGTCTCAGTGTTATGGGCAGAAAGTTTGGTTGCACCAAAATTGTGAAAATAAAAGCATAAGTTCTGCGGGGAAGGACTAGGCCTGTGGTGGTCTGAAATAACCGAAGAGGCGACATATAAAATCTCGACGCAACCTGTATTTAATTGGTATACAGTACAATTAGGGAGGCAAGTATGGGTGATAATATTAAAACGGCCCCCTGGGAACCATTTATCGGATAACCGACAACTCTGCACCATCCCAAGTAGTTCGCTACGTTTGGTGACTTAACAGGGGTGCCCGGATTCATGGGGTGAGGTTTGCGGATCTTGGTGGCGGATGTGTTTGCCCACCAACTACGCGGCAGGCAAGATAGTGATAGATTGGTTGAGGGAGACCTTTTGACTTCTCCAGCTAGAATCTCCCATCGCCTTTTTTATATTGTTGATTGTGGGGTCGGCGCGATAAAAAAAGAACGCTTCTGAAATTTGTCCTTTCTGCGTAAATGAATGAAACATGTGGCTCCCAACGAATTAAATTCTGCCCACACCAAAGCAGAGTCTATCACAATAACGAACTTACATCAGCGCATGATCTGAGAATTATTATTGAGGATATATATTTTTTTTTGTCTACTATCTACTTCTACTACACTATATAAAGAGGTAAGATTTGTTTGTTTGTTTGTTTGCATTGAATAGGCTCCAAAACTACTGAACCGATTTGAAAAATTCTTTCGCTGTTGGGAAGCTACACTATTCCTGGGTAATATAGGCTATATTTTATTTTCAAAAAAAATAGGCATCTTTACTAAAACTTCAATAATGCAACCCAAGGTGTAAAAAAATTACCTAAAATATTCTTTACATCGCGTGCGCTGCGAAAACTATTGATGATATAATAAAATAATGTACTACGACTTTGTTGAACACATCACTATTTACAAAAAAAGTCGGGACAACATATATCTAACTAATATGGTTATGCCACAACAAGTATTCTATTATTTAAAAAAATTAATTAAAATGTCGCTGCTTGAAAAGGCTCTTTATTTGTATCTTGGTTTTAATCCTTATCAAAATAAATTACTTCATATTCAAGACAGCTTCAATGCCTTTATTTAAATTTTGAATTTTTCAATTCGGATATTTAATTAGAAAGATATCACGAGTTTAAAAATGTTAGTATTAGAAAAAAGTTTCGGCTACGGGCCGGGCGGGAGAAAAGTCAAGAAATGAAGTGCCAGGGGGGTTGGCGGGACGGGGGAGCGGGAGAGCGGGAGAGCGGTGGCGGGGAAGGTGGAAGTGGAACGCTGGAGGGGAACGCACGGGAAAGGACATGCAAGGAGTAACATTTTATTTATTTGAATATGGCATTGCAACGCATGCCGGGAAACAGCTATATATTATAAAAGAAAGTCCAAAAAAACGTGCGGCTCACGAGTCCCGGTACGATCAAGGGAGTTATATGGTGTATTGATGTGGTAGATCTCTATCCCCCCTAGGGAATAAGTGTATCCGTTTTTCTCTGAAGGGCGTGCTTTTGAAGATATAAGGGCTGGAAGTTTCGCCCTCTTAAAATTTCTAGAACAGTCTTCCGGAAAGTTCTAGAAGGTTCCATAGAGCTCTAGAAAGTTCTGGAAAGAGTGCGGAGTATGTCGTGGTATGTTCGGGAATATGGAATTGGGAACATCATTGCGCAACATTCCAAAACACTCTCTATTTGTCATGAGCGAAGCCGGGTAACCCAGCTAGTATCTAATAAAATAGTTGAGAAAACATCACAGGCATATTGTGTAACCATGAATTATCTTCCGGCGAATGTCACTCCTTAAATAACTGTGTACTTTCTACGGAAAATTGGTCAAACTATTTTGCCGCGTACGATCCATATAGGGCAATGGGTTTGTCATAAACCTTGTACTATGACATAGCAATGAAGATTAATGAAGAATACTTGACGACGTTTCTACGTAGTGGAATTGATAATACGCGGCAGCAATTAAACTATGTACTCTAAAATATTATGTCGTAGTAAGATGAGAAGTACTTTTAAACTGACTGCAAGCGGTGACCGATTAAATGCAGAACGCACTGTACAGATTCAATTTTTATGGTTAAATCGTAGCTCTTCCATTGGCGGGGAGCAAACAAAGCCATCAGTAAAATTAATGGCGTTACGAACTGGTAATAATATTGACGTAACCAAAACTAGGTACGTCATTATCACAAGGTGGACGTAAATTAAAATTAATTAAAAATAATATTTTTGGGAAGAACACTGTGTGTTGTGTTTGGCAGATAACAAAGAGAAATGAATAGGCCACTTGCATGGATTTCATAACGACTTCGACTTCGAATCGTGTGGATAGATTTTTTTAATAAGATTACAAAAATGTTTAGAAATGTACAGTTTTTTTATTTTTAAATAAATAAATCCATTATTTGAGTTCGTTAACGTCCACTAGATTTATTGTTTGTTCTATGCGAACTTATCCTTTGGTTTGATTTTTTGATAAAGATGGCGGTGTTTTTACAGATGTTACGAAGAGAACCCCGTACAATTTATACCGACCTCCGTGCGTGTCACACGTGATATCAATACTACATATTAATTATGGTAAATCGAGTGTACTATCAATCGGGTTATTATTAAACAAGTTTAATTTTAATCTAGTTATGTAGTACAGCAATTGTGCGTGATCTCATAACAATCTAACACATGAAATAGTAATATCAGTGCAAATATTTAAATAATATACCAAAGTGACCGTGTCTTCACAATCTACGCACTAGAACAAACAATAACATCAAAATGTCAATCGAGCAGCTGAACGAAAAATTTACTATGACAATGAGCGATTTCGAAAAGAGGCTGAACACAGCATTAAATAAACCCGGCAACTCGCAAACTGACTTTAAGAATATCCATGATGATTTTGCGGCCTTCAAGGATAAGATTACTACTGATTTGTGCGCCCTTCAGGAGGATGTGACCAGACTGGAGCTTCGTGTGGATCCATGTTTTTCTCCTGCACGGTGTTAAAGAATCACCATCTGAAGACACCCTGCTCCCTGATGAGCAATGTGTTGACCGGCCTAGGATGCCCCGACGACGCCATCAAGGGCATCGAGTGCGCCAAGAGACTGGGTCGTGTCTTGCCCAATAAGAGCAGGCCCATCCTGCTTCAGTTCCTGCGCTAGTCCGATCGTCGATCCGTGTGGGAGAGAAAAAAGGATCTGAAAAACTCCTCTTAACAGAGTCGCTCGTTCCCATACGGCAGAAGTTATTCTCCAAGGTCCGTTCGGTCTTTACACCATTCAAATGCTGGACCAGTGATGGAATCATCGTCGTTCTTCTTCCGGATAGCAGCAAGCGCGCCATCAACTCCCAAAAGCAGCTGGATGTCGCGACCGCCCTCTTGACGAGGGCCAAAGTTCTTAACCCAGCAGCTCCTGCAGTTAACACGTCCACCGGCGCCGTGCCCGATTCCGTTCCCATTGCTGGTTCTGTTAATGATGGCTCCAGACCGATCGGTCTGCGATCCAGAACCAATAAACATTAATAATCTCTAAAGGTGAGCGTCCATCTGTCCGCGCCGGCCGCAACGCACGCACGGCACGTAACGGATTTTTCTATATCTTTATATAGAAAAATACGTTGCCCGCTTCGACCGCTGGTATTTGCCGATAGTGGACGCAGTGCTGCACTAATTTATATAAAGATATAGAAAAATCCGTTACGTGCCGTGCGTGCGTTGCGGCCGGCGCGGACAGATGGACGTTCACCATAAAACTACGTTATTATAACTAAATTCTGCTCGAATGATGAATGGTTTGAATTATCAACAAGTACGCACATTGTCGCACATGTATAATATACTTAACTTACATTATCGCATTATAACTTATCCAACATATTAAAACATTATTATTAATCTGCCCACAAACCATAATAACAAACATTTTATTTATACCTATGTAGTACCCGCGCGCCATACAATTAAGTAATTATTATTATTCAATTCAGCCTGCAAATATTATACACATTTCGAAATGCCTTTATAATAATGTAGGCAAATTATCACAATACGGCGCATCTTACAGTTATACTATTTATTATGGTTCTCGAGGCACCTTTTCCACATTGCATTGTAAGTTTTACATATTTCTACTCTATTTCAACCCAAGTCGATAGTTTTTATCTTGACAGATTTATAAGACGTCGATCTTACTTGTATTCCTCCATCTTTTTCTAATGTCACCAAACTTCAATATGCACCTAACTATGTATTTATATATTGAATTGAGCATTAATTAATTATGAATTCTTAACCTACTCTTAACTTACATGAACCTACTTTACCCACGGAATGCCGGCTTGTTTACTTTAGATTACTTGAAGAAATGCTTCGTTGATAGGTTTTATATTTCATATGCACATACCTACCCAAAATGATAGTGTTACATACTAACACTCCCGCTTTCATAATAATATACATACAATATTACTACCTACTGATACTTGATGTATATTAATAATAGCAATTCTGTCTATATTTCATGCATACTTACTTCGATACTAATACTGTTGTTGATACATACTTACAATTATGCTACTGGTAGCGTGTATACTTCATGACCTTTATTTACAATGTTAACGATATTGTGTACCAATATCTCATTGTATATCTTATGTTTTTCAGGTATATCATGTTAATAATACTATTAATATTGTATATTTTTATGTATATATCTATCTACATTGCTACTAATAGATATTGTCTATATTGAAAAATGCCTACTAACAATAATCCTGATACTGTTGATACGGTCTCTACTTTACTTTATTTAATTCGTATACTTACAAGCTACAAGCAAGCTGTTCATATTATTTCCTATATTTAAAACAATATTTTAAGATCATTTCGCACGATCTACATTTTTCTTTTAATTTAACTTACCGTTGAATAATGTTATTTTTTTTATTTCCTATTTCGTTTATACCTAGTTATCTTTTAAATTTTGCTAAAATAGTCTGTTTTTTTTTCAATATGGATTTTAGTTTATTTACTATAAGCAATGTATGTATTACCCAATATAGAAGATACACTCCTACACTCTCCTTACCGATTTTTATCTTACTATCCCCCCCCCCCCCTCCCCTTGTACTTGATGCTCACTTTTGTACATTATTCTATCAATATAATATCGTACATGTTATTCATAATAAACAACTCTTCAGTTATACTCATATATTATAACCAAATTGTACCAAACTATTACTCTTCTAAATTACAATGTTAAATATTATATACCAAAACTGTAGAGGACTACGAACTAAAACGGAGATTTTTCACAATAATATTCTTTTGAAGGACGATTGTTTCATTTTCGGTATATCTGAGTCTTGGCTTATTGATTTTATTTTAGATCCGGAACTGGCACCAACTGAATTTTACAGTATTTTTAGACGAGATAGGTCACGTAACATTACAATTAATAGCATTTATACCCAATCAGATTCTCGTCGAGGCGGTGGAGTCATGATCATAACTCATAACAATCTGAACGCATACCCTCGCGAAGACTTGGTCTGTAATGCTGAATGCATCTGGGTAACTTTTCCCTCCTCTAATTATACTTCCAAACGTACCATCCATGTTTCTTGTCTGCATTTACCACAGGGACATGGATATGAAAATGCTCTTAGTTCATTCCTTTGTTTGCTTTCTAACGTCAAAGATCAAAACCCAGATGATATTTTACTCGTAATTGGAGACTTAAATATGCCCACCATAACATGGAAACCACAAAATAAAAATTCACACTTAACACCTGAAAATTTAAAATCAGTTAGTTCCTCACTTGCTGACACAATCCATTACTCCTATTTGAACCAATACAATTCCATTAAAAATGCCAATAAACGTATACTAGATTTAGTTATCTGTAATGAGGAATGCCTCGTATTTCAAGCATACAACCCTCTTGTCAGAGAGGATTTACATCATCCATCACTCAAAATCATACTACAATTAGACACACTTCCAATAATTAATGCTCCACCAAAAGAAATTTATCGGTATGATAAAGCTGATTATGACTTAATAAACCAACACCTGTCTAAAACAAACTGGTCTTTTACTTACGATAATTCTAGCATTGACGAAGCAATTTATACTTTTTACGACATTTTAAATAACACCATTAACCAGTTTGTACCTAAACGTTTCATCAAAAAGAAAAAATTTCTCAACTGGTACTCACCTCCCCAAATCAAAATCATCAAAGAGAAACAAATACTACACAAAAAATGGAAATCAAATAATAATCCAGGAGATAACATAGAGTTTTCTATCAAACGTATACAACAAAAACACTTACATAAACATTATTACACCCAATATATAAGTTCAGTTGAGTCTAGTATTCCAACTAACAATAAAAGTCTCTGGAATTACGCTAAAAATAAATAAAGGACAAATGGCTAACCACAAATCATGAACCTTAAAGAGGAGTCTGGCACCGGTGATCATCAAGTGTGCCAACTGTTCTGTAAACACTTCCAATCTACTTACGTAAGCGATGAGGGCACGGATAATCCCAGTAATATAGATAATTCTACCTGCGTTAATAATGATAACCCGATGGGAACGTACAAATAAACAACTCATTGGTCATTAAATACTTGAATAAATTGGATGTTACAAAGGGTGCGGGCAGTGATGGTATCTCGCCATATTTTATCTCAAAATGTGCCAAAAGTCTTGTACATCCTTTAACTAACTCATTTAACATGTCCTTAAAAAAAGGAATATTTCCCACAATATTCAAAGAAGCCATTATAATCCCCATCCATAAAGCAGGTTCAAAAAGTAACATTGTAAATTGTCGCCCAATCTCAATACTCACAGTATTTAGTAAACTCTTTGAGCGTATTGTGTACGATCAAATTTATATAACTATTGTCCGCAGCATACAAAATCAACATGTTTTTTTTACAAAAAAGGTCAGTACTAACAAACTTAGTCAACTTTACTGAATACTTAAAAAGCAATATGGATAATGCACACCAAGTAGATGTTATCTACACAGATTACTTGAAAGCTTTCGATAAAGTCAACCACTAATCCTCATTAAAAAATTACACCAATTAGGAATCCATGGCGACTTACTTAGGTGGCTAACTTCATATCTGCATAGAATACTACAGTGCGTATCAGTTGAGGGAACTAAGTCTAGCTTTTTTACTGTGCCCTCTGGCGTACCGCAAGGTTGTCACTTGGGGCCATTATTGTTTAATGTGTATATATTTGATATTTATAAATGTTTTTTACATGATAACTACCAGATGTATAAGATCAGAAGTATACCAGACCATATGCAGATGACAAAAAATATACTTAGTAATCAAATCTATCAATGACTGCATAAAACTTCAAAAAGACCTAAATCGTCTTTTTGCATACTGTAAATTTAACAAATTAATCCGAAACATTTCTAAGTGCAACAAATTATCTTTTACGCGTAACAAAAATTAAATTTCTTTTATTTATACCTTTCATGACACACATATCAATGAAATAGAATCAATCCGTGACCTTGGGGTAGTACTGGATGTAAAACTAAATTTTATTAAGCATATTAACGAAGTAATCAACAAAGCCAATAAAATGTTGGGATTTATAATTCGCATATCTAAACCGTTTCGCAATATTAAAACTCTGTATTCCGTTTACACCACGTATATCCGCCCCCACTTAGAATACTGCACACTAATTTGGGCACCGTTCTATCAGTGCCATATAGACAGAATCAAAAGTGTGCAAAACAAATTTTTTAAATACATAAATTATAAATTTAAATTACTCTTTGCAAATAACACCGAATCCTTAAAATTTCATAACTTTACTCCACTTCAAACACGAAGATTAATATCTGATCAAATATTTTTATACAAAATTCTTAATAACGGCCTGGACTCTCCTGAACTCGTACATTATTTAAAAATTCACACACCTACAAGACCAACCAGACTAAATCATTTTTTTCATCTGCCCGCGTACAGAACCAACCTCGGAAAAAATTCTTCACTCCCCCGTATTTTAACAATATCGATATTCTTAATAGTACTCTTGTGAAATACCAAAACGAAGTCAAGCGTACGACCATGCGTACAGCATGAGCATATCCTATTCCCATCCCATCTTCCTTTGCCTCTTGCCCTTTCCTATTCCTTCTTCCTTCCAATATACTTATCATTGTTATTTTCATTTTCATTAAATGCTTACAACCAATTACAAAATTTTATATTATATTATAATAACCAACATTAGCATAAGAAACTGTTTTGGCTTACCTCATGTTTAACCTCTTGTATTATTCATCTTGTATAAAAATTGCTGTTTTTTTCTTACAATAAATAAATAAACAATTTATTGCTATTGGTGTGGAAAACGTTTTTTTTATAAATTATTCTCGGCTATGTAATAATCGTTTTTTCGCACCCATAAAATTATGTCCCGTCTTTCCGGTTTATAAAAAATGGTCTGAGATTGGAATTTTCCAAAAATCACCAGGGTTTCAAAAATTCGATTACAAAAAAAATTCAGAATGTCTTAGAATATTTGCCTAAACCGGAATTTTTTTATAAAAAAATGTGATGCAAGTGGCCTATTATGTCGTGTGTGGGAAAATTTAGTTGTAGTGAGTGATGCATCAAATGTATTCAATCGACGAAACTATTACACGACGAAATACAGATAAATATAAATATAGCATATTCTGCCAGTCTTTCTTCCTAAGTTCAACTTATTTATGTTTGAGTTCATTGTTGACGTCTCTGTCTGAGTTGTTTTATTTGCCGATAAAATTGACCCGGTTAAATATGGTTGCAATAGGAACATGAATAGACCTTCGTGCAGTTCTGAAATTACACGAGGGCACGCTATTACTGTAAGCACGCAATCACCGCCCGCGCCAAGGGTCCAACCACAGGCTTAATCACCGTAGAACTTCTTAACACCTGGGCCTCCACTTCCAATAACAATAAGCAATAGTAAGATAAGACGGTAGTCAGTCATCAACTCAACATCAACGTAACTAACTAATAAACCATCACGCCGTTTCCCCAGGCAGGGGTAGGCAGAAAGGACGGACCGCCAAACAACTCGGTCTTGGCACACACTCCTTGCCTCGTTCACATTCATACATCGTCTCATACATGCTCTTTTATTATTCTGACTCTTGACATAGCCCGACTCAAGTATCTGATTCGCTTGGTCGTGCATCCGACGTCTTCACATCAACATTCTCATTTGCGTCATATATTCTCCTTACACTCCTATCCTCGTTCATCCGCTCTACATGCCCAAACCATCGGAGAGTCCCTTTCTTAATCTTACACATCACGCTTACATCAGCCTTGTACTTTTCGCAGATCTCCACATTTCTCACACGATCATACATGGTTTAACCACACATACGCCTCAGGGATCTCATTTCTACAGCATTCAGTCTACTTTCATCCTTCCTATGCCAGTTTCATGCCTCACTGCCAAACATCAGGGTAGGTACCAGTACTCCATTATGGACGGCTAGTTTGCGTTTTTGGACAGTTTTCTGTTGGTGCCAACGGCGTTCAGTCCTCCATTAATAGAGTTACATACATTCGCCATCAACGTGATGAAATGAAACTATATGCTTAAGAACACACGTTCTTATCGTGTTGAATGCATTTTTGAAATTAAACTTCTTGTGATTTGAAACTCGATGGAACGGAAACGAGTGACACTACAAAGACACAAACACATACATCTACAGAATTTAGAATGAGATGGAAAGAAACCTTACCTACGTACAGTAGGTAACTACGAATCATCGCGCTGTATACTTTAGTTTTCTGAAGGATTCACTTCTACCGCATGTAAATTGCACACGGAGGCGTCTACTAATATCTACAGGAATTCCAAAAACTGAACAAATCGGACTAATATCTATGAGAATCCATGTTCTGGCTATACGAGGTATGTTGGAACAATATCTATGGAACAGTGATGTCGACGAACATCTACAGCACTGGCAGAGGTTGGGTTAGGTTAGGTTAGGTTGGGTTAGATTAGGTTAAGTTAGGTTAGGTGCTCAGCTGCCTTCTGTAGATATTAGTCCCACCTACGCTCCATAGATATTCGTCACCACTGAGACCGTCATATGTAGATGTTTATCCGACCTTAGCTCTGTAGATATTAGTCTTCACTCTGAAGTTCACAGATATTTGTCCAACGTATGAGCTGTAGACATTCGATGTTTTCAAAGCTTTTCTCAGTCTTTTCGAAGTCCTCTTTTAAATCAAACATTTTGCATTTCAACCGCCAGAGTTCGCACGTACTTTACAAGCTGTCAAATCAGAGTAATCAATATAATACGAGATCTACTGTTCACATGTCTACTTTAAATTATGTACTTACTAATCACTGTTTCCGTTCCTAACAAAACTGTTGGCCAAATTGGTCTAATAAATAACTTCGTGTTATTATATCATTTAACACCGCGAATATAACACCAATGTGTATTACATCACACAAATGTTATAATTAGCATGTCATAATTCTTGAAATACAATTTCGCATGTATGTATCAGTGGCAGTCCGTGAGTTTTAAGTGAGCTAGAATTGAAAAATACGACATTTTTGATATTGTAGCTGAAAACAATTTTTATTTTTTTTCAAAATTTCAACTTTTTGTATGAAGATAAACTGAAAATCTTCATACGAAATATTTAAATTTTGAAAATTCATTTTCAGCTACGACAACATCAATAACGTCGTATTTTTTCAATCTTAGCTCTCTAGCTAACTAAAAACTCACGGACCGCCACTGATATGGCGCAACTTCAATCTTTCCAAAGAACAAAAAAAACGTATTTTACCGAACTTTTTTATTCTGTTTTTTTCTAAGAAACATTAAAACGGCAACCTATTTTATTGTATCAAAAATTTGACAAAAAGTAAGATAAAGGGCTCTTCAGAATTTTCGCTATGCTACTCTGTCCGAACGCTGCTTATACAGCTTTAGAACCCTCCGTACCTGCATTAACTTTAGACAATTTCCATTTGCAGAAGCGGATATAAAACTCATCACAAGTTTCGTTTGGAATAGACTATTAACCAAGAAAAAATTTACCAAACACTATAAAATAATACCCACGTTCCAATACATTAAAGTATTTTGTATGATAAGTATTTAATTTATTTATTTATTTAATTATAATGTATTACAAAAACATGGTAAGTAACACATTATTCCCAATGAGTTGAGAAGAAAACTCATTACGGGAAGGACATATAGATATAAGTACATTTTACACAGATATTAAAATAAATTTAAAAAAAAAATTAAAAAATGCGTTGTCAAGAAGAGAGATTTTAGAAATACTGAGAGACATCCATATACATAAAACATTAAAATAAAACAAACGTATGAAGGCGAGCCAATATTCACTGGTTTAAAAACATTTTCAGGAAATATTCTTTAAACATTTTATTTATTAAATTTACCCTATTTTTCGACAAAACAAACATTGTATTTACTTTATAAATCAGTGGTACATTTTAAAATTGCTCCAGCGTAATAAAATCAAAATCAATTTTTCCCACGGAATTATTTTTTAAAAATTAAATGAAGACAATATTAGCGAAACTAAATCGAAAATCTGGAGACAGAAAAATCAGAAAAAGTTATTGGCACCTCTGAAACTCAAACTCAGGACCTTCTGCTTTCATGGCAACAGCTCTTCCAACTGAGCTAAGGTGTCTATATCTAATTCGTTCACTTTTATCATACTTCATATAACCACTGAGGCGACGGCGTGTTTTTTTTATTTTTTTCCTCAGATTGTATATTTTTCTGTTAGCTGCTGATTTCTTTATTTCATTAGGTAATGAATTGCATTGTCTATATGCGATATATTGTAATGAGTTAATACCACATTTAGTTGTGCGGGTAGATGATGCTAAGTGTATTTGATTTTGGGATCGTGTTTTGTGCTGGTGTATGTCTGAATTAAAGGCTGGTCTGATGTTAGTGTGTGAGGATCTATGTATGATTTGTAATATTGCACTAGTGATATTGTATTTAAGAACCGTAAAAGGAAGTATGTTTGTCTTTGAATATGTGTTTGATATGTGTATCCCACGGTAGATGGTAGATATTCCTTATAGCTTGATTTTGAATCACCTGTATTTCTGATATTTGTTTTTTAGTAATAGTGCCCCAGATACTAACCAAATAACTCAGATGGGAGTGAATCATCGCATAGTAAGTGGCCCGTAGTAGAGATATGGAGAGAAGACCTTGGAGTCGGTACAGTACACCAGTAATTGGGGAAATTTTTGATTTCACATGCTCAACATGGGAATTCCACGTAAGTTTATAGTCTATTAATAGCCCTAAATATTTCGTAACTTCTATATTTTGGAGTTTATCAGTTCCAAGTGAAATATTCATGGACACATAATCCTTATTACTGAAAGTTAGATAGTGCGTTTTTTTTATATTGAGGCTCAATTTATTAATACGGAGCAATTGACATAATTGATCGATGTACGGAGCCAATTAGCTAAATTTGAGACATCTACATTCATTAGAGACTCGAGGTCACTCAGGCTTTTACTGTGATAGTAGATTACAGTATCATCCGAATAAAGTTGGAGTTTTCCAGAGATACCGCATATAGTTATGTCATTGACATATAGCAAGAAAAGCAGAGGGCCGAGAATTGTCCCTGTGGCACTCCACATGTCATTCTACCTAAGCCACTCGAGACCCTAATAAAATGTTTAATATAATTAATTATAATTAATAATTCAATTTAATTAATGTTCCATGTTTACCTAAGTAAACATGGAACATTACTGATTCATGATCAACCACATCATAAATAATATTTCCATCGCGTAAAATAAATGCTTTATGATATTTTCTGTAAATACTATTACCACTGTTATTACTTCAAGAGCCATGTTTATTAAGCGACTCGAAATTTTGTTTGTGGGATACACTGATAAAATGAAGTTTTTTACAAAGCTCTTGGTATAACCAATATGTCGAACATTGTTGGTTAGTTTATATGTTAGGAGTTGTTAAAGAAATTTTAATATATTTTATTGAAGAAGAAGATAACACCAATAATCTAAATGAAAATACGAAAAAGGAAGGAAAAACCAGGAACTCGAACTCAGAACCTCTCGTCTAACCGGGGCATGCGCTTTTACCAATTCAATCATTACCTTCAAAAGTTATAAAAAGAGGTTTTTATAAAAAAATGAATATTCATTTAGACTTTTATGAAAAGGTCACAAAGTCCATGTAAATAAAATTGGATGTATTTATCCGATCTAAGTTACAAACCAGTTCTTAGAACTATTGTTTCCAAAGAAATGGGTAGTTGCCTATGATATGGAAAAATTAGTCGAAAATTACGACGGAAGATGGCAATGGATGAATTGGAAAAAGCGCACGTCCCGGTTAGTCGAGAGGTACTGTATTCGAGTCCCAGTTGCGACCATTGTCTTTTTCTATTTTTCTGTGTCTCGTTTTCTTTCAAATTTTCATCTAGATTATTTGTTTTATCTTATTATTCAATGATGTACCACATTAATGGGAATAACCTTACAAAGTTACAAAAAGATAATTGTTCTTATAAAAAATTTAATGTAACACATTTGTTTGGAATATGTAAATTATATTAAAGAGTTCCGATTTGTTAATTTAAATCTTAAAATTTACATGAGTTCTGCTCCCACTTTAAAAAACACCATATCAGTGGCTAAAGTTACACTTTTTTACCAACTACTTTGAGGTGCCATGAACTGAATTTCCATGAAAAAATACAGGTTTCAATTCAATATGGTGAAATGTTTTCAACTTCGTTGAATCCAACTTTTCGTGTGTACGAAAAAGGAGAAAAAGCTGACAGATTCAGTATTTGCGTGCATGTTACAAATTAAAATAGAGACTAAAATATACATTTTAACACAAAAATCATAAAATTTTCATTTCGTCACTTTTAACCAGGGTTCGGTAGAACAGTGAATAAGCAAAATAAATTCATAAATTGATTCGTTATAAAGAACATTTTAATTCTAAAAACGATCAAAATGTCTTTCAAATCTCCGTGGAAAATCAGAGTGTAGAAACAAAGCTCCTCTTTTCGACTGACGGAACAAAGTCACAATAACCTTTGCGTTCATTGAACATTCAGTCAACCAAATATACCAGGGAGGTATTTAGTCAACCAGTCTGCACGCAAGCGGGGGGTGTCGGGTCATGTATTCGAAAAAAGCAATGTTTTATTAATTATGTTTATGACGCTTGGGGTCGGAATTCTAAACATTTAAAATATCGAATCTGTGCTTGACTTTTTTCAGCACAAAACTTATTTTAATCTAAATATAACGTAATTTTTCGTTTCTTCGTAGAATCTGAGTAGAATGATTCGCTTTTTAAGATTGACTCATATTACTATGAAGAGGTTTTTTTTTAAGAAAGACAAACATTCCCGGATTACGAATAACCCAACAATGACAGACAGAAACAGAAAGCCGAAAATATTGCTTGTGTTGTGATGGAGGACTTGGCCAGCAGAGGAATCGAACATGCGACGCCAGGGTGGGACCCAAGCGCTATGCCCACTCAACCACAGACCGGTCAATGTATAGGTCGCCGGTCAGGTTTACCTACAGATTGTTTATGTGTGTGTGTGGTATGTGTATGTGAATGCATTTGTTTTTTTGTAGGTATATATATATATATATGTGCGTTGGTGTTTACGTGTTTATGTGTGTATGCACCTATATATATACAAATTGTGTATGCATGCACACGTATAAAAAAAGTTATGTATATTTAAAATCTAATCTTTATACACCTTTTTTCTCCTTTCTATTATAATTTTTCTGTTTTCAGCACGTTTATATATTAAATCCTTATGTTTGCACTAGATTTCCTACGGAGTAACTATACTCCATTGGTCACCATGAAACAGGTAGCCATCTAATTTGGTGATTTACTTTATCTACTCTATGTTAATGTCTCAATTAAATATCATGTATTTTACAAATAAATAAAGGAGAAAATAAGTAAAAGGGAGGATTTTTTTTTGGCGTAATTTTTTGTTAAAAAGTACAAGTTTGTGTTAAAATGAATACATTACCTATAAAGCAGGAATGTGTTGAAACTATTTGAATCCTCTCTAGCGCTGTTAGCCATGATTTCAATAAATTAACACAGATTTTCGGCTGAACTGAAACTATTCGTTTTCAGGTCGCATTCATGTTTTAAGATTAGCTTTAAAGCTTTTTTCAAAAATGAACAAAGCCAATACGCAAAACCTTTTATTCTAGAAAGATATGAAATATCATGATGCTCTGCCGAAAACCATATCTTCACTAAGGACACAACATTATTCGGGACAAGGGTTCAATTCGTAAATTCAAAAGAGTTTTTTAGAATCACATGAAACAAGCGATAAATCTTGTAATATGTAAGTAATGTAAATAATTCAAATAAAATTTAATTAAATGAAGACAATACGAGCGAAACTTAATCAAAGTCTGAAGACAGAAAAATCAGAAAAAGATATTGGTTCCACTGGGACTCGAACCCAGGTCCCTTAGCATACATGGCCAGTGCTCTACCGATTGAGCTATGGAACTCATTTCCAATTCGGTCACTTTTAACTGTATCCACTACCAACACTATCTTCGTCCTATTTTTAGTATTTTTTTTACAGGAACAAAAAAATAAGAGTGTGCAATTCTAGAAAACTGCTAACTGTCGCTTTCTTTTCTTTTACCTGTTTATTTCAAAGTGGTTTGAAGATTGGATATTGATTTTACAAAAATAAAAATATTTATTTTTTGGATTTCGTAGGATTCGAACCTCCATTAGCTGGATGTCTCTGGCTGCTGAGATTTTGTCATGCGCTTTACGCCACTACGCTATCAGAGGCTCGCGCGTAGACGTGAATTTACCGCATTATATTAGAACCGAAGACCCGTCAAATAATATATTTAAGTGACGCACATCCGATTCATCCGAATTTCAAATCATAACGGGGCTATAGCACAAGAAGTTTCGCTTCAAAAATATGGGTATGAACGCTTAAATGTATGTGGATTCATTGGCTTTAAAACGTAGGCGTAGTAAGCAGTTTGTATGTTACGTTTTCATAATCATATTCGGAGGTATGTTTCAAATTCAATCTTCCGATGAATCAAAAACCAAACACCCATCTCTCGAGTGGTTCAAAGCTTCGAAACATAAAGAAACGAGCCTACTTCGGAAAATTTGTTTATATTTAACACTCTCCGCGATCAAATAATCCCGCTTTACTGGGAGTCGGCAAAGCAACCCGTTCTCAATTGTTAAAAAATTAATGCCATCCATGTTTAAATGTTGGACGCGCGACACTATTTCCTCGGAGCATTTTCCACCGCAATACCGGTGGGACAACATTCCCTCCGGACGTCTGTTCTCTGAAGATCGCAATCTAAAAACTGAAAAGAGGTCTAACACAGGTAATACCATTTACTGTTTAAAAAAAACTGGGCCATGCGTGAGGCAGTTAGTTCAAGCCAATAAAATAAACGTTGTTTTTGTAAATAGGTAGATACCTACATAGTTATTGAATTACTGTTATGACTAATGGTGGTCTCGGTAATGTAATGCTATACGCACGTAAATTATTACGATTCGGGAGGATGTGGGTTCCATTTCCGCAGCATTATGCATAAATATATGTATGTACGTTCCACGTATGGACTACGTACGTATGTATGTGGCGAAGCGACTTCCTCCCAGACCTGGGGATAACCTATTTACGCCCCCACCCCTCCCCCTTCACGCAAATAGACAATTCGTAATACATCTTAAAATTTAAATAACTAACAAGAGATATAAATTAGCGATCATCGCTCCTCGGTGACATTTTAATCTTCAATCACATAAAAGGATGTTCCTATTACACGAAAAAAAAACTATTCTTTTTGCATTTTATTACATATATTATTTCTAATATATCTTTAATTATTTTATGTGTAATTTGTCACTTGTAATTCGCTTCGCGTGTTCGTATTTGTTAATTTGAGATTTTGAAGATTTTCTTTTTGTTTTTCATTCCCGGGTTACGAATAACCTGACAATATTAACGCTAGTGAGAAGCATTTTGGAATATAATTCTACGATTTGGGCTCCACATTACAATATCCATATTCAAGCGATTGAAAAAGTCCAGCATAGATTCCTTAGGTATATTTATTTTAAATTAGGTATTCCAAGAGAATCCGTAGACTATAATTTTTTATTAAACTGGACTAATCTCGTAAATTTATCAGATCGCAGAAAAATCTGTGATCTATTAATATTATATAAAATAATTCACTCGGTCCTGGATATCCCTGATTTAATAGAACTAATACGATTTCATTGCCCTGGTCGCGCTAACAATAGACTCACTCTACCGTTCTACTATAATAACACACATACATTATCACATTATTACTCACCAATCAGTCGATTACACATTTTGGGAAATGAACATGCCAACATCGGCGACATTTATTTCTTAAAATTAGCGCAATATAAACATGCACTCAAAAATTATTTTTCCAAAATGTAACTTTATATACGCAATATGGACATGTTGAAATGAAATGATCATATTTCTCATTGTTCTTTTTTGTTATTTTTTGTTGTGATATACAAAATGATTGTATGTTATTTTAAAATTTAAAACTACTATTATGAAATAATATTATTTTTCTTACTGTTGTACTCTATTATATGTTTATTTATAAAAGGCAGTATAGCCGTTTATGTATTTAAAATAAATAAATATTTGAAAATCCCCTACTACCACCACAGTAAGCGGAAAATGGTTCTGGTGTTGTGATGGAATTGATCGATGCTGGGATGGGATCAAAACGCGATGCCAGTACAGCCACTAACCGATCAAAATAAATTAAGATAATGAATGAAGAAAGCCTTGTATTCTCAAGCAACTTCACAGAATCTACTCGAGATATCTCCTGTCAGGTATGAGTGACTTTTTAAAATTAAATTGCACTAGAGAGAGAACCCTCCGTTAGTAGGAAAACATCATAGTTCTACTTTGTGATTTGCGTTAATGTGTTTTTTTGTGAACAATACTCGTCCACATTTTTTTAATTTTTCTTTTCATAAATTATGGCCTGAGACAAAAAAATACTATTCAAAACCCCGAGTAAAGTTCTCATAATTTCTTGCCCACCCTTTTCCATTTCTTGGGTTGTAGATTCCTTTAAGTAGATTAAAGTTTTGTATTTTTTTGTGTTCTTCAACCAGCAGTTTAATTGGAAGTAAATTTCTTAATAATAGTAACATCTTTGTGTTTCTTAGTTACATTAAACTGCCTTGTAATATCTCAAGTAAATTCATAAAACAAATCCTCATTAAATTTACTTAAGCGTAGGTACATAATGCGTTCATTCGCCAGTGTATGCCGTTTTCTAGATGTCGTCTCAAAGAAGGGAGGTATTTAGTGCGCATGTATTTCGCTTTATGGCCTTTGTGAATTTTAGGTACCAATATATTAAGCCTTTGCGAAAAACCCGACGTTCTTCATTATTTATCATTATAAAATACCTATTGTGAAATGGAGAAAATATTTAAACGAGAAGATTCGCTTATGTATTTCTCGCATGCAGGAAAAAACGTTTGGGAATTATTTTGTTCAGGAAACTTTTCCATAAATTTTTAAAATTCAATCGTGATTTATGCGGCAGTACAGGCTCGGTAAGGACTGCAGTGGGATGACATATAAGTTGTTAGATTTTTACGGTTACTATACCATTTCAGAGGCGTCCATGCTGAAGTAACAAAGTGTATGAACGTGGTTTCTACGATTCGGGAAATAATTTAAAATGTCTGCTATAGGTTTATGTAAAAATTTCGAGATAACAATATCAATAACATGATTTCTAAATGTATAAAGAGATGTTTTGGAGGTTTTTGATGTGTTGTTAATATTTCTTACTTGGAATATTCGTACTCAAATGGCTTTAAAACCTGTTATAATTCAAAAATGTAAAAAAAAAATTGTGTTGAAAGAAATAATGTAGTCCAGTGCATTGACAAACAATGTTCACATAAATTTTATTCACGTTTCTGATATGTTTTATTATACGAAAATCGAGGCGAACGGTAATTCCGAGGGAGATATAAGTTAGTGAAGATAGAAGAGAGAGAGTTACGCTTCGTATATTACTTTAGGAGCAAGAGAGAGCAGTGCGCGCGCACATTTTCTTTCTCTCTTTCTATCATATAGATGGAGCAGAAGTTTTACTTCAGTTGTGTGGTCTAAAGCACACTCGTATTTTTTTAAAATTCTTATTTTATAATCTAATATGTAAAGTTGATTGTTTATTTTCAGCGGACGGGTTGCGGGCGGGCGGCATTTGATTTAAATACAAATCTACGGTTTTATTTCGACGTTGATGAAATTGCAAACCTGACCTTCACAATAAGATAAAAATCACTGTTTACACCAGATTTTGTATAATAACCTCATCCTTTTTTTCTCATCCCTTAAAGCAAAATTTTGACATTTTTCGATGAATTTTTAACCAATTCATATTCAAAATTAGACGACTAAATTACAGTCTATATCCGACTATGAAAAATTCTGCGTGAAACCCTGGCAAAGTCGGAGACCTCAGCTATAATTACAACTACTCCATCTTGATAGGTGGGTATGGTCGCCGCCCCGTAAACCATTTAATGCATAACTAACATCCCTGCCATAGGTCACTTAAGGATTGCTTTGCAGGGGTATTCGGGTTCTTAGGGGAAGTTAAGTCTAGGTCTTGGCGGCACATGCGTTTGCCCGGAGAGGTATGAGGAGATATGAGGAGACAGGGAGACCTTTCTACCGCTCCAACCAGACCCATCGCATTGTATGCAGTGGGAGGGATGAATTCATTCGCCCATCACTCCTGGATACATATTCCCCCAAATTCCTATCCACCCCTCGTATATTTTTCTTACCCAGAATTTCATTCTTTTCCTTTCCTTAAAAAAATCTTCCACACGTTATGGAATGAAAGATGTTCTAGTCCTCCATATACATATATATATATATAGAAAGAAGAGTGTCCTGGATTTGTGATTGGGCTTTGTGTTTAAAACAAATTTACAGTTTTATTGATGAAACTTTGCTCGCTCGACCTTCAAATTAAAAGAGATGTCACTTTTACACAAGATTTAAAAAAAAACCTATTTCTTTTCCCCTTTTTTTAGCCCTTCCCCTTTCCCCTTCCAACCAGAGTAATTTCGATACATCGTGATGAAATTTTGCACGTTTTACGATAAAAATGACGATCATTACCGTATCCATCTGACTTCGAAAAATTCTGCGTAAAGGGCGGGCAACGCCAGGCATAAAAAACTTTCTTCGACTTTCTTAACAAATTTAAAAACATATAGCTCGAAGCTCAAAGCTAGAAGCCCGAAGCTCAAAGCTCGAATCTCTCAGCTCAAGCTCCAAAACAAAACTCGCAGCTAAAAAGTCAAGGCTCGTATCTCAAACGAAAGTTAGAAGACAAAATCTCAAAGCTCTAAACTAAAAACCCAAACTCAAAATTCAAAGTTCAAAGAACAAAACAGAATGTCGTGGTTCAGCTCTCCACTCAAAGAGCGATGGAAGCGATGAGACGCGGTGAGCACCCTGAGGAATGATTCGGTACCCAATTATTTTTATTTAATTTATTTCCATATTTTATGTGATTATTAACTGCCTACCATTTATTTATTTTTATAGTTTTTCAATATTTTTTTCGAAATGTAGTTGTACTACCATCATTTTTCTAATGGAATATGGCAGACCACGATCGCACAGTAGCTTGTGTCGCTCTCCGTAGAGAGAAAAAAGCCTTATTTTAAACGCCTGGGGTCTCAAAAGTTACTTACGATTTGTAGCTATTTGAAAACGAAAAAATAAATCAAATTGGTCTTCACTAAAATGGCCGGGATTAAAAAAAAGTTGATTTCGTGATCTGGGAAAAAATAAAAGAGAGGGTTCATATTATATATTTTGTAGCAAACTTAATTTTTATTCCATAACTGCAGTACAAATAATGCAAAAAAACTTAATTTTGTAACATATTTTTGTTAAAAATATAAATGGGGAAAATAACACTTTATCTGGATAAAATCAGTATTCTTGTAGACTTACTTGTATTCATAAATTTGAAGTTTTTTTCTATTATGTCTATTTCTATTATCTAGCTATACGCAGTTTTTAATAACAAACAAACGTTAAAAGGAAAAAAATATTTACATTTTAACGAGTTAATAATCATTTTTTTTTAAATAATTATAAATGCAGTTCTCAATTTCTTTGTAAGACGCATCTTTTGAGGCGTTTCTGAATTCAAAAGTTTAAGTAATTGACGCACAGTCCGTTTAGCTGAGGATATTGAATTGTGAATTGGAAATGGATGATAGAAAAAGTTGGGGACGCCCCAAAAAGACACACCAGATCAAGTGAATCAAATAATTATGTGTGGTAAAATGAGGCGTATGTGATGAATTCAGAAAGGTGGAAGTGAATTGTTGAAATAGTTGAGGTCGCCCAAGGAAGACATTGTGCAAATTGGTATCTGTGGTAAAGCGAGGCGTTTGTATAAGGCTCATGATGTAAGTGAAATGGATTTAAAAAAATTGAATACCTCACTAGGGTCTCAGCTGCTCCCGTCTGGAGCCAGTGAGACTATGGCATCCTCAATTGGGGAATGCTGTTAGGCTGAAGGTAGTGGGGAGGGGAAGGAGATGGGAAAGAGGATGGAAGGGAAGTACCTGGCTATTCAGATCAGTCACCAAACACGGTTAGAGCCATTTCAAGCAACGTTTCAATTCTGAATGGTGGTCTTACACCAGGGCGATACTAAGAGTATCTTCCACTCTGGAACGTGCCGCAAATATACTATATATTATTTTAAATGACTTATTCGTGAAAAAAACCCAAATTAATCAAATGAAATTTATTTGCCACGAAGGGATTTGATCCCGCGACCTTCGGATTTTTAGTCAAAAGCCTTACCGCTAGACCACGCCGACCGTCAAATAGATAAAATTAAGAAAGGGATGCTTAGATTATACGGGCATATAGAACGGATGAAAGAATAAATAAGTTTTTTGGTAGAATGGTAGAAGAAATCGGGGACTCCCGAGGAAGATACGGCACTAGAAGGGAATAAAATATCTACATTAGTTTTTAAATTATTGTCCATATTATTTTTACTTCCACCTTATAGCTAAACCCAATTCACTAGAAATCACAACCCTAAAACTTTTTTACCAACCATTCACAAAACTGAGCAACGCCGGGTTCAATTCAGTTATTTATATAAAGATTGTCTGATTATCTGTGGTGGCTGGCGGCTGTTTGATTTTTATACAAATCTACAGTTTTATTGCGAATTTGACGAAATTTGCACACTTGACCTTCAAAACCTGAGGCATGTCACTGTTTTAGTCTGATTTTGATGAACCAGGAGTTTCTTCTGGTACACATTAAAATTAAAAATTTCTATAGATTTTTAAATTCGTTTTTTTAAGATCCTATTATATTATCGTAGGTACAACAAATGCCAAAATTGTGTAATAAGTTTTATTGTATTAAGTCAAACAAACACCCTGTACCAAAAAATAAGAAAAATCATTATATTTAAGGTCAATCAATTTCACTTGATTTGTCAGGAAAATTAAATTAACTAATTACCTTTTCCTTTTGCACTTGAATTAAAATTTTGTAATAAATAAAAGTTTAAAAAAGAGTCTTTCACTAATGGTTTTAAGTTTAGAGCACTAACCTGCATACGATGAGAATCTCTGCATATGAACCATAACTTTTACGTCGTTAATATGGCTGGCTTGTTGCTAACTGATTCGAGAGACTTTAACCCTAGAGAGTTACATCACACCACCCAAAGCCAGGCCAGGATAATGAACAAAATGGACCCTTTGATTCCATGACATCCTTTTTTTGAGAGTGGGTATCTACATTATATTATTTTCTAGTTTAGTACGATGGCAATACATATGAGGGAATAAAATTTATTTGATTATCTCTAAGTATAAATAAAACCGGGAAACATATTATATATGGGGGTAGTTTTTGAAGTGAAACTTCTTAAGACGCGAGGTTTGCGCTCATTGGTCGCCTTGATTATGACATCACTTATCAAGCATTAGATGAGATTGTTTTGATAAAATTTCGCTTCTACCGCGTGGAAACTGCACTCGATTTTTTTTAAATTTCATATTGACAGCGACTTTTCTCTGACTTTGAAAGTAAATTTTGCAAAATTTCATCAATCTCAAAACAACCAACAAAGTTGTCAATTTTTTTTAAAAAAAACAAGGCCACACAGGGACACTTCTTTATATATTCAGTTATTAATAGAGAATATTTTTACAGAGTTCTTCGAAATCAGAAGTAGATAGAAATGTGTGCAAAATTTCATCAAAAATTTTTTAAAAAATGCTTTAAGGAGGTGGCAGAAGGGGAAAGTGGTAGTTTTTCGAAGATAACAATAACCTTTCTCTTATTTTAAAAGTTAAATGTGCTAAATATCGTCAAATTCGAAATAAAACTGTAGATTTGAATGCACATTATTTCCCCCCGCTACAAACCCACAACAGACAATCAGCTTTTTTTTATTTTTTTATATTGGAGGACAGGAGGCCCAGAGGAAAATAATTTCCTTCAGAGCCTGTGTCGTCTTAGGGGATGCTGTGTGGGGTTTTTTAAGGAAAGGAAGAAGATGAAGTTCTGAGAAGGAAATGGGTATGAGGGGTGGGTTGGAATCTATGTAGTAGAAAGATTTGGTTAATAAAGTAATGCTTAAAAGCTAGTTATTATTTTTCAACAATTACAATATTACCGATAGCTTTACAGTAATAAAATAAAACAGAGTGTGAAATTCACATGCGGTAAAAGTTAAACCTTCAGAAAACTTAAGAAACCAAGGATGGGGAGGCTACGAATCACCGCAAAAATAGGAGACCGAGAGGCGATATAGTAACCGATTATATTATCACATTCTTTCATAGACTAAATACTATCGATGTATGAGTTTGTCTGTTTTCAGTGAGGCTATTTTTCGTTTCATCGAGTTACAAATCACAACGGAGCCAAATAAGTTTTAACTTGAAAAATCAGAGTGTGTAAATCAGATAAAGTAGATAAGAGCATAATCGCACAAAGACCGATTATTCTTTCTCATTCTCTCGCAAGCTAAATCCTATAGATGTATGTGTTTAGAGTAGATAAAGTAGATAAGAGCATAATCGCACAAAGATCGATTATTCTTTCTCATTCTCTCGCAAGCTAAATCCTATAGATGTATGTGTTTGTGTCTTTTTAGTGTCGGTATTTTTCGTTTCATCAAGTTTTAAATCACAACAGTGCTAAAGAAGTTTTCACTTAAAAAAATGAAACTCGCTACAAAATTTACTTTCAATTTTAAAGTATGTTCTTGAAAAATCTTTAAGTCTGAACCTCTGAATCTAAATCAATTTACTATAAATAATCAATGTGATTTCTTACGAGTCACCGACCGCTACGTGGCACTTTCATATAGGAGAATAACTGAATAGAGAATAACCGCGTTTTATTAATACTTAGCTACTCTGACGGTGATTTGCCCGAAGACATTATCGAGTTGTTATTCTGTTTAAATTATAACGGCGTCGAATTTCAAATTCTTTTGCTCAACCATAACAATCAGATAATGATAACAACTACAAGACTTAAATTCTTTAAAAATATGTGCTACACCTATCAGTTGTATGTTTTGTACTGTGTACGTACACCTACATAAAATAATTGTATAATTTCACAGCAAAATAAAAACAAAATCTATGAACACTTTTTCCAACTTTGAATTTAAAATGTGAATTAAAAAGGGTAGTTGCCCGTAATATGGAGAAAAATAATTAGTTGATTATAATGTAATTCTAATATTTGAAAATATGAGATTGACAATAAGGAACTCCAGTGAAAAATATTATGGCTTTAAAAAAATATGCTCATATAGACCAATAAACGCTGATTCTGAATATATAAGTCTTTTTTAATAATATTAAACGTACAGTTTTTAAAAAAATATTAAAAAGTGCATTTTTAATATTCTCGTTAAAACACAGCGTCAGGTTGGTCTGCTGTGTGGTGACGTCACGATGGTAATCACTGTAAAGACAGGTTTATTTGTGCTGTACGTCATTTGTATGGAAATTTAGGTATGACACAAACGAATGTTCTATATATTTCTTATTTTTGAAGATGTCGTAAAAGCATATACCTTTATAGAAACTAAATAGAATTGCCTTTTAGATTTTTGTATCTGACATATACGATCGCGTTTGAAAATTGCAGTATTTTAAGTTTCAAAATGAAAAAATTTAAAAAAAACAGCTGACTGTAAACATAATCTATTAAATGGTTGAAAAATTTAGGAAGATTAAAAATTTTAAAGTCCTCTTACTTTATGAATTTGGAATAAAACTGTCATTTCACTTTTTATCTCGTTCATACAATTAAAAATGATAAAAAAATATTTTAATGATTCTGAAAAAATAACTTTAAAAATATGACATCTTGGATTCGGTGTTACGCAATTTAATGTGTTGATTTCTGTATTTTGTATTTATTTACACATGCATTAGTCTTTAACATTATTAAATAACTAGCTTATGCCCATTGCAAATGCAACTAACGGGTTAAAACTAATTTGACTTACTTACTAACAGAAAAAAAATATATTTCATAGTAAGCGGGTAGGTACCTACGGTTAAACATACAAATATATATAAAGCCGCCCACAGGGCCTAGCAGCAAAAACCTGCCATACGTTAGTATATAGACACCATTGTAGGCATGCACACATCAAATCCCCAAAGTTTCATCGCAATCGGATGAACGGTTTAGCAATGCGTAATTTCAAAATGCCAGAGCTCACTTTTGTATACAGAAACCGTCGTGGGCATGCACACATTAAATCTACAAATTTTCATCGCAATCGGATGAATGGTTTAGCAACGCTTAGCGGTTAAACACAAAACTATGTATAAAGCCGCCCGCAGGACCTAGCAGCAAAAACCTGCCATACGTTAGTAAATAAACACCATTGTAGACATGCACACATCAAATCCCCAAAGTTTCATCGCAATCGTATGAATGGTTTAGCAATGCGTAATTTCATGATGCCAGAGCTCACTTTTGTATACAAAAACCGTCGTGGGTATGCACACATCAAATCTTCAAATTTTCATCGCAATCGGATGAAAGGTTTAGCAACGCTTAGCGGTTAAACATACAAATACATATAAAGCCGGCCGCAGGGCCTAGCAGCAAAAACATGTCATACGTTAGTTATAGACATCATTTTAGGCATGCACACATCAAATCCCCAAATTTTCATCGCAATCGGATGAACGGTTCAACAATGCGTAATTTCATTATGCCAGACCTCACCATTGTATGCAGAAACCATCGCGGGCATGCGCACATCAAATCCCCAAAGTTTCATCGCAATCGGATAAATGGTTTAGCAACGCATAGCGGACATACATACATACTTACTTGCAAATATTTTTTTGATTTTTATACATATAGAAGATAGCTGGTATCCGGCATGCGTTGCTATACCATTTAATAAAGAAAATGTTTCTACCTGCGTGTCTTTTCTCATTTGTTCCAATCCCCTTCCCCCCCCCCCCCATTTTCCTCACCAGCGTCCGCTTCCCCTTTCCCCCACTTCACTCCTACGCTTCTCCGTCTCGTAAACCCCCTCCCGAGTTCCCCTCCCCCCTCCCAGGTTCCTGCCTTTTTCCACCCCCCCTGCCTCATTACATTCACTAATTCCCGGTACATTAAGTTTTCAAACAGCTCGCGCGCCACCTATTCAATTTTTTTTTACAAATTTCGTCAAGCCAGAACTCACCAGTAGTTTTATACAAACCTTGAACTAACAATAACGAACACAACAAAAAAAGAATTTTTCAATTTGTTGCAGTCCTTCAGAAGTTATGAGCATACGTACATTTTCATACAAATTTTATAATTCCAGAACTCACCAGTAGTTTTACTGCTTAAAAATAAGCGCTATATTAATTTAATACTTAAAAAATATCCCGTTCAACTTCGAGTAATTTCATTGTAAAATTAGAAAACTAATACTTATGCAATATCGTCGGATGATATCGAGTGTTTGTGTGCAGGTAGGAACCTACTTATATTCTGAGTATAGGTACTTGCATACATACGTAAAAAAGAACTCATATTTAGGCTGGGTTGTTTAACGAAATTAAAAATTCTTCAATTTTTCAAGTCAATTTTAACGTTCTGTAAAAGTTCGGTTCGAATTCTATTCAAGTTCTGTAATTATTTCAGTTTAATGATGCAACTGGCATTTACTGATAAAAAAACAGAACTTACACAGAAAGTGAAAATGAACTTTAAAAAATTGTTAAATTATTCAGTATCGGTGAAACAACATTACCTTAGTAAATTAAATTGCATTTAAACCTAAATAATTGTCCAACTACCCATTCCGGCAGGTACCGGCGCATTTCCTTACAAAATTCCGGCAATGTTTTTGCTTTTCTCATCATATTTGCAATACTACCGAGATAAGTAGGTACCTACCCTGAATTAATAACATTTCAATGTACTGGCCGGTAAATATCCACCCTACTGAAGTGAATCTATGGACACCAATTTTCTTGTTTTTTTTGGAAAATTTTATAGGTTTTTCGGCGACCCTGAACTTTTTTACATGGGACAGACACCTCATATTGGTATCAAAAGACGCGAAATGTTTTCGGGTACCGAATTTTTCAAAAACATTCAAGCCGGAATCGTTTTTCCGGCCGCAATGCCGTTTCCCGAAAAACAACAACCCAAACCGCTGAGAGATCCGTTTTCTTTTGACATTTCAATTTGCTGTTGAAGCGCGGGTAAATCTAGCGCTTTTGTATTAGGTACTTACCTAATATATCATACACAGACAGATAATATTCCATAATTATATTTTTTAAACAGGCAAGACCGATGCACAAATTTGCACAATTCCTGCTTAAATTAAGGCCCTGCCGAATCACACAAATTGAAATCCGCCATTAAAAAAAAAAATTCTTCATACAAAACCTATTAGGGCGGGGTCTGCTTTTTTTTAAGGTGGTAGTGGATTTTAACGCCATCACGACTCCATCTTCAGTGTTGCAAAGTTCGAGAAAAATTATAAAATTTTAATATACCAGCCGATTTTACAGGCTGCAAACGATTTGCATTTATCGATGAAAGCGAATTTTTCGCAAATGTCAGAAAAATGTCGAATTTGAATGCAATATTGTGAAACATTTTCAAGGGGAAGCTAAACATGTTTTGGTTTTAAAAGTTTCTAAAACTTGTATTGTTTATGTTTATTAAAAAACATCTCCGCCGGAAGGTGTACTTTTAACGCAATCTTTATTTCCGTAATGCCCCTATAAAATGTCAATTTTTCTAAAGAACTTTCTCGAAGCCGTTTAATTAATTAGAATAAATTCCTAGCAAAATCAGTTTTGTACGGGAAACTAACTTTTTTTTACTTCCCTTCTCGATCCGACGTTTTTAAAGGGGCGAACCTGTCGGCGGGAAATATAACCTAGCCGAATTGAGTGATTTTATGAGTAGTTCCAGTTTTCGCCGCAAATTTAAATAATTTTTCGCTCTTAAAATGTATCAGTTCAATTTTATGTGAGTTTCCTGTCTAGTCTATTTTTTTTGTGAAAATCGTGAAGCTAGCGTATTTATTTAAATTCAGACGAAGCTGCCATTTCGAACGGATGAAAATAGAACTACAACAGTATTCGATAGACATTTGATTTTTTCTAATGTGAATAATCCATACTTGTATTCCGCACCGCTAGAAGTCTCCCGTAAAGTTTTGGCAAACATATTGATAACGATGAAAAATGTTTCCCCTAACAAAAAAGAAACAAAAGCTAGTGGCTGGAAAATAATCGACTCTTCGAAGGATTGTGAACTTTGAAGCGTTCCAAAATAGCGAGCGCTAATGTCCATTCTCGCGTGTCAGCCGAAAGGACAATTCTAGACTTCGAGCCAAAGTGAACCTTGAGGTTGGTGAAACGCGAGGGGCGGTGAGGTCGATTTTCGCATCAAGGAAAAAGTGAGTTTTTTGAAAAACCAAGCAATACTATATAACTAGCTTATGCCTGTTGCAAATGCAACTAACGGGTTAAAACTAACTTGACTTACTAACAGAAAAAAAAATATTTCGTAGTAAGCGGGTAGGTTCACTTTACCTCAAGGTTCACTTTACCTACGGTTAAACATACAAATATATATAAAGCCGCCCACAGGGCCTAGCAGCAAAAATCTGCCATACGTTAGTATATAGACACCATTGTAGGCATGCACACATCAAATCCCCAAAGTTTCATCGCAATCGCATGAACGGTTTAGCAATGCGTAATTTCATGATGCCAGAGCTCACTTTTGTATACAGAAACCGTCGTGGGCATGCACACATCAAATCCTCAAATTTTCATCGCAATCGGATGAATGGTTTAGCAACGCTTAGCGGTTAAACATACAACTACGTATAAAGCCGTCCGCAGGACCTAGCAGCAAAAACCTGCTATACGTTAGTATATAAACACCATTGTAGAAATGCACACATCAAATCCCCAAAGTTTCATCACAATAGGATGAACGGTTGAGCAATGCGTAATTTCGTGTTGCCAGAGCCCACTATTGTATACAGGAACCAGGAATCCCCCCCCCTTCCTCACCAGCGTCCTCTTCCCCTTTCCACTCCGCCTCCCTCACCTTCCCTCACCCCACTTCACTCCTAGGCTTCTCCGTATCGTAAACCCCCTCCCGAGTTCCCCTCCCCCCTCCCAGGCTCCCCTCCCCCTTCCTGTTTCCACCCCCCCCCCCCCCACCTGCCGCATTACATACACTAATTCCCGGTACATTTATTTTTCAAAAAGCTCACGCGCCACCTATATTTTTTTTTTACAAATTTCGTAATGCCAGAACTCACCAGTAATTTTATACAAACCTTGTACTAACAATAACGAACACAACAAAAAAAGAATTTTTCAAATTGTTGCAGTCCTTCGGAAGTTATGAGCGTATGTACATTTTCATACAAATTTTATAATGCCAGAACTCACCAGTAGTTTTACTGCTTAAAATAAAGCGCTATATGAATTTAATACTTTTAAAAAATATCCCGTTCAACTTCGAGTAATTTCATTGTAAAATTAGAAAACTAATACGTATGCAATATAGTCGGATGATACCGAGTTGTTATATGCAGATGGGTACCTACCTAAATTTTGAGTGCTGGTACTTGCATACATACGTAAAAAAAAAACACATATTTAGGCTGGGTTGTTTAACGAAATTAAAAATTCTTCAATTTTTCAAGTCAATTTTAACGTTCTGTAAAAGTTCGGTTCAAATTCTATTCAAGTTCAGTTATTATTTCAGTTTTATGATGCAACTGGCATGTACTGATAAAATAACAGAACTTGAATAGAACTTACGAAGAACTTGAAAATGAACCTTAAAAAAATGTTGAATTATTCAGTATCGTTGTACAACAACCTAACCTAAGTATTGCATTTAATTGTGTAGCTACGTATTCGGGTAGGTACCTCTGCATTTGTTACTAAAATTCCGGCAATATTTGCTTTTTCATCATATTTGCAATACCACTGAAATAAGTACCTACCCTGTAGGAACATATTTAAACTGGCCAGTAAAAATCTCCACTTCTGAAATCTATGGCACGCGTTTTCCTCATTTTTTTGGAAAATGTTATATGTTTATCATATCCTCATGAACATTTTTTCATGAGACGGACACGTAAAATTACTGTTAAAAGTTGCCTTATATTTCAGGGTACCGTATTTTCCAAAAACATCCAAGCCAGAATCGTTTTTCCGGCCGCAATGCCGTTTCCCGAAAAACAACAACCCAAACCGCTGAGAGATCCGTTTTCTTTTGACATTTCAATTTGCTGTTGAAGCGCGGGTAAATCTAGCGCTTTTGTATTAGGTACTTACCTAATATCATACACAGACAGATAATATTCCATAATTATATTTTTTAAACAGGCAAGACCGATGCACAAATTTGCACAATTCCTGCTTAAATTAAGGCCCTGCCGAATCACACAAATTGAAATCCGCCATTAAAAAAAAAAATTCTTCATACAAAACCTATTAGGGCGGGGTCTGCTTTTTTTAAGGTGGTAGTGGATTTTAACGCCATCACGACTCCATCTTCAGTGTTGCAAAGTTCGAGAAAAATTATAAAATTTTAATATACCAGCCGATTTTACAGGCTGCAAACGATTTGCATTTATCGATGAAAGTGAATTTTTCGCAAATGTCAGAAAAATGTCGAATTTGAATGCAATATTGTGAAACATTTTCAAGGGGGAGCTAAACATGTTTTGGTTTTAAAAGTTTCTAAAACTTGTATTGTTTATGTTTATTAAAAAACATCTCCGCCGGAAGGTGTACTTTTAACGCAATCTTTAATTCCGTAATGCCCCTATAAAATGTCATTTTTTCTCAAGAACTTTCTCGAAGCCGTTTAATTAATTAGAATAAATTCCTAGCAAAATCAGTTTTGTATGGGAAACTAACTTTTTTTTACTTCCCTTCTCGATCCGACGTTTTTAAAGGGGCGAACCTGTCGGCGGGAAATATAACCTAGCCGAATTGAGTGATTTTATGAGTAGTTCCAGTTTTCGCCGCAAATTTATATTATTTTTCGCTCTTAAAATGTGTCAGTTCAATTTTATGTGAGTTTCCTCTCTAGTCTATTTTTTTTGTGAAAATCGTGAAGCTAGCGTATTTATTTAAATTCAGACGAAGCTGCCATTTCGAACGGATGAAAATAGAACTACAACAGTATTCGATAGACATTTGATTTTTTCTAATGTGAATAATCCATACTTGTATTCCGCACCGCTAGAAGTCTCCCGTAAAGTTTTGGCAAACATATTGATAACGATGAAAAATGTTTCCCCTAACAAAAAAGAAACAAAAGCTAGTGGCTGGAAAATAATCGACTCTTCGAAGGATTGTGAACTTTGAAGCGTTCCAAAATAGCGAGCGCTAATGTCCATTCTCGCGTGTCAGCCGAAGGGACAATTCTAGACTTCGAGCCAAAGAGAACCTTGAGGTTGGTGAAACGCGAGGGGCGGTGAGGTCGATTTTCGCATCAAGGAAAAAGTGAGTTTTTTGAAAAACCAAACAATACTATATAACTAGCTTATGCCTGTTGCAAATGCAACTAACGGGTTAAAACACTATGCGATTTGACGTGTGAACGTGGATGAAGCGAGGAGCGGGTGTTTAACTAAATATATGAAGAAAAAAACGACGTTTGAATGTGGGTAAGGCGAAAAATTCAAAACTCAAAGTTTCATCGCAATCGGATGAATGTTTTAGCAACGCTTAGCGGTTAGACATGCAAATATATATAAAGCCGCCCGCAGGGGCTAGCAGCAAAAACCTGCTATACGTTAGTATATAGACACCATTGTAGGCATGCACACACCAAATCCCCAAAGTTTCATCGCAATCGGATGAACGGTTAAGCAATGGGTAATTTCATGATTCCAGAGCTCACTTTTGCACACAGAAACCGTCGGGGACATGCACACATCAAATCCTCAAATTTTCATCGCAATCGGATGAATGGTGTAGCAACGGTTAGCGGTTAAACATACAAACAAACATAAAGCCGCCCGCAGGGCCTAGCAGCAAAAACCTGCCATACGTTAGTATATAGACACCATTGTAGGCATGTACACATCAAATCCCCAAGGTTTCATCGCAATCGGATGAACGGTTTAGCAATGCGTAATTTCATGATGCCAGAGCTCACTTTTGTATACAGAAACCATCGCAAGCATGCGCACATCAAATCCCAAAAGTTTTATCGCAATCGGATGAATGGTTTAGCAACGCTTAGCGGACATACATACATACATGCAAACATTTTTTGATTTTTACATATATAAAAGATACCTGTTACCCGGCATGCGTAACTATGCCATTTAATAAAAAAATCTTCCTGCGTGTCCTTTCCCATTCGTCCCGTTCCCAATCCCCCCCCCCCTTCCTCTCCCGCGTCCTCTTCCCTTCTCGCATTTCCACTCCACCCCCCTCCCCTTCCCCCCCCTTCACATCACCCCCCCCCATCTCCGTCCCGTAAACCCCCTCCCGAAATCCCCTCCCCCCTCCCTGTTTCCCCTTCCCACAACTCCCGCGTTTCATACATTCATTCCCGGTACATTTAGTTTTCAAACATCTCGCGTGCCACCTATTAAAATTTTTTGTACAAATTTCTTAATGACAGTGCTCACCAGCTAATAACCAACACAACATAAAAAGAATTATCCGATTTAGTGCAGTCGTTAGAAAGTTATGCGTGTACATACTTTTCGGCGATTAATTTTTATACAAATTTCATAATGCCAGTTCTCGCAATTAGTTATATAAAAACCTTCTCCTAACAATAACAATAACTACATAAAAAGAATTATCCAATTTGGTGCAGTCGTTCAGAAGTTATAAGCGTACATGCATTTCGGTGATTCATTTTAATACAAATTTCATGATGCCAGAGCTCACCATTAGTTTAATACAAACTTTGCCCTAACAATAACGAACACAACAAAAAAAGAATTTTCCAATTTGTTACAGTATTTCGGAAGTTATGAGCGTACATAAACTTCGGTAATTCATTTTATTCAAATTTAATAATGCTAGAGCTCACCGGTAAATTTATAAAAACCTTGTCCAAACAATAAGGATCACAACGTAAAAAGAATTATTCAATTTGGTTCAATCGTTTGGAAGTTATGTGCGGACATATTTCGACAATTCATATGTAATAATAATATAAATAAATACTGGTAGATATAATTTATCGGGTCCCTACCTAGTTCATCTCAATATTCTAAAATTATTTTTTTCAATGCTGGCAAGACCAACGGAAAACATTGTCAAAAAGCACCTCAAACCAGGCCTGAAAATCGAATAAAGGCATCGTTTTTAAAAAAAATTCCATACAAATAAGCTCTCCTGGCCTTGCCGAGGGCTTGAGGTGGTATGTTGAGAATTGGAATATCATTCCATTTTCAGTGTTGCACAGTTGGGGAAAATTTAAATATCTGCCGAATTTTATAAGCGATTTTACAGGCTGCAAACAATTAACATTATCTATGAAAGTGAATTTTTCGCAAATGTCAGAAAAATGTCGAATTTGAATGCAATATTGTGAAACATTTTCAAGGGGAAGCTAAACATGTTTTGGTTTTAAAAGTTTCTAAAACTTGTATTGTTTATGTTTATTAAAAAACATCTCCGCCGGAAGGTGTACTTTTAACGCAATCTTTAATTCCGTAATGCCCCTATAAAATGTCAATTTTTCTAAAGAACTTTCTCGAAGCCGTTTAATTAATTAGAATAAATTCCTAGCAAAATCAGTTTTGTATGGGAAACTAACTTTTTTTTACTTCCCTTCTCGATCCGACGTTTTTAAAGGGGCGAACCTGTCGGCGGGAAATATAACCTAGCCGAATTGAGTGATTTTATGAGTAGTTCCAGTTTTCGCCGCAAATTTATATTATTTTTCGCTCTTAAAATGTATCAGTTCAATTTTATGTGAGTTTCCTGTCTAGTCTATTTTTTTTGTGAAAATCGTGAAGCTAGCGTATTTATTTAAATTCAGACGAAGCTGCCATTTCGAACGGATGAAAATAGAACTACAACAGTATCGATAGACATTTGATTTTTTCTAATGTGAATAATCCATACTTGTATTCCGCACCGCTAGATGTCTCCCGTAAAGTTTTGGCAAACATATTGATAACGATGAAAAATGTTTCCCCTAACAAAAAAAAAACAACTGCTAGTGGCTGGAAAATAATCGACTCTTCGAAGGATTGTGAACTTTGAAGCGTTCCAAAATAGCGAGCGCTAATGTCCATTCTCGCGTGTCAGCCGAAAGGACAATTCTAGACTTCGAGCCAAAGTGAACCTTGAGGTTGGTGAAACGCGAGGGGCGGTGAGGTCGATTTTCGCATCAAGGAAAAAGTGAGTTTTTTGAAAAACCAAGCAATACTATATAATATATACTAGCTTATGCCTGTTGCAAATGCAACTAACGGGTTAAAACACTATGCGATTTGACGTGTGAACGTGGATGAAGCGAGGAGCGGGTGTTTAACTAAATATATGAAGAAAAAAACGACGTTTGAATGTGGATAAGGCGAAAAATTCAAAACTCAAAGTTTCATCGCAATCGGATGAATGTTTTAGCAACGCTTAGCGGTTAGACATGCAAATATATATAAAGCCGCCCGCAGGGGCTAGCAGCAAAAACCTGCTATACGTTAGTATATAGACACCATTGTAGGCATGCACACACCAAATCCCCAAAGTTTCATCGCAATCGGATGAACGGTTAAGCAATGGGTAATTTCATGATTCCAGAGCTCACTTTTGCATACAGAAACCGTCGGGGACATGCACACATCAAATCCTCAAATTTTCATCGCAATCGGATGAATGGTGTAGCAACGGTTAGCGGTTAAACATACAAACAAACATAAAGCCGCCCGCAGGGCCTAGCAGCAAAAACCTGCCATACGTTAGTATATAGACACCATTGTAGGCATGTACACATCAAATCCCCAAGGTTTCATCGCAATCGGATGAACGGTTTAGCAATGCGTAATTTCATGATGCCAGAGCTCACTTTTGTATACAGAAACCATCGCAAGCATGCGCACATCAAATCCCAAAAGTTTTATCGCAATCGGATGAATGTTTTAGCAACGCTTAGCGGTTAGACATGCAAATATATATAAAGCCGCCCGCAGGGGCTAGCAGCAAACACCTGCTATACGTTAGTATATAGACACCATTGTAGGCATGCACACACCAAATCCCCAAAGTTTCATCGCAATCGGATGAACGGTTAAGCAATGGGTAATTTCATGATTCCAGAGCTCACTTTTGCATACAGAAACCGTCGGGGACATGCACACATCAAATCCTCAAATTTTCATCGCAATCGGATGAATGGTGTAGCAACGGTTAGCGGTTAAACATACAAACAAACATAAAGCCGCCCGCAGGGCCTAGCAGCAAAAACCTGCCATACGTTAGTATATAGACACCATTGTAGGCATGTACACATCAAATCCCCAAGGTTTCATCGCAATCGGATGAACGGTTTAGCAATGCGTAATTTCATGATGCCAGAGCTCACTTTTGTATACAGAAACCATCGCAAGCATGCGCACATCAAATCCCAAAAGTTTTATCGCAATCGGATGAATGGTTTAGCAACGCTAAGCGGACATACATACATACATGCAAACATTTTTTGATTTTTACATATATAAAAGATACCTGTTACCCGGCATGCGTAACTATGCCATTTAATAAAAAAATCTTCCTGCGTGTCCTTTCCCATTCGTCCCGTTCCCCATCCCCCCCCCCTTCCTCTCCCGCGTCCTCTTCCCTTCTCGCATTTCCACTCCACCCCCCTCCCCTTCCCCCCCCTTCACATCACCCCCCCCCCCATCTCCGTCCCGTAAACCCCCTCCCGAAATCCCCTCCCCCCTCCCTGTTTCCCCTTCCCACAACTCCCGCGTTTCATACATTCATTCCCGGTACATTTAGTTTTCAAACATCTCGCGTGCCACCTATTGAAATTTTTTGTACAAATTTCTTAATGACAGTGCTCACCAGCTAATAACCAACACAACATAAAAAGAATTATCCGATTTAGTGCAGTCGTTAGAAAGTTATGCGTGTACATACTTTTCGGCGATTAATTTTTATACAAATTTCATAATGCCAGTTCTCGCAATTAGTTATATAAAAACCTTGTCCTAACAATAACAATAACTACATAAAAAGAATTATCCAATTTGGTGCAGTCGTTCAGAAGTTATAAGCGTACATGCATTTCGGGGATTCATTTTAATACAAATTTCATGATGCCAGAGCTCACCATTAGTTTAATACAAACTTTGCCCTAACAATAACGAACACAACAAAAAAAGAATTTTCCAATTTGTTCCAGTATTTCGGAAGTTATGAGCGTACATAAACTTCGGTAATTCATTTTATTCAAATTTAATAATGCTAGAGCTCACCGGTAAATTTATAAAAACCTTGTCCAAACAATAAGGATCACAACGTAAAAAGAATTATTCAATTTGGTTCAATCGTTTGGAAGTTATGTGCGGACATATTTCGACAATTCATATGTAATAATAATATAAATAAATACTGGTAGATATAATTTATCGGGTCCCTACCTAGTTCATCTCAATATTCTAAAATTATTTTTTTCAATGCTGGCAAGACCAACGGAAAACATTGTCAAAAAGCACCTCAAACCAGGCCTGAAAATCGAATAAAGGCATCGTTTTTAAAAAAAATTCCATACAAATAAGCTGTCCTGGCCTTGCCGAGGGCTTGAGGTGGTATGTTGAGAATTGGAATATCATTCCATTTTCAGTGTTGCACAGTTGGGGAAAATTTAAATATCTGCCGAATTTTATAAGCGATTTTACAGGCTGCAAACAATTAACATTATCTATGAAAGTGAATTTTTCGCAAATGTCAGAAAAATGTCGAATTTGAATGCAATATTGTGAAACATTTTCAAGGGGGAGCTAAACATGTTTTGGTTTTAAAAGTTTCTAAAACTTGTATTGTTTATGTTTATTAAAAAACATCTCCGCCGGAAGGTGTACTTTTAACGAAATCTTTAATTCCGTAATGCCCCTATAAAATGTCAATTTCTCTCAAGAACTTTCTCGAAGCCGTTTAATTAATTAGAATAAATTCCTAGCAAAATCAGTTTTGTATGGGAAACTAACTTTTTTTTACTTCCCTTCTCGATCCGACGTTTTTAAAGGGGCGAACCTGTCGGCGGGAAATATAACCTAGCCGAATTGAGTGATTTTATGAGTAGTTCCAGTTTTCGCCGCAAATTTATATTATTTTTCGCTCTTAAAATGTGTCAGTTCAATTTTATGTGAGTTTCCTGTCTAGTCTATTTTTAGACGAAGCTGCCATTTCGAACGGATGAAAATAGAACTACAACAGTATTCGATAGACATTTGATTTTTTCTAATGTGAATAATCCATACTTGTATTCCGCACCGCTAGAAGTCTCCCGTAAAGTTTTGGCAAACATATTGATAACGATGAAAAATGTTTCCCCTAACAAAAAAGAAACAAAAGCTAGTGGCTGGAAAATAATCGACTCTTCGAAGGATTGTGAACTTTGAAGCGTTCCAAAATAGCGAGCGCTAATGTCCATTCTCGCGTGTCAGCCGAAAGGACAATTCTAGACTTCGAGCCAAAGTGAACCTTGAGGTTGGTGAAACGCGAGGGGCGGTGAGGTCGATTTTCGCATCAAGGAAAAAGTGAGTTTTTTGAAAAACCAAGCAATACTATATAACTAGCTTATGCCCATTGCAAATGCAACTAACGGGTTAAAACTAACTTGACTTACTAACTAACAGAAAAAAAAAATCAAAGTGAGCGGGTAGGTACCTACGGTTAAACATACAAATATATATAAAGCCGCCCACAGGGCCTAACAGCAAAAATCTGCTATACGTTAGTATATAAACACCATTGTAGAAATGCACACATCAAATCCCCAAAGTTTCATCACAATCGGATGAACGGCTTAGCAATGCGTAATTTCGTGTTGCCAGAGCTCACTATTGTATACAGGAACCAGGAATCCCCCCCCCCCCCCTTCCTCACCAGCGTCCTCTTCCCCTTTCCACTCCGCCTCCCTCACCTTCCCTCACCCCACTTCACTCCTAGGCTTCTCCGTATCGTAAACCCCCTCCCAAGTTCCCCTCCCCCCTCTTAGGCTCCCCTCCCCCTTCCTGTTTCCACCCCCCCCCACCTGCCGCATTACATATACTAATTCCCGGTACATTTAGTTTTCAAACAGCTCGCGCGCCATCTATAATTTTTTTTTTTACAAATTTCGTAATGCCAGAACTCACCAGTAATTTTATACAAACCTTGTACTAACAATAACGAACACAACAAAAAAAGAATTTTTCAAATTGTTGGAGTCCTTCGGAAGTTATGAGCGTACGTACATTTTCATACAAATTTTATAATGCCAGAACTCACCTGTAGTTTTACTGCTTAAAATAAAGCGCTATATGAATTTAATACTTTTAAAAAAATATTCCGTTCAACTTCGAGTAATTTAATTGTAAAATTAGAAAACTAATAGGTATGCAATATAGTTGGATGATATCGAGTTTTTATGTGCAGATGGGTACCTACCTAAATTCCGAGTGCAAAAAGAGTGAGTAAGAAAACACATATTTAGGCTGGGTTGTTTAACAAAATTAAAAATTCTTCAATTTTTCAAGTCAATTTTAACGTTCTGTAAAAATTCGGTTCGAATTCTATTCAAGTTCTGTAATTATTTCAGTTTTATGATGCAACTGGCATTTACTGATAAAAAAACAGAACTTACACAGAAAGTGAAAATGAACTTTAAAAAATTGTTAAATTATTCAGTATCGTGGAAACAACATTACCTTAGTAAATTAAATTGCATCAAAAACCTAAATAATTGTCCAACTACCCATTCCGGTAGGTACCGGCGCATCTCCTTACAAAATTCCGGCAATGGTTTTGCTTTTTTCATCATATTTGCAATACTACCGAGATAAGTAGGTACCTACCCTGAATTAATAACATAATTTGTACTGGCCGGTTAATATCCACCCTACTGAAGGGAATCTATGGACACGTATTTTCTTGTTTTTTTTGGAAAATTTTATAGGTTTTTCGGAGACCCTGAAATTTTTTACACGGAAAGGACACAAAATTTTGGTGTTAAAAGTTGCCTTATATTGCCGGGTACCGAATTTTTCAAAAACATCTAACCGGGGATCGTTTTTTCGGCTGCAATGCCGTTTCCCGAAAAACAACAACCCAAACCGCTGAGAGATCCGTTTTGTTTTGACATCTCGGATAACTGACCTGTCTCAACATTCTCTCTAGTATTTTCCATTGCATCGAAACTAAGGCCAAATTTGTGGTTTTTTTTTTAATGCGAACCTGTCGGCGGGAACTATAACTGAGCCGAATTGGTTGATTTAATGAGTAGTTCCAGTTTTCGCCGCAAATTTATATAATTTTCGCTCTTAAAATGTGTCAGTTCAATTTTATGTGAGTTTCCTGTCTAGTCTATTTTTTTGTGAAAATCGTGAAGCTAGCGTATTTATTTAAATTCAGACGAAGCTGCCATTTCGAACGGATGAAAATAGAACTACAACAGTATTCGATAGACATTTGATTTTTTCTAATGTGAATAATCCATACTTGTATTCCGCACCGCTAGAAGTCTCCCGTAAAGTTTTGGCAAACATATTGATAACGATGAAAAATGTTTCCCCTATCAAAAAAAAAACAACTGCTAGTGGCTGGAAAATAATCGACTCTTCGAAGGATTGTGAACTTTGAAGCGTTCCAAAATAGCGAGCGCTAATGTCCATTCTCGCGTGTCAGCCGTTGGGACAATTTCCTTCGAACAAAATTGAACCTTGAGGTGTGCGAAACTCGAGGACCGGAGAGGTCGTTTTGGCGTGCCAGCGGCGTTTTTGCGTCGCCAAGCCAAAGTGAACCTTGAGGTTGGTGAAACGCGAGGGGCGGTGCGGTCGATTTTCCCGTCAAGCGAAAAGTGAGTTTTTTGAAAAACCAAACAATACTATATAATATATATATTACTTTTATGGAAGTTTTATTAAATTCACGCGGAAAAGTCATTAAAAAAAAATTTCAGACGTAACCTTAAACCTATCGTACAACGGAAATACACCAACAAAACACTATTTAAAGGACTAAAACTGAAAAAAAAAAGTAACGCAGCATTGGTACTTTTGATGAATTACACTAATATCACAGTGAATTGATCATTTAAACGTAAATTAACTTCAAAAACATGAAACTAAATTCATCATGTCATTTTTGCGAAGCTTCTGATCTCGCCGTCCCAATCAACGCGTTAAGATGGCCGGCGGCGCCTGCGCAAATCTATGTGAGATTCAAGGAGACCAACATAAAAAACATGAAATGGAACTGTTGATGACGTCACAAAATACATCTTAAATTTGGCGGGTTTTTGAGGGACCTTGAAAAATTGAAACTTTGACAATTATTTTAACTATTAAAACTAACTCTAAAAAAAAAAAAATGCAGCTATTTAAGTTAGAAGGTCATTATTCATAAAAAAAATAAAAAAATTGGACTGGACTTCTCTATTATGACGTTTTGACAGAAGGTGGCAATAGCGAAATTGGTTAACGCACTCGTCCCGGTTAGACGGAGGGTCTGGGTTTGAGTCCCAGTTGCGACCATTGTCTTTTTCTGTTTTTCTGTGTCTTGTTCTCTTTCATATTTTCGTTTAGATTATTATTGTTAACTTATTCTAATATGAGATTTTTTGTTCAAACATAAATTTTTTTAAAAGAAACTTCTTTGGCACACTTGTGTTTTGAAATTAGGATGAAACGGAAATGACGCATCACAGTACCTACAAAGGGTCAGTCTGCGCTCATTAACCGCTTTGATTATGATGTCACTTAAAGGCTCCTATTGGTTGAGATTGTTTTGGTGAAGTTTTGCTTCTACCGCGTGTTTACGGCACTCGGTTTTTTTGGTGAAAAAATTCTAATTTAACGATTTAATCCAAATTTTAATTCTTGAAAAGTTGTGGTAAGACCGTAAGGCTTAATTACAAAGCATTAATTCCTTAAGAAAATTAATATTTTATTATTAACTAGCTGGTTTCCGGCATGCGTCGCAATGCCATATTCAAAGAAATACATCTCCCTGAATCACTTTTCTCGTGTTTCCTCGTTCCTCTCCTCCGTCCGCTTCCTAGCTAGCTTTGTAAATTATATCCTTTATGTTATTCTGATGTATGAGCTATATTATTGTAAAGTTTCATTAAAATCCATTCAGTAGTTTTTGCGTAAAAAAGTAACAAACACATATACATCCATACAAACTTTAGCGTTTATAATATTAGTAAGATTATGTTTTCATAAAAATAAGAAAAAAAGTGAATTTCTGAATATATAATAAAAATAAGAAAAAAAGTGAATTTCTGAATAAAACCATTAGCAAATGAATTTTATAAAAAATGTAACATTACCCATGTTTAATAATAAAAATGTTAATATTAGAAGACTATGTATGGAACGATTTATGAATGCAAATGAAGCAAGGAGTATTTTTCAAGACAGAGGCGGTATGTTCTCTCTGCTTACCCCTAGAGTTAATTGACGTAATAATCTGCCAGTCATTTTATAAATTCAATTTTCTTTGATGAAAATAACGTCATATTAGAGTATCTGTACAATATAATTTGCAATATTTTATCAATTTTATCGACATTCAACAATATACTGTCATTCTTTCAGTTGCATTAATTTCATAATTTAGTAAAAATAGATCCCATGTTTCGAAAAATAATATTAAATTTTTTTACGTCACCTGTCAAAATGTTAATAATGGTGTTTTATATTAGGTGGCAGGCTCTTTATTAAAACTTTTTGGAAGCTTCCGTCTGATATGATTTGAAATACTCAAGGCCGATGGTATGTTCGTGATTAATTTTCAGCGTTATAGTGTTCATCATCATCAGCAGACGAAACATTGCATAAGTAGTAGAAATCGCACCAAGGCATAAAAACCCTAAAATTAATCATTATAATACTTTTGTCTGCTCATGAAATGGCTTTGACCGAGTTTGGTGACCAGATCTGAAAAGAAGTCATTACAACCTTCCTCTATTGGATCTCCTTGCTTTCTCCACTCTCTTCAGATTCACAACATAACCACCCTAATTGGGGATGCCTTAGTCACAATGGCTCCAGATAGTTGGAATTGGTTGGGATTCTTGTGTGGCATTCACATTAAAAAGTAGCCGTATTACATATTTTAAACAGCATTACGTTTATTTTTGTTAACAAGTAAAACTAAACGTGTAACTGTTCCATTTCAAACTCCATTACGTTGTTCGCAAGCTGCGCCTATGTATGCACATTCCCATCTTCTATTTTGCTATTGTTGTTTACATAGTTACATACTATTACAGTTTATTTGTTAATATTATGGAAAAAAAAGCAAATATAAATGTTGACCGGTAAAATAAAAAAAATAAAAACCAAAAAAAAAAGATACAACGTAATAGTAAAAAGAACATCTTTATAAATAAATCAATAACATACCTCCCACACAGACCATCTCTGCTTCATTATGGGGGTATGTATCATCAAGTACCGTGGTCGTCAAACTGCGGCCCGCGGGCCGCATGCAGTTATTTGTGCGGCCCGCACAAATATCTGCCGTTTTCTTTTTAAATATATAAATAAATGTAAAATAAACAAAAATTTTAACAAAACAAAAAACGACTTCAAAAAATTCACCAAAAAGTAAAAAAATAATTTCGTACGATTGTTATTTTTGGAGTCGGTGTCAGCCAAGATAACTACATACATACGTATTTATAGGAGAGATGTGGAGATCTTGGCTGACACCGACTCCAATAATAACAATCGTACGAAATTATTTTTTTTCTTTTTAGTGCATTTTTTGTTTTGTTAAAAATTTTGTTTATTTTTTGATTTTTAGTGACGAATTTAAGACATATGTGGTTTTCTCATGGATCCCATTGTCAAAACTGGACCAAATTAAAATGGGACCACACGGGAAGCACCAGCTTTCTAATAAAAACAGAATCATCAATATCAGTTCACCCAATCGAAATTTCTGAAAAATAAAAATTCTGATATATGACAAACAAAAAAAAAAAAAAAAAAAAAAAAAAAAAAAAAACCGTCGAATTGATAACCTCCTCCTTTTCGAAGTCGTTTAATAAGGTCTCCAGGATGCTGCGGTCGCGAGGAACAATTTTACGCAAAATCCGGCAACACTGGCTTGTAGTCTGGTTCCCCTAAGCCAAATCCTCACCACGCTGCACTCTTTGCGAAACTTAGTGTCGGCGTGGCAGCCGTTCGCGATTGAGCTTCCGCTCGCCGCACCCGCCTGGTGTGAATTACGCTCTATGATTTGTTTTTTTGTACAAAGAACAAAACCTCGGTAGAAATTAATTCTCAGCTACTTGAAGTGTATGGAAAACAGTGTAGGTATTAGTGCGAAAACGTGCAGCGAATTTAAAAGCGTGCCGGACGGCAATCGGTTTCAGATCTCAACGATGGCGATAACGCCCCCTTGTGGTCGTTTGAGACTTTCAGGACGGCATTAGAAGACCCAGAGAAAATTAGAAGGCGCTGAGATGGCATAGAGAGGGCGGGGGCAGGTAAAAAAAATATGGTCTATAAAATACAAAAAAAACACGCTAATCACCTGTTATGAAGTACTTTCTTGAATCTTAACTTCCTACACCTATAAGATTATTTCCGTCTTTAAGTACTAAATTTAATAATATTAGTTGTCAAACGTTGGCAACCTTGGCTAGACGCTTTGATTGGCCAGGATTTCGGTGGGGGAGGGGCGAGGCGAGCGCCACAGGGCTGCAGGCACCTTTCCAAAGTCTTCTTATTTTAGCCTCCCTAGGGGTTGGTCACGAAATCTTCATAGTTTTCTGTGATCCTTAATATCACAACAGTTTTTTGTGTTTAGAGATTAAAATAAATTCAGTGATTTATTTCTGACAAGGAGCCAGCTCTGCATATGTAACCCGTGCGAGATAACGTACGTAAGCCTTATTTCATTATGTTATCAATTCATTCCTTTGATTGTGGTTTAAAATCATTAACTTTCCGTTCACAAAGAGATAAAAAGCTTTTTCCTAGAAGCGTCGAAGCATAAGTAAATTCTTCAGTATTTAAAGGGACAATCAATCTTTTAATTTATTACACCTTACCTGTATAAATTCTACCAATGAAGCGATGATTGTTCTGAATCAAGTACCCGAGCGGACTGCAAACACGATAATCTACCGAATGAGCTAGCGGTGAGGATTTGTAAGTATTTAAATATAACATTGTGGTCTTATTCTTTATTAATTTACCAATAAGTCTGTAATCAAGCGGTTCAAAACCGTAATTATGTAACACACCTTCTAATAATAAAGCAAGGAAAACTTTAATGTTGGTTAATTTTTGTTTTTGTATGTATTGTAATCATTATTATCACGTGTGCGAAAATTCACATATATATGTAGTTCGGGAAGTGGATGAAAATTGAACTGAAAGATTCATTTAGAGATCTATATATATATATTTTTTTATACAATATTATGATCTTACGTATATTGTTATTACAAATAAATAGCAAAGTAGCATGAATACAAGAACGATGGAAGTAGGTTATATACAAAAGAATTGCTTTTTTAACTAAACCACCCCCCCCCCCCCCCCGAAATCATAAAAGTGCGGCGACCGCTGATCTAGTAGGTACATCAGTGTAGGTCATTTAATCATATAAATTATACACAAAATTAAATCATTAATAGAAAAATTAAAAATTACTGTTTGGTATATCTAAAAAATGTATTTTAATACAAACATTTATTAGCACCAATTAACCATTTTATTTTATCTATTGTTCGCGGTGAAATATAGGCGGTGAACTTTGCCTGGGGAAAATAGTGTTCAGTGGAGAATGGAAGGTAAATTTTCATAGAACCAAGAAATTCAAATACGTATAATAACATCACCGCAGATGTCAAGGAAGCCAAGGCACAAAATCGGAAAGCAGAGAAAACAACGCTCAAAGATTTTTGGCGGTAAAAAGATAATGATAAAAAAACGACATCAAAAAATGCACTAAAAAGTGAAAAAAAAATTTCGTACGATTGTTATTTTTGGAGTCGGTGTCAGCCAAGGAAACTACATATATAGGTAGTTATAGGTGAGATGTGGAGATCTTGGCTGACATCGACTCCAAAAATAACATTCGTACGAAATTATTTTTTTACTTTTAGTGCATTTTTTTAAAGTCGTTTTTTGTTTTGTTAAATTTTTTGTTTATTTTTTGATTTTTAGTGACGAGCGTGCGTAAAGAAGTTTTACTTTAAAAAAATCATCGAAATCTGTTGGCGTAATATTGAGTTATTCGTCCATTTGTCGCGCACATACTTATTGCAAATTTAAGACATGAATGGTTTTCTCATGGATCCCATTGTCAGAACTGGACCAAATTAAAATAGGACCACACGGGAAGCACCAGCTTTCTAATAATAAAAAAAATATCGGTTCACCCAATCAAAAGTTCTGAGGTAACATACATAAAAAAAAATAATAAAATAAAATAAAATACCGTCGAATTGATAACCTCCTCCTTTTGGAATTCGTTTAAAAATAAATGTTTTTTGTCTGTTCGCCACACATGACGCTTGGGCCATTCTTATTTTTCTGGCATTATGAAATTTGTATAAAAAAATTGCAATAGGTTGCGCGCGAGTTGTTTGAAAAATATGTGTATTTCTTGTAGTTTAGAGTTAGGAATGGTGTCGGAAGGAGGCGGGTGGGGGAGGGGAATCCAAGAGAGTCCTCCCCCCTCTCGAATTCAAAACGAAGGAGAGTCGGGACGGGACGCAGGTCGGAAATGAGGATGGGAACGGGATGCATGGAAAGTACACGCAGGGGAAGTGAGGTAAGGGTAGGGATTGCAAAGGAGAAATAGTAGCGGTAAGGGATATCAAGGGGTAAATTTGGAAAAGATCCATGCTTCTCATACAAAACCTTTAGATACATTGGGTGTAAGCACCAGACGGAAAAACAAAAAAAAACATTGTTTATCCGAAATTTTTACGAAATTAAAAACTTTGAGTATACTATTTCTTTGAGTGGCATTGCAACGCATGCCGGATACTCACTAGTTAATGATAAACATGAGTTATATAATTTTTTTTATTGTAAATGAACGACAGCCGATAATAAATAAGAGTGATAGAATAAAAAAAACTTAATTCACCACTTTATCAGACTATAAATACCAATGTTCGTGTCGAGATGTAACGTGGTCGATAGATTACGAGTGTATTCAAATATCTGTTAAAGTAATCATTTCTGTTATTATGGTATGTTTATACAAAGCCGGCTCAACTGTGTACTGAAAAAATAGTCACGCAATACTCGGTGTTGGGGGTAGGAATCACGTCGTCATTTCGTTTACATGTTGTAGGTATAATTAAATTCAGCGTTGGCAAATATCTTAATGTGTTTACTGACGATCTACCGTTGATATAATTCTACCAGACCTGGCGAGGGTACCAGTTACTATGGATTGAGTCCAATATTAAATTCACATTAATCGTAGCGTTCTAATGAATGAGGGATTCTTTTAAAATATAGTCGTGGATTAATAATTATTTTTTTTAAATATATGTGCATAGGTATTTTTAATTTTCGCCTAACTAATTACAGTTTTTAATGACTATTTACAGCTCTATTATGACGTAGATTCCGCTTCTGGTCACAAAGCCGAATGTTTTTACTGATTCCAATTTGTTTCAAACCAATTTATTGATTTTGAAGTGTAAACTTCTTTAGCACCGTTGCGATTTTTAACTAAAAAGAGACCAACACATACATCTATAGGATTTAGAGAGAATGTTGATGAATGAATAAATGTTTGTTTATTTATTCCAATACGATAAATCCACGGTCCCACGCAAGGCTTCTTTGGTCTAGTAGTATGAAGTGCCTAACGGACCTTGGCGACCAGACATTGGATCAAATATCGAATTTTACGAAATCAATATCCAATCTTCAAACCACTCCAAAATTAACAGGCAAAGAAAAACACAAACGAAAGCGACATCTAGCGACTCCGAAGAATAAAACACAGATACTAATAAGACGACCAAATTTGTAGGAAAAGGTGCACTGGAATTAGGACGTCAAAAATATGGAAAAAATCAACCCATAGTCTTACTACTCCTACCTCGTCCCTACTCTTATCTACTTTAGTTTTCTGAATGTTTCACTTCTACAGCGAATGAATTGCAAACTCAGATTTTTTTCTTTCGTATTTCTTTAGCTGCACTTTAATACCAGAAATTCTCTTTCAATAATTTTATTCAATATCATTCATATGTGTTTATTGTCATTCTTAGGCCTCTAACAAATAAAAATTCAGCTACCATCGTACGGCGATGCTCGAGTTGTATACCAAACAGCTAATTCCCAAGTGTACGGCAAACTCCCATTCCTTCAGTGCAAACTTCGAACTCAGTGTTAATTTTAGAAAACGCATTGAAATATTTTTTTAAAATCATCTCGCAAAAATAAAGTTATTTTAATATATTTAAGTTATTTCGTCTATGTTCAATGTTCGAAATAGTTGCGCCATCTCTTGGCCGGCCAGTAGCTAATTCAGAGAAATGTTGATAGAGTCAACGACCAGTAACTTATCTGCCGAGTTTCAGCTTCATGGATGTCGGGAAGTACGTTATTTTCCACCTTCAAGATTTGCATTTGTTAATTTACGTAGACAAAAGTAAAATTAAAATTCATATATTTAAAAAAAGTTTAATATCAGTAGGATTTATCGGACCAGTTAGGATTTCATCAGAGCCGAACCCTCTGATATGAAAATATCTGGAATCGGTGAAATATTTTCCCATTATGTTTCTGGTGGATTGACGTATTGTTTTGTATTTATTATACTTATATAGTGCACTTACATTGCGTAAATTTACTAGATAATCATTTGTGGAAAAGTGTGTGGAAGGGTTTAGTCTTTCATTTGGGAAAGATTTAACCCGGACATAAAATCTGGAGCACCGTAAAAAAAAGTTATAAAATAGATCAATCAGTGAAATGCTGAAAATCATTATCAATATTATAAAAATGAAGTTCTTCAAATTGTGTTGATATGTCAAGGAGAATAGTGTCTGTGATTATTTTCTGTTAGAATTTTCTATGTAACCCTCCATGGTATGTTGAGTCCATAACGCCCAGTATTATAATCTTGCATACGTCTGTCCCTCGCAGGTACACTGATATTCACCTAGCATCTTTCTTCCTCGCACATCCCTTATCCGTGAGAACGTTTGTCTGCTTTTATTCTTTATACAACTTGCGTAAATGTACGCGAAATTCGTGTTTGTACACTCATTTAATCTAAACAGATGTTCTCCGGCGGTGATTCGTTTAATAAAATACAGTATTTTATTTACAACACGATGATACCACCCCGATGTTCCTGAGATTTAACAAACTTTTTTTAAAATTAATTGAATAACTTAAGCTTTCGTTTTGGTTTCAAATATTTGTTCAGGCGTAGATGTTTTAACTCCAGTCACATTCGACTTCCTCTGGTATAGAAAATCAGGAACAATTTTTTTTTTTTTTGTTTGATAGCAGAAACTTTATGTTTACACTCATTTATTCACATAGTAATGAAAGAATACCATTACTTTAATTAGTTTATAACCACAAAATGTATTTATTTTACTACGACTGACTGGTTTTGCTTAACACAAACTTCTTCAGAGTAGAAAATAAAGTATATTAGGTATCATCATCATCACATCACTCTTGGCTCTACAACCCTTGGTGGGTATTGGCCTCCTCAAGGGTCTTCCTCCACTCATCTCGGTTTTGTGCAAGCTCTCTCCCAGGCTCCTTCATCATGTAGGTCTTGAGTTCAGCAAGGACTTTGGTGCTTGATGCTCGGTCATTCTCTCTACGTGACCCAACCACCGAAGTCTTTCCAGCTTTATAAATTTTGTGACGTTTAGATCCTTAAACAGAGTATATAGCTCATTGTTATAACGTCTACGCCAAAATCCATTCTCTGAAACAGCTCCAAAAACATCCAGTGCTTCCTTATTTCTCTTAGTACCCAAGTCTCAGCTGTGTATACTGGTCTGATAAGTGTTTTGTACACTAATATCTTGGTGTTTCTGGATAGCAGTCGGGATTTTATTTGGTTTTGTAGGCGATAATAACAGCGATTTGCGTTCACTATGCACTTCTAATCTCCTCTGTGGTATTATTGTCGTTTGTTATCGGGGAGCCTAGGTATGTGAATCTTGGTACCGTTTCAAAATTTTGGCTTCCACATGTGTTGGGGTTTGTTGGGCGCATCCTACGGCCATGCATTTGGTCTTCTGCTGATTTACCACGAGACCCATATTTTTGGCAGAACTTTCAGGATTTATGATTTCGTCACGTAAAGCATCGGGAGTTTTCGCGATTATGTCGATATCATCAGTGTAGCCCAATAGTTGCACGGAGTTGTCAAATATCGCTGATCTTATCTTAATGCCTGAGTCATGAATAACTTTATGTTGAATAAGAGGCAGGCCAATCCATCTCCTTGTCTCACCCCGTGGAGCGCTTCAAAGAACTCGGACAGAATATTAAGTATATTTCCTATAAACTAGTAAAAATCCTATTTTCCATTAATCAGGTGACGATTTGTTTCTTTAGACGTATTATGGTAACCCATTACTTACACACCTGTCTCTTTCTCCCTATTACTATGATAGATTATAATTAAATGCTATTTTACTGTTCCTCTATTCCGTGTTATTTTTGTGTCTTTCTGTACAAACATTTACGAATACACACAATAAATTTTTGTGTGGTTTAATTTTGTGCCCTGATGATGCTTGAAATTGAATAAATTCCATGGTTACAAACAAAGTAATTGTTTATTAAATTTATTTCATTAATTTGTTTTGTATTTTTGATTGATATCTTGTTCTCATATCTCTTCAAGAAAAAAATTATGACCAGAAGATAAAAAAAAAATTGTATCCGTAATGGTTTTTTGTCAAGGGGATTATGTTTAGTTATTTTATCCAGAGGGTTTAACAGTTTACAGTCCTTTAAAATGTCTCTAAACTGATTGCTTGTGTAGTGGAGATTTTCAACAATATATTATAAGAAACTTTGCATTACAATAAGTTGATACAGATTTAATAATTATCTCGCCTAGAGAAAAGGCAGTAGGAACGAACGTTGAAACCGGAATGGTTTTGCATCGTCATTCACTAGACCGGGAAGCGGTGCTCAGTGATACCAGTCTGTAAAATCGAATTTGAATAATATTTATATTTTTAAGGTTTTTCGGTGCTCGGCTACAGTTTTTTTATATCTTTATCTCCCGTATACGTATATTACGGCTTGTAGTAGCAGTAAGCAGACAGTTTATAAATATAAATTACGTGAAAACATAAAACAGTTGGTTGGTATGTTGGTCCATTTGTTTAGCTACATTGGATCATTAGCTGAGCATTTATTATAAATTGACGGTCGATATTTCTTGGCAAACAAGGGACCTCCATCCACAAGCGCTTAGCTAAAGAAATATTTTAAAGTTCGTGAATTAAAAAAAAGTGTTTTTTGTACTATAACCCTTACAAGCAACACACGTATCTATTTTTTTCAGTCTTAAGTCCCAAAAAAATATTTACGAAATTATAGCAGAAATAAAACACATTTAACACATTCCAAAAGTACAATCCCTTAACATCATGCTTTTTTGAGATAAGCAAGGCAAGGATTTTGTAATAACATTTTTTCAATTTGTGAAGCGGATATGGGTACTTCCAGCACCCCTGCCGTAGATTACCCAAAGTGGTTTGCTATATTTGACGACTTAGAAAGGTGTCCGGGTTCGTGGGGTGAGGTTTGTCTGGGTCTTGGTGGCGGATGCGTTTGCCTACCTACTACATATCGCTTTCCACCGCAGTGGGAGACAGAATTCATACTTCCATCACTCCTGGACACATTGACCCCCGATTCCTACCCATATCATATTTTTTTCCTTCCCAGAACTTCCTTTCTATAAAAATACCCTCCACATGGCATCCCCAAAGATGACATACGCCTCCCAAGTGGAGTTAATAAAAAAAATCAGATTGTGCAATTAATACGGTAATACGTACACGTACATTCATATTGTGCGATTCATACAAGTGAAACCTTCAGAAAACTAAAGTAGACAAGAATGGGAAGCTACGAAGCACCGCACAAAGAGGAGACCAATTTTACTTTCTTATTCTCTCGCAGGCTAAATCCTATAGATGTAGGTGTCTGTCTATTTTTAGTGTCCTTTTCGTTTCGACGAATTTCGAATCACGACGGGGCTAAAGATATTTACACCTCAAAAACATCAAAATTGTCACCGGAGACCACAATTCCTGCTGATTTAGCCTGTGGGAGTATAAGATACACAAACCATTTTTTCTATTAAGACGTCGGGAAATCCGGGCGTGATATTTAACCTGGAATTCGAGGTTGTACTAGATGTGATAAAACGGTATTAAACATTACCGACCTCTGCTATTAACCGTAGAATCAAGTTTCAGGGAATGGAAATATAATTAATGGTATCTACTGCACCGATATTTATTCCTGGCTTTATCCAAAACCCTTAACCAAATTATATTCCAAAATATCAAACAAAACCTAACAACATCAAATAATTACCGAAGGATTATTCCATCGGAATAAACAACGTATTCATTTTGATTCCATTTATTTCACTCAAATATCCGAACTGTATACTAAAAATATACATAATATTCACCATTGCCCACATAAAACTTTTCGTGATTTTACGCAAAAGTACTCAGTTCAATGCATTTGTTCGTGCTTACTTACCAAGACTTAATCCGATATGTGTAATATACAAACTGCGTAACGGATTTCTCGTGGAAATTCCTCGTATTTTTAGTTGCCTCTGCGAAAAAAACGCTGAAATGCTGCTCCCTTTATCCAAAAATAATTTCGTATATAAGTGCCATAAAAAAGTCCATTAATATCGTTTTAACTACTTAATCGTAGGTTCCGTGGTGTTTTTGAATCGTGTTTCCCATCAATTAGCTGCGAATTCTTGTTGTAGGAAATAAAACTCTGTGGAGTTTGGGTTCAGTTAAATAATAATTAAAGGAAATTCAAAAAGTTAGGCGTTATTATTAGCAATAATTACAACTGGATATTCTGATTGCAAGGATTTGAAGGTGCAACCACGAGCATAGTAATTAATGTGTCGAAACAAACTTCAAATGTTGTATATACAACATAAATATTTGAGCGTCTTTATTATTCTCGTTGTGCTTTCCTAGTGAAGGTTGGATATCATCAAATGTGTTAATTCTATCAAACTGACATTTCCTCTGAGGTTTTTTTCATCTTTGACATGTTCCGAATCATAAACATATCTATTATAATACGTTTATATTGTATTAATATACTTTGTATGCAGAAACATTTCGTTTTAAAATGTGTGATATTTTCATTTTAAACATATTACTCATATTTTGTGAGGAATATCAATTCATCGAACCGTTATTTTCATAAATTATAAAATAAGTTTAAAATATATATTTCAAATATGTATCATAATATTGCTCTTTCTGGTAGAATAAACACAGTTGAAAATTTTACACTTTAAACAAAAAAGATAAATCAACTTGCATAAAAGGGTGAGCAGAAGCCATCCTACATTTTATGGCGAACCTTGCCCGAGGGAGCCTTACCTGCTGGTAACGCTCCTTCGGGTAAGGTACGCTCTATGATAAAAATTTATCAGGAACATGATCAGTTTATTGTGAAAAAAATTTAACAGAACAAAAAACGACTTCAAAAAATGCACTAAAAAGTAAAAAAAAAAAAAAATTCGTACGATTGCTATTTTTGGAGTCGGTGTCAGCCTAGGTAACTATATATATAGGTAGTTATAGGTGAGATGTGGAGATCTTTGCTGACGCCGACTCCAAAAATAACAATCGTACAAAATTATTTTTTAACTTTTTAGTGCATTTTTTTAAGTCGTTTTTTGTTTTGTTAAATTTTTTGTTATTTTTATGATTTTTAGTGACGAGCGTGCGTAAAGAAGTTTTACTTCAAAAAAAGAATGTTGGCGTAATATTGAGTTATTCGTCCATTTTTCGCGCACATACTTATTGCAAATTTAAGACATATATGGTTTTCTCATAGATTCCACTGTCAGAACTGGACCAAATTAAAATGGGACCACATGGAAAGCACCAGCTTTCTAATAAAAAAAGAATCATAATTATCGGTTCACCCAATCAAAAGTTCTGAGGTTACAAACATAAAAAAAAAAAAAAAAAATACAGTCGAATTGATAACCTCCTCTTTTTCGAAGTCATTTAAAAACAAAGACCATGGGATACGCAAACAATGAAACATGTCCAGTGTTTCTTCCACTATCGCGATTCCATTCCTTCATTGCAAAAAAGCCTCCGGGGATGAAACGTAAAACTTTTCACTTTTACTGGAAGGATTGGTAATTTTGCAGAAAAGTGTAAAAACACTTGTTTGGAAGTATTTTCTAGCCGAAATTGTTATTTTTCTTCTAAACTTGAATACGTGAAATCTGTTTTGAAGCAAGGGACTGGAATGTCTTTTTCTATGAAAACAAAAATAACAAAATATGCTTCATTTTTACTACGGGGCTATGTTTAGATTTGTTTCTTGCGCGTAGCTATGAGAGTACATTCCGATATTTCTATACTATGCTATAAATATTATCTTATTCAAAATGATAATCGTAACTAGATGTTCACTCGGCCCTATATTAAATAAATGACTATTTGAAATTTTAAATCTCATTTATCATTTCATGGACCGAATAAATATTGTTTAACAAACACACAAAAAAATAGGACTAATGGCAGACAAGAACTAGTTTTTCATCAGTAAACATAACCGGATATCGGCTTCTGTTCTGATGTCTTGTAAGATTTGATCAAAGTTAAAATAAAGCTAAATGTGATAATTATTGATTTATTTAATTTACTTTTCGCTAATTTTTGTGCATTGTTTAGTTCTTTGATTTACGCTGTGGGTAATTTAAAGAAATTACAAAAAATACAAAAGATCTTAGAACTACTAACTAAAGTAACAGGTCAGTTCAGTATTAATTTATGTTAGGCAACAGCAATACAATAAGTTATTATAATTGAAACTGTTATAGCTGTATTTTACTATACTTGATGAGAAATAATGCGCATAGTAGAAATATTGCATTTATTAAGCTAACAAATACATGTGATCATTACGCAGTATCTGGCTGAGAGCTTAGCTTTTAAAAAGAGAGAGAGAGATATGACACGACAATGATTTAAATACCCTACATCCACCTATCTCTCTCATCAAGGATGTTATAAAAGGAACTATTCAGTTCGACAAAACCGATAAATTTTGATAAGAATTAATTTAAAAAATTAAATAACAAATATCATTTTAAACATTGTAACAGCGTATTTAAAATATATATTTATATTATTCTGGAGGCAGAATATAAATCACTCGAGTAAAGACAATCGTGATCTGACACACGCGTTTCGGTTTGGACAAAGTTTTGGTTAATTTTTGGCAGAAACCAAAACCGCGATCGAAACTCGTTTATTGGTCGAAAATGGCCGACAACTTACCAAAATTCCGGTCGGACACCAAAGTATTCATGGTGATGTCCGTGTGCAATTAAAACCAACAACTCAGGGAAATGGTTTGCGGTAATTAAAAAAAGGTTATTTGCAGTATTTTTTTCCTTTTTTTTAAGGTTAATTTATATTTAAGTGTTACAAACATGGATCGGAAAGAACCGAACAATTGCTTATTTTGAAATATTTTTTGTTTTATTTTTAGGGTAGAGAGATTCTGGTCCAAACGCCTGTAGCAAGCAAAGTGTTAAGACCTGGCTCTGTGCGCGCCCGCGGGAAGGTGCCCTTGAAGCCTGTCAAGATGCCTTTGGGGTTGCGAGTGGGGAAGGATGTAGTTCAGAATAAAGATTTCCTTATCTTAAGCAGGGATGCTTTGTATGAGTTATCGTCTCATCTTAGAGTGGCGAGATGTTATTGGATCCGATTTTTTTTTCTGATAAAGGTTGTGAAGGTAGAAATTTTCATTGTGGTAGATTGAAATAAAAAAAAAATAGTATTTCGGTTACAGAGTCTCCGTGTAACTCCAGTTCAATGACATCGTGAATTTGCATTTGCTTTGTATTTAAAAATTGAAACCGATTATCGATACTATCAAGATAAGCGATATTGTAGGTAGCAAAAATATTTTTCTATTTAATAATTCTGTGTTTTAAATGCATAGGTAGCTAATTCATTTGTTTTAATTTTTGACAGATATCGTAATTTTGCATGTTTCCTAAAGGTGTCTATAAAATCTCACTGCTGGACAATTTGACCACTGCGCGAAGTGTGAAATATAAATCTTCATTCAAATTGTTTATTAATTAATGTATGCACCTATCTCTCCATCCTTGCGTGATTCTAAAACAAAACTCACAGAGTGTCAATCGAATGCTTTATTTTAGATATTATTAAAATGGCACATATGTGGTCAAAATATTTAAGGTAGTGATTAAATGACAGGGGAACAGTTTACATCATTCAATTAACCACCTTATTTATAAAATTCAAAATTTATTTGCTTAATAAAAAAATATGTGCAAAAAAAGAATAGTGAACACTCATTTAACGCAAATAAAAATACCAAATAATGGCTTATTGGACTGGGATGAAACGATTCCGAGAACATGTTCAAAATATTACTTAATTTTCATCTAAAACTAGCATAAAATACAAATTCGACACTCAATAAACAGTTACAATAAATAAACAAAAAATTAAAAAACGTTATAAATATTATAACATAATTCGTCGGTACCCACCACATAGATTCCTTGGATTAATATGTTAATCTACAATTTTATTATATCTGCCTTGATATTATTATCGACTAAGCAAACTGAATGACAACTTCAACTCGCGTGTAGAATACTTACCTCAATTTATTTTTTTATTATTTAATAAATTTTCATATGTTACAGTTTTTTGTACATATATTTAACCACCATTCTAGGCTAAAGTTGTGTTGAATTCACCGTGTTGTAGTAATGTATGACTGCTGTTTTGATAATGCAAATGGTAATGTTAATGCCAATTAGTGAATACGTAAAACAAAATATATTATTTTTTTCAAATAAATACTTGAATATTGCTGTTAATGAAAGATGCTGGCGGTCCGCTTGGACTAGGGGTAAGACTCTTGACTGGTAATCCGAAGGTCGCGGGATCGAAAAGTGGAAGATAATCTCAGTATCGCCCTGGTGTAAGACCATCATTCAGAATTGAAACGTTGCTTGCAATGGCGTTAGCCCTATTTGGTGACCATATATGAATAGCCAGGTACTTCCCCAACTTCCTCTTTCTCATCTCCTTTCCCCTCCCTACAACCTTCAGCCACACAACATTCCCCAATTGGGGATGCCATAGTCTCACTTGCTTCAGACGGGAGCAGCTGGGAGGTATTAATATTTTTAAAAAATCTAATACAGTTCACACGCGGTAGAAGCGAAACTTTACCAAAACAATCTCAACCGAGGGAGCCTTTAAAATTGAGGTCATAATCAAAGCAGCCAATGAGCACAGACCTAGCGTCATGTCCGTTTCATATCTCAACCAATAGGGCCTTGAAAAGTGACATCATAATCAAGCGGCCATTGAGCGCAGTTTGATGCTTCGCAGGTGCTGTAATGCATCCAAATTTCAAATCACAACGGGGCTAAAGAAGTTTCAATTAAAAAAATGTTGAGACAATTTTGATTGATCTACACAACTATTTTGCTCAGTGTGGGATATGTATCATAAGCTGAAATTATAGTAAATATAATTGAATTATAAAGTGTAGAAAATGTAAAGAGTAAATTGTAAATACATAATACAAATTTTAAAACATGGATAGCTGCATCGCTTATTCAGAAACTGGTTGACAGCTCCCACCACTTAACAAGAATTCACCCTTCAGTCATAGCGAGAGTGTCAAAACGGTTAGTTGTCCGCATTTAACTACATGACGCAGACTGAAAATAACGAATAAACCACACTGATAGGATGTTTCGAGCGTAGTTCGCTGCCTCGCCGCCAGGTGATGCTTATGATGTAATTAAGCTATAAAGATACGCACCCTTGCGGTTTCCATTTCAAGCGGCCGGCGCACTTCGTTTAAGTCTATCATTAGCACTGAAATTGCATTAGACATTGCCCCCCGTCGGCGTCGCCTGCCCTCTGCCCCCTGCGCCGCGACCGCTCTGCTGGGCGAAAGAACGTATTATTTCACCGCAATAATCGCAGGGCTACGATCAAGATCGAACATTACTAGTTTTAATCTTCTTTGGTAAACAACAGTAACTCCTTATACTCGTACTATCGATCCTTCTTGTGTTCTGTTTTATAAGTGGAAGCAGCTTTTTCAAGTGAAAGTTCTTTGGCACGTTATTTAGCCTACGAGAGAATGATATTAGACTAACTGGTGTCCTCTTTGCGTAGTTCTTCGCAGCCTGTCGGCTTCCTCTATGTGCGGTGCGTCGTAAAATAAAATGAAAAATAATTTTTAAACCTGGTAACACTATTATAATAAATAAACCTACAATTATCCTACTCCTGATACTCTGCATTCGTCTCATTCTCTCAAACTTTAGATTTCTGAAGGTTTCACTCCTTGTGAATTACACACATAATTTTTTTTTATTAGCTTCACGGCTGTCATATTTAGGAATGCTATTAGAGGATGTTTTTAGGGAAAGAAAGAGAACGTCCTAGAAAGGAAAATGGTGTGAGACGTGGGTAGGAATCTGAAGGTTCATATGTCAAGGAGTGACGGACGCATTAATCCATCCCTCCCTATCCACTGCAAAGCGATGGGTTGAGAGTCTGGCTGGAGAGGTAAAAAATCTTCCTCAGCCAATCTCTCCCGGTCTGGCCCACTATGCAGAAGAAAATTGTACAAGACCTAAGAAAACCTCACCCCGTGAAGCCGGGCACCCCTGTTAAGTGGAATCAGCTTCCGGGCGGCGGTCACCCGCTGTAACAGCGGTAACCCGGCGGTAACCCGGCAGTAACCCGGCGGTAACCCGGCGGTAACCCGGCGGTAACCCGTATACCCGCTTCCCAAATTGAAAATATTGAGAAAATATTTAAATATTTTTTAATTTTTATTACAAAATGGAAGAAACGAACAATAACTACCATTAGAATTAGAATTAAGGTGGCAACCTCCTTATTAAAATAGTGAGCTTCTTGGCTCTGAATCTAAATTTCACGGGTTTAAATACCGCAACGGTAAAATAAAATATGAAACTAAAATAAAGACTGCTGTACCTTTTTCCAAAGTAAGTATGGATTTCCCTCAGAATTTCCATGATTCAAATATTCATTTTTTCATTCAAAATAAATGACCGTTTAAGCGGAACGACTGCTCGGCCTTTTTTGAACAAAACTTAAATTTGAATTTAAGGTAAAAATACTTGACCACACTTTTATTTATTTATTTTATACACTTTACAAATACAAGACAAAAAGTCCCGATAAACTACTTTTTAGCAGTTTGTCTAACGGGTTCTTTACGTTAAAGATCTTATAATAGTGATTTAATAGTTACATTTTTACAATTATATAAAATAAAATTGAATTTTTTACAGAAATATAGATAAAAATAAATTTTTGAAAACATAAATAACATTTTTAAAGTCTTTAGAATAATGTCATTGTAAGCTAATACAAATTAATTCTTTCCATAAGCCAAGTCTTCAGTAAATTCATCAATTGTTTGTTTTGGGCACAGTTTTTAATTTCAGCAGGTAACATATTTAAACAACTGGGAATCATGTAATTTAACGTTCTTTGTCCATATTTATTTGTATGCTTAGGTACAATTAGCCCTTCATTAAAGTTAAAACGAGTATTATGGTTGTGTTCCAGCCTGTTAATATATAAAGGATTATTTATGTGCTGAAATATAATTTTGTACCACAGAATTGCTCTCACTGAAAGAACTTTGAGACTCTGATAAAAGTATGGAATATTATGCCTTTCTTTGTATAAATTTTTTTCAGCCAATAATTTAACCAATGAATTTTGCACTGATTGAACATGGTCTATATTTGTTTTACAGGAAAATCCCCAAGCTGTTATTCCATACCTTATAACAGATTCAGCTAGAGATAAATAAATTATTCGAAGTGTGCAGATAGGAACAAAAAATTTTAGTTTATACAATCTGCTTACAATTGATCTTAGTCGTGCACAAACTTTGTTTATTTGTATATCCCACTTGAAAAAGCAATCAATAATAACACCTAAATAAACATATTCTTTAACTAGTTCCATATTTTCACATGTACACGTTGCAGGAATACCATTGTGTAAGCAATCTGATGTATGTGTCTTTATTTCAGGTGTAATATATACCTTAACATTAGGGGATCTTATATGTAACAATTTAGTTTTTTTGGCATTTATGACTAAGCCAGAGTCATGAGACCACTTTAAGAGTTCAATGTAGTCTTTTTGTAAAAGATCTATACAAGTTTGCAAATCACTGCTAGAAATCACTAAAGCAGTATCATCCGCGTATACAAAGTACTTTACATGTCTAAAAATTAATTTAATAAAAGATACATATATAATATACAGAATTGGACCTAATATGGAACCTTGAGGAACGCCGGCAAAAAACTTCTTTTTTTTACTTAAAGAGTTTAAGAGTTTTAATTTCATGCATCGGTTGTTTAAGTAATTTTCAAAAAGTTTTAGTAGTTTTCCTCGTATTCCTATAATTTCTAGTATTTTAAGTAATTTACCATGATCAATAGTATCAAAAGCTTTCGAATAATCTATAAATAAGACTAATGTATGTTTTTTACAGTTTAATTCATTATTTATCATGTTGGCAAATTTTTGAAGCAGCAATTCTGTACTCTTTTTTTTTTGGAAACCGTATTGATTAGTATCTATTATAGAAAACTCTTCTAAATATTTTATTAATTTTATTTGAATATATTTTTCAAGAATTTTTTCTAAAGATGGCAAGATACTAATAGGTCTGTAGTTACCCAATACAGTGTGGTCACCTCCCTTATATACAGGTCTTATGATGCTACATTTTAAGTCATCGGGGATTTTTGCTTGAAATAAGATTCTGTTTATAAAATGGGTTATAATTGGACCTAGGATTAAAATATGTTTTTTAATATCGCTCATTCTGATACTATCGATTCCTGGAGAAGAACTCTTCATTTGTCTAACAATGCTTTCTATATCCGCCGCTGTTGCCCTCGGTAGGTACATGCTTTGAGGCATCGCCTCTGGTTCAAATTTAGTTGTCTTATGGTTGCACTTATGTAACATATTGTAAACACTTTCAGAGAAATAATCAACAAAATCATTAATTAAACCTTCTTTTTTTCGACCTTTCATCAGATATTTAGAAGCATTTTCATCACAGTCATTTTTACATTTAGTTCCTAAAATTTTATTACACTCCTCCCATGTTTTTTTCGAGTCTTGAAAATAGTTTTTGAATTTATCATTATAGTAAGAAGTTTTTAATTTAACTAATAATTTATTTAACACATTCCTAAAATATTTATATTCTTTCTCGTAATATTTGTTTGTTGGAGAATTTTTCCAGCGCTTATATAAATTATCTCTTTTTTTAATTTTACATAAAACATCGGAAGATATCCAATCGTTTTTCGCATAAGGCCGGGTTTTGGATTTTTTACTTATCACAATTGTGCTATTTTTATACAAGTCATCAAAATAATTCTGAAATTTTGAGTAAATAATAGAACAGTCATCTTCTTCTAAAAGTGAATTCCAATCATAATTTTGGATATTATTGTCGATATGTCTCTGCGAAAGAATCGTTATATTTTCAGTTTTGTTCAAGTTTACTTGTTCTATAGAATCTAACCGAACATTAATAGCCGTGGTGTGGTGATCAGCAATGTTATAATCACATACGCATGAGGAAATTGAACTCACACCTGTGAAAGCTCCAGAGGATTGTCTTCCGCTAATCCTTACAAAAAAATGATCAATACACGAGCTGTTTATTTTCTGTTGAACTATCACTTCTCTGGTTACATCATCTATACATTTTATTAAATAATTATTTGCAAGGATATTTTCATAAGTTATTATGACTGAATCATTTCTATTTAATAAGTTTAAATTGATGTCACCAAAATATATGACACTTTCATTTGGGTCAATATTATTTTTAAACACAGAAGATATTTCAGACAAAAATGCTTGTTTATTGAGATTCGGAGGTCGGTATATAGCTAAAAGATTTAAATTTTTGTTATTTTAAATGTCAATTTTCCAAAAACGTTTTCAAAATATATTGTGTCTATAAATATTTGCGAGAAGGTGAGATTATTTCTTACATATAACAAGATACCTCCACCGGATTTGTAACTTCTGCAATAGTGATATGAATTAAACCCGGGAATTTCATATAAACCAACATGTTCTGAACGTATTGCTGTTTCACAAAGCATAAGTATGTCAATGTGATTTATACAGTTTTAAAAATAAGCATGAAAGAGATCCCAATACTTGCAAATTGACCTAATGTTTAGTTCTACACAAGTTAGATTATTTGTTTCACATTTTCTTGTAGTCTGCATTTGAATCCATTCATGCAAATTATTAACTTTACAATAATTTACATCTCTTTCATCATCAATATAACTAAAAGACATTTTTTATTTGAAAATATTCACTTGAAATCCTACCATCAGTATGTTTAGAGTGTAATAGGCGTGAAAAATAAAAATAAACAATTATTTTTATACGAGAGTAACATGTAACAATGTTATCAATATAAAGATATAGAATAATAATACTAGACTTGATAATGGGCCTACCGCTGCTTTGTGGGTTCGGTAGATACTTCCATACGTTTAACCTGATGAAGAAGTTCATTGATTCTGAGCGTCGTGTTGTTTGGGACGGCTACTTGGCATGTGTAGAGTAGATGATCCCATTCTTCTATGCAAGTGGGAACTTGTGCAAAATGTGCCATCTCTACGTGCAAGATATGATTCAACTAAAAGCTGGCCATCCGGAGGCGTACAAGGAGTTTGCATAAAATTGGTACTTCACTATTAATTGCACAGGTACAAGTATTTGATCGAATATGTGTGCTAACCAACACTTATGCGCTCCATGAAGAGTTCAGGTGGCCTGACGCGAGGAA
>OU830604.1:45570813-45782902 GCA_917563855.2 Limnephilus lunatus
TTATGGGAATACGATACATCACAGTCCTGAAGGCATAAAAAATTGCAAAACAAACACAAACTCCGTTTATCTCGGACATACTTAACAGCTTAGGTGGTGCAACGCTATCTAACTACTTTAGATCTTAATGATGCATTTTTCCAAATTCCGTTAGAGGAAAGTTCGAAAGAAAAAACTGCTTTTACAATCCCCAAAAGAGGATTATTTCATTTCGTCACTATGCCGTTCGGTCTTCACGGGGGCGAGCGCACGCATGATGCGATTGATGGACAAAGTGTTAGGGCCCCAATTTGACGGGAAAGTTTTCTGTTACCTAGATGATATAATAGTGTAATTAGTTCCTCTTTTGAAGAACATATTCATCTCTTAAGACAGGTTAAAACAGAGATTACAAGCCGCCGGTCTCACTATAAATGTTCAAAAATCGGTTTTTTGCAGGGACTCTTTAAAATACTTAGGATACGTAATTGACAGCAAAGGACTCCGTACAGATCCTGATAAAGTTAAAGCCATTGTTGATTTTCCTACTCCTACGTCTCAAAAGAGTCTGCGCAGATTCATAGGTGTTCTCTCTTGGTACAAAAGGTTCATACTTAACTTTTCCATAATTGCGTCACCATTGTATAATCTCACGAAGAAAGAGTTCGCGGGTAAAAAGTTTAAGTGGAATGAGCAGGCGCAAGCTGCGTTCTTAAAGTTAAAGAACATCCTGGTGAACGCGCCAGTACTTGCTTGTCCTGACTTCGGAAAACCATTTACCATAAGCTGTGACGCGTCAAGCATTGGCCTCGGGGCAGTTTTATCTCAGGTGGATGATAATCAGATTGAACATCCTATTTCCTTTATTTCGAGAACACTTTCAGCTCCGGAGAGAAATCACTCAACAACCGAAAGGGAGTTGAATGCGATGATTTTCGCGTTAGAAAAGTTTAGAGGGTACATCGAAGGCTCTCCCATTCCGGTAAAAGTTATCACGGATCATTATAGTCTTAAATGGCTTACCAATTTGAAGTCACCGTCGGGAAGGCTCGCTCGGTGGGCAGTCAGACTTCAGCAGTTTAATTTTGAGATAATACATAGAAATGGTAAAGACAATGTTATTCCCGATGCGTTATCCCGTGACCCCTTGTTGGTAAATTCTATAGTTCAGAACTTTGCAACCTCTGATCAATGGTATGTCAAATTGAGGGAGAAAATTTTATCATATCCCGTGAAATATCCGGCATGGAAGGTTTCGAATGGCAAGATATTCAAACATATCCAAAGTATGGAAGCGCTCCACAGGTCTTATGACTGGAAAGAGGTACTTCCGAAAGAGTTAAGAATTAACGTCATAAAAGAGCACCATATTCCGCCGGTTTGCGCTCATTTCGGCATATTGAAAACCTTGAACAGGATCAGACATAAGTATTATTGGCCTAAGATGGCAGCAGACGTAAAATCATACATTGGTAAATGTCAAGTTTGTTTAGGTTACAAAAGCTCGAATTTGTTACCTCCAGGTCTTATGGGAGATCCCAAATTGGTCCAGCGCCCATGGCAGATGATAGCGACAGATTTACTTGGTCCTTATCCTAGTTCCTACAAGAAAGGTTATACATATTTGTTGGTAGTGTCAGATTTCTTTTCGAAATACACCAGACTATTCCCACTTAGGAAAGCTACGGGTAGTGTTATTGCGTCAATTCTGGAAAACGACATTTTCTACAAATTTGGTGTTCCGGATACGATAGTCTTGGATAATGGCCCTCAGTACATTTCTCGTGACATGAAGGCGTTGGCCAGCAAATTTAACATTCGTCACCTGTTCTACAACTGTAGGTACCACCCGCAGAATAATCCAGTGGAACGCGTCAATAAGGTTTTAGTTTCAGCTCTTGCTTCATACGTTGGCTCTGATCACAGAACTTGGGCAAACTATATTCCTGAAATTGAATTAGCAATCAACACTGCGGTTCACGAGGTTACAGGTTATACTCCGTTTTTCCTCAACTTTGGTAGGGAAATTATCATTTCTGGGAAAGATTATTTAGGTGCTGATTTCAATGAAGAAGAAATTAAATTTTCAGAACGTGACTCATGGGCACAAGATTTGCAGGAATTGAATGACATTTTTTCGCAGGTGCGCACGTCCCTGAGACAGTCCTACGAACGCAACAAACGTCAATATGACCTGCGTCGGAGGGATGTCCAATACAAAGTGGGTGACACTGTGTGGAGACGGTCGTTTGTTCTGTCTGATGCTAGTAAGCATTTCTCTGCAAATTAGCCCCTAAATTTATTAGGAGTAAGGTGATAAGGAAGATTTCCCCTGTTGCCTACCAATTGGCTGACATGAACGGGAAAGCGTTGGGTACCTTCCATATAAAAGACATTCTGAAGTCGGAAAACACCGGTTGATCTGCGGTGCATTTTTTTTTCAACGGATAAGCAAATCTACAAGAGAGATTGCGCTCCTGTATGTTACACTTGTTTTAATTTTGCATGCTTCTTCCACCGTTGTTATGCAATTATTGTCTTGGCATTCAAAGTGAGGACACGACTTGACACTTGTGTCTTCACATTGTTGTGTTTGTTGTTTGTTTGGGCTTGTGTTTGTCTGTGTGTTCTTATGTGTTCCTATGTGTTGGGGTATGTGTCATTTCAAGATTTAACGCGCGAAGATGATTAACTCTTATCTTCGGGCATTGAATTTTGTTTACATGTTTTAATTTTTTATTTTAAGATGATAGTACGTAGTAGAGGTGTATTGACTTCCTGCATAGGAAGGTGGCTTATCTCGATTCCCTGGGGATAAACCATATATTGTTCTCATTAATATGTATCTGTTACGTACTTAGTATTTATAGATATTTTGGCTTAGTGTTTGGAGTTAAATCTTAAGTAATTACTCTTGTTTAATAATACATTAGTGCGTAGACATTATAACATTATATTACTGGTTATTCGCTATAACAATTTCAGTCTTTTGGGAAAATTTTCCTTGAATTCTTTCAGGCGAGAGTTTCAGAAACTAATAATTATCTATTTAGGGTTTTAGGAAACCCACAAGCAAGGTCAATTTTCCGAAAGATTGTTCATAATTGGTTATTTGATAAAAATAAAAATACTCTGTTGTCTAATATTATTATACAACGTTACAAGAATTAAGCATGTAATAGCTTATAACTTCAATTTTACATTTTATATAATCTTCCCACTAGCTGGAGACTGAACTTTTTATATTTTAGGAAATCTTTCCTGCATGGAAAAAAATAATTTTCTTACAATCTTATAAGAATAAGGTTATTCTGTTTGGCTTTATAAGCTATCGTTTTATAATAATTGTCAGTGTTTAATGTTTCATTTTGAGCTTTCGGGACCTGCCTCTGAGCTCAAGGCACGTCTCCAGACCTCATTATGCAATATTACATTTCTGGTCGGTTAAATTTTGTTTATTCAATGAGCATTGCTTCTGCAGTTTGCAGCGTAAATTACAGTTTTGTATTGGTTTGGATCTCGGGTTATTCATTCCCTGCTTAACAGATGGCAGTATTATACTTATAATTAATGAATTAATAGCCATACATTCCAAATATTGTTTTGTCTGTAAACATAGGTGAACATAATATATATAATTACATCCTAGTTCACATTATTTAAAATCAATGATTGTTTTCCTTTTAAATTTGGATTAATCCTATATTTTCAGTATCTGATGCTTGTTTACGAGTTAGGGTTTCTATAAATTTAATTTTGGGCGTCTAGTCTCTAGGTTTCAGGGTTTCAGATTTTATTATTCAGGATCAGCTTTGTATTCTATTTCAATGTCCTTTTGGCTTAGTAATTATTAAGTTCATAAAGTTAGGTGATTTCAGTATCTCAGTAACCCAATATGTAAGATTAGTTCAGCTGTTAGTGTCTTACCACGTGTAATTTCTCCGCTTCTTCAATCAAGAATTTTCTCCGCATCGCTGTTGCTGAACTGAAGCATTTCATGTTGGGAGGAGTATCGCAGGTGGTTCTACATGGACCCCGGACATCATCGCTGCGATGGCATTATATTATCATTACATAATTCTGAAGAAGAACACTGACACTCATGATGCTGTTTGCTGTCTCAAGATTATACTACGTTACAACCTGCGTTTTATCGGAAGTTGGACATCATCGACCTATCTCTCCTATATTTATATAGTTAATTTAATGTAAACGTTATTGTTTCCAATTCCTCTGCGACACATCTATTGTCCTAATATTTTACTTTTTTTTTTCGTTGTGTTTTCAGTCATTTTCGGATGACATGCGAACCGTTATACCTACTGTATTACTTTTTTTTTTTTTTCTATTCTTGTTAAAGTCATTGTATAAAACCCAGCAAAATGCAACACTTTGTAATACCATACCTCCTGGTCACTTAGCAAAACTGTGATATACCCCCCCCCCCTAAGACGTAGTAAAACCTTCCACTTGATTTCCAAATGCTGCTACATTGCTACAGCTACCCCGCTCGGCCTTTAAAAAGCTCGTAGCTCGCCCGTTCTCGCGTCTCTCCCCTGCATTTCTTTTGAAGCGCCTTCTCAACCCCATCACGTAATACTTTTATGCAAACGTGACGAGATGCTCTTAATTAATCAATTGTAATTAACCCCACAACGTTGTGTACTTTTTTGTTTGAGTGGTTTGGTATAGTTAATCCAATTTAATTAATAATTTATTTGTGGTAAACCCTTGTTCTTTTAGATATGGCGTGTTACAATTTGCAAGGCTTCGAATAACAATGACTGAGTCTGACTAGCTTGAAAAATAACTAATTATCTAACTATATTCGTTCAGCTTCCTCCCCTAGCACCTGTTAAACACCTACGCTCATCGACGACTATTTTTATTGAAGTAATCTGCATTTTCCCTCCTAGCATCTAATATATAAATTTACATTCAAACGGCGAATTGAGAAGATCCTACCTTTCGATGCGATGTCACGTACTCTCTGCAGCTCTATAAAATGCTATCATGAAGATAATTTGACATTTATGTACATTCTAACAAAAGATTTACATTCAAGCAGTACGGATTGCAATGATTCTACACTCACAGTTCTAGATGCAGTTTGTTAGTTAGCTAGCTTGTTTTATCTTGTTAATTTGATTCTACGGGTAGGTATTTTGGATTAACATGAGACAGAACATGTGCTGTTTAAATAATTGGACTCCTCCATAGCCCAACTGATAAGGTGATGGTCATAGACCGCCGAATCAGCTTCCAATTCCAACGCCTCCGGAGAATGTTAAAGTCGCAAGCGACGAATGAAAATCGACATGTTTTGCCTTCTGTCGGGAAAGGGTTTGATGTGTGTTTCTGGATCATAGAGTGGTAATGGGAATATTATCGACCAATAAGCCGCCAAATTATAAATATGTTGATGATGATGGTGAGAGGTCATCTCATACCGTTTGATATGAGGGTCTGCTCCGATTAATGGTGTGATAGCCGATGTCAGGAACTGTTCAGGAAATGTGTGGGTGGCACGAGGTTTTGGATCGTGACATCCTACTCTGGATTGATGATGATGGTGATGATTTTGAAGTTCTTCAGCATGCCGATGACTTGAGTTCCATTAACTCCTAAAGCATCGGCATAAACATTAAACCGAAGTTGATTAGACAATCGGCAATGTCAGGAGATCGGTGGGGCCGCTCTCTCCTCTGATCTGGCGATGTATGAATTTAATTAAGGAAGACTTTGATGTCACCGATCCTCGCCTTGGCAGTCACTCATGTCCTCAATAGTCCCGTTCTCCATCCAGCACGCCGCCTCGAACCAGTAGAAATAATGATTACGTTTTTCCTAGGCACGCTACAAAACATGCGCCAGCCTGCAATCGCGATGGTCATCGGTATTTGATTTGAATGAAAAATACGTCCTCTCGCATAACATACACAAGCGTAACTTGGGACCTTCCCCTATATGTGTTACGGGCATATGCTCTACGATAGGCGTACCTCAAGCTCAAACTCAAATATCAGCTCAAAGAAGGAAGGTCAAACTCGGCGTCCAGGGTGCTGGGTCCAAGAATGAAAGGCACCAGGTCGTGAATCTGGCTTCCCTCCCTTCTATTTCCCCGGCTGTCCTTTCGTCCAGAGTACATTCCCACCCTGATGCTGGATGATCCCTATTCCTATTGTGAGGGAGTTAAGAGAACTTTTGCTACTTATGTAGGTGGATATAACGCATTACGCTTAAAATATGAATACCTACTGACGGCTTCATTCAACCGACAATGTGAAAGTTTTTGCTAAATCGAATATCAAATGAAATATACCTACCTAAGCGTAAACCAAAAGTAGTTAAGAAAACTTATCCGGATTCCAACAAAGAACCGCCGATCGGTTGCCAAACGATTCCATATGTCATGTTCCCTTCGTTCCGCCGACAAGGCAGACCCCACACGAGCGTAACCTAAAAGGTAGTGAAGCCCACGCAAATTTCGTCACTTCGTTTCCCCCATGACGAAGGTAGTCCGGCCAGATCGTAATCTTCGTCCTGCATCAAACTGGCCTCCCGCGACGACAACTTTTATCCGCTGGTACCTCGGAGCGGCGGTAGAGGGAGGGCGAAATGGGTGCACGTCCTTTGTTCTCCTGAAGTCCCCCAATGCCTTAGTGACGTACATACGTCGACATCATGAAATGGCTCCGGCCACGCTTCCAATCCAGTCTAGAGCGGGTACGAGATCCACGTTACCGAGAAGTGATCACAAGGGATTCCAATTTGCTCGGACCAGACACGACCATCGCTTACTTCGCCTCCACATTAGAAAAATAGTGTAAGCCCACCTGCATTTCGATCACATCGCCCCCGATAAAGTCGCGTGAGATACTTCCTCATGGTGAAATAGGAAAGCCGGACCCGTTAATCCATTCGACAACCGCCGTCCATTCTCGAGTCGTAACCCGCTCAATTAAGTTTGAAGAAAAAGAGTTTGTTAATTAAGTAGGTGGATATAGCGCATTACGCTTAAAATATGAATACCTACCGACGGCTTCATTCAACCGACAATATGAAAGTTTTTTGCTAAGTCGAAAGAAATATACCTAACCGTGAACCAAAGGTGATTATATGATAAGATATCGAACCAAGTTTATGCAAAGTCCTATGTAAGAGACTTGTTGTGATACCTAAAGTTTGGAATAAGGTGTGGGAAATTTTTGGAATGGGAATTCAATTATGTCAGATTTTGTTAGTAATCAAAAATGCCCATGCTACGCACCCTTCATAAACCGTTATATTACCCAATGCTTTTTCAAAAAAACCTTCCTGAATATAGTCCCCTAGCTACGTTTATAAATATTATTGCGAGACTCGTAAATAATAATTATCACCTCAAAGGCGCTTTACACATTAATTTATACCTACATTCTATACCTATATATTTTGGTACCCGTTATGTATTGGAGAATACCCAGTAACCTAGTTTTCTAGATCACCAACAAAGCACTTTTAAAGGATTTTATTATTGTTTTGTGGTTTTAAAATCCCGTCTTTTAAATGAAGTCTCTCGTCTAAGATTTATTGCCCGAAAGCGCACTTTGTGTTTCAAATGCTATTTAGTTAACTAAATTATTATTTTACAACGGTCTTGTCTCAAGAGTAACTTCACCCAACAAAGGTACTTGCTAGCCGGTCAACCCGGAAACGTGCAATGCTCCGCTCGACAAAAAAAAGGGTCCTAGATTCCTAAGGCTTGTATATAAACCCTAATTGACTCTTTCCTGCAAGGCCCGTACTAAATATGTTAATAATTTTATACAAACTTACCAAATTCGCCTTGTTGCACAAAATAATTTCACAAATCAATTCACTACTCTAATATTTAACTCAAACAAGCATTTCTAAACCACAACCCGTCATGCAGTTATTTATTCCAAGATGCAGCCGTCAAACACAATTCTCGCGTCAATTCGTTGTAAAATTTTTCCTGACCCTCATAAACGCCCCGAAAGCGCGTCCCGTATTGATAATTGACCGCCTCAATTTACAAATTATATTATTTAACTTCACAGATATGAACTCGCAAGCCGCAATCTCTGACTTCCTTATTCGCGTGGACTCTTTTTGTTTAATAAAGACGAACTATTCTTTGTTTAATTAAAATGAAATATCCCCGATTTAGAAGCACCGAGCTGGTCTCCTCGCGACTCTCAGAACTTGACGATCTTAATTCTCAACAGGATCTCTCCCTGACTGTCCTCTAACACTTCCCTGCCCCGACTATCTGAATTATTCCCGGTTTACGCGCACCAAATTATTACTCTGCCGTTTATCAAAACTCGATGATTTTTTTTTTTCCGTCCGCGCGCCTCCAGGTTCCTTCCCTGACTGTCGTGTTCCAACTCTCTGCCCCCCGACTCCCACCCATCTACTTGTGTGGTTTCAATCATATCTTAGTCCCTCTTTTTTAAAACTTAAGTGATAAACACATCTCCCAATATGCATATTTCAATCGTTTTAATAGTGTTCTGTCACATTACATCACAAATTCCAAGAAATCAGTGCAACTTTCATGTTTGCTATTTTTTGTGTGTAACCTTTAGATAACAGAATACAAACTAATTTTGTCTGCGCCGAAGTCATAAATTATCCCAATAGCGCTTAAAAGAAGAGCTCAGTGGCGTACTTCAATCTAGTTAGGACCGCCTCATTACTTGCGTCGACTTTATTGGTTATATAATAACATTATATAAGCATTGTCTGTACACGTTTTCGTTCTTTCTGCGTGCGTCACTATTTAACGAATTCTGCAATCTTATTTTGACAAATATGTCAAATATTTCAACCCGTAATCGGCGCGTCGCTCTCGTATATTTAAATGCACCAACGATCAATCTTTATTGCCTAATTTTTCAACTCCCCACTGCCATAGAAAATGCACAAGACAATTGTTTCACAAATCAATTTGCTCGCGTTAAAGTCAGTCACCACTCGGGCAAATATGACCTATATCCCTGACTTGATAATGAACCTGAAAAAAATCCCTCTAAATGTTATTCTGGGTCCCTTCTTAGTTTTGTGAAAAATGGCCTTTGCCGGGGCTCGCATGCACTTGAGGCACGCAAACACATGTGGTTACTTAGTGGTAAGGACCCATAAATCACCCCCATGAATTGGAAACAGAGAATCGTATGCTGAAAACATTCCATGTTACAAATTAAATATATTTCTAAATCGATCTCTCAATTTTAAAGGAATTATTTCGTAGGCCCAAAGGCGAGATCATCACAGTACATTACGGCAGTCAATCAAGTTATGTTTAATTACCAAACTTTGGTGAATTATTTTTAAAACTTGATTGTGCCTAAATGTATACTCGGACGGCGCTAATACAGAACATCCCGATATAATATGTTCTATAGTTTCCGGAAAAGCCAAACATTTTCTACATAAATCATCAATTTGATTTGCATCTTGTGATGATCTCGCCTTTGGGCCTACGAAATAATTCCTTTAAAATTGAGAGATCGATTTAGAAATATATTTAATTTTGTAACATGGAATGTTTTCAGCATACGATTCTCTGTTTCCAATTCATGGGGGTGATTTATGGGTCCTTACCACTAAATAACAACATGTGTTTGCGTAGCCCAAGTGCATGCGAACCCCGGAAAAGGCCATTCTTCACAAAACTAAGAATGAACCTAGAAGAACATTTAGAGTGATTTTTTTCAGGATCGTTAACAAAACCAGAGGCGGCCGATGAATATTTGCCCGTGTGGTGATTGATCTTAACGCGAGCAGATTGGATTTACGAAACAATTATCTGGTGAATTTTCTATGGCAGTAGGGAATTGAAAATTAGGCAATAAAGATTAATCTTGGTGCATTTAAATATACTAGAGCGACGCGCCGATTAGGGGTTAAAATATTTAACATATTTGTCAAAATAAGATTGCAAAATTCGTTAAATAGTGACGCACGCAGAAAGAACGAAAACGTGTACAGACAATGCTTATATAATGTTATTATATAACCAATAAAGTCGACGCAAGTAATTAGGACGAGTAGTGAATTGAAGTACGCCACTGAGCTCTTCTTTTAAGCGTTATTGGGATAATTTATGACTCCGGCGCAGACAAAATTTAGTTTGTATTTTGTTATGAAAGGTTACACACAAAAAAATAGCAAACATGAAAGTTGCACTGAATTCTTGGAATTTGGGATGTGATGTGACATTTTGAATATTAAACGTTGAAATATGCATATTGGGAGATGTGCCCACTTGAGGTTTTAAAAAGTGACTAAGAAATTATTGAAACCACACAAGTAGATGGGTGGGAGTCAGGGGGCAGGGAGTTGGAACTAGACAGTCGGGGCAGGGAAGTGTTAGAGAACAGTCAGGGGGGAAAGAACCTGGAGGCGAGCGGTGGGGATGAAAATCATCGGAGTTTTGATAACCTGTAGAATTATAATTTGGTGCGCGTAAACGGGAATAATTCATTTAATTAAAGGAAAATAGTCCACGCGATTGAGGACAGTGAAGGTTGAGAATTAAGATCGTGAAGTTCTGAGAGTCGGGAGGAGACCAGCTCGGTGCTTCTAAATCGGGGATATTTCATTTTAATTAAACAAAGAATAGTTCGTCTTTATTAAACAAAAAGAGCCCATGCGAATAAGGAAGTCAGAGATTGCGGCTTGCGAGTTCATATCTGGGAAGTTAAATAATATAATTTGTAAATTGAGGCGGTCAATGTTAATTTAATATCAATACAAAATGCACTTTCGGGGCATTTATCAGGGATAGGATAAAATTTAATACAAACCGACGCGAAAGTTAGACCGAAATAATAAGTGCTTTAATTAGTGATTAATCAATTAGTGCACGAGGGATGCTGGTTTTGGATTGTGATTCGTGCATGTCAAGGTTTTGTGTGCATGAGAGGGGTAAGTTTGACAAATTGATTTAATTATTAACAACATTAATGTTCGGATTTCGTACAAAGTAGGGTTAAAACAATAGAATCATCATTACTCCCCGAGTATTTTAATTGTTTATAATTGTTCGTCTAGCTTGTAGTTTTCTAGATTTAAACATGTATTATAGTTTATATAGCGCCCTTGAGGTGATTTTCCATAAAAGCGGTGCTATGTGGGTCGTTCAAATATTAGTATTATTATTATGGCTACCTTAATGGGGCCTTTAATAAGGAACCATGTCATCTAAGTCGGATGATTTAATCGGAAAATTATAACGGTAACATTTAAAAAGCTATCGGGTAATTATCGGTAATCGAAAAAAAAGAGCGTTCCCTCCGTAAGTCGATCCGGAGCTGCCTGAGGTTGGCCGGCGACAATTTCTTGAGACAAGACCGTTGTAAAATAATAATCTGGGGTTCAATGAACTAAAATAGCATTTGAAGCACAAAGTGCGCTTTCGGGCAATAAATCTTAGACGAGAGACTTCATTTAAAAGACGGGATTTTGAAACCACAAAACAATAATAAAATCCTTTAAAAGTGCTTTGTTGGTGGTCGAGAAAACTAGGTTATTGGGTATTCTCCAATACATAACGGGTAACAAAATACAGAGGTATAGAATATAGGTATAAATTAATGTGTAAAGCGCCTTTGAGGTGATAATTATTATTTACGAGTTTCGTAATAATATTTTTAAACGTAGCTAGGGGACTATATTTAGGAAAGGGTTTAGGCAAAGGCATTATTAGGTAATATAACAGTTTATGGAAGGTGCGTAGCATGGGCATCTTTGCTTACTAACAAAATCTGACATAATTAAATTCCCACTCCTAAAAATTTCCCATATCTTATTCCAAATTTTAGGTATCACAACAAGTCTATTACATAGGACTATACATAAAATTATCGTATAATCCTCACCTTTTGGTTTACGCTTAGGTAGGTATATTTCATTCGATATTCGATTTAGCAAAAACTTTCACATTGTCGGTTGAATGAAGCCGTCGGTAGGTATTCATATTTTAAGCGTAATGCGTTATATCCACCTACATAAGTAGCAAACCTTTTATTAACTCCCTCACACTAGGAATAGGGATCATCCAGCATCAGGGTGGGAACGTACTCTGGACGAAAGCGCAGCGGGGGAAATAGAAGGGAGGGAAGCCAGATTCACGACCTGGTGCCTTTCATTCTTGGACCCGGCACCCTGGAAACCGAGCTTGACATTCCTTCTTTGAGCTGATTTTTGAGTTTGAGCTTGGGGTACGCCTATCGTAGAGCATATGCCCGTGACACATATAGGGGAAGGTCCCAAGTTACGCTTGTGTATGTTATGCGAGAGGACGTATTTTTCATTCAAATCAAATACCGATGACCATCGCGATTGCAGGCTGGCGCATGTTTCTGTAACGTGCCTAGAAAAAACGTAATCAATATTTATACTGGTTCGACGTTTCTTTGTTGGAATCCAGATAAGTTTTCTTAACTCCCTCACACTAGGAATAGGGATCATCCAGCATCAGGGTGGGAATGTACTCTGGACGAAAGCGCAGCAGGGGAAATAGAAGGAAAGGAAGCCAGATTCACGACCTGGTGCCTTTCATTCTCGGACCCGGCACCCTGGAAACCGAGCTTGACATTCCTTCTTTGAGCTAATTTTTGAGTTTGAGCTTGGGGTACGCCTATCGTAGAGCATATGCCCGTGACACATATAGGGGAAGGTCCCAAGTTACGCTTGTGTATGTTATGCGAGAGGACGTATTTTTCATTCAAATCAAATACCGATGACCATCGCGATTGCAGGCTGGCGCATGTTTTTGTAGCGCGCCTAGGAAAAACGTAATCATTATTTCTACTGGTTCGAGGCGGCGTGCTGGACGGAGAACGGGACTATTGAGGACATGAGTGACTGCCAAGGCGAGGATCGGTGACATCAAAATCTTCCTTAATTAAATTCATACATCGCCAGATCAGAGGAGAGAGCGGCCCCACCGATCTCCTGACATTGCCGATTGTCTAATCAACTTCGGTTTAATGTTTATGCTGGTGCTTTAGGAGTAAATGGAACTCAAGTCATCGGCATGCTGAAGAACTTCAGAATCATCATCATCATCATCAATCCAGAGTAGGATGTCACGATCCAAAACCTCGTGCCACCCACACATTTCCTGAACAGTTCCTGACATCGGCTATCACGCCATTAATCGGAGCAGACCCTCATATCAAACGGTATGAGATGACCTTTCATCATCATCATCAACATATTTTTAATTTGGCGGCTTACTGGTCGATATTATTCCCATTACCACTCTATGATCCAGAAACACACATCAAACTCTTTCCCGACAGAAGGCAAAACATGTCGATTTTCATTCGTCGCTTGCGACCTTAACATTCTCCGGAGGCGTTGGAATTGGAAGCTGATTCGGCGGTCTATGACCATCACCTTATCAGTTGGGCTATGGAGGAGTCCAATTATTTAAACAGCACATGTTCTGTCTCATGTTAATCCAAAATACCTACCCGTAGAATCAAATTAACAAAATAAAACAAGCTAGCTAACTAACAAACTGCATCTAGCACTGTAAGTGTAGAATTATTGCACTCCGTACTGCTTTGAGTGTAAATCTTTTGTTAGAATATACATAAATGTCAAATTATTTTCATGATAGCATTTTATAGGGCCGCAGAGAGTACGCGACATCGCATCGAAAGGTAGGATCTTCTCAATTCGCCGTTTGAATGTAAATTTATATACTAGATGCTAGGAGGGAAAATGCAGATTACTTCAATAAAATTAGTCGTCGATGAGCGTAGGTGTATAACAGGTGCTAGGGGAGGAAACTGGATGAATATAGATAGATAATTAGTTAATTTTCAAGCTAGTCAGACTCAGTCATTGTTATTCGAAGCCTTGCAAATTGTAAACACGCCATACCTAAAAGAACAAGGGTTTACCACAAATAAATTATTAATTAAATTGGATTAACTATACCAAACCACTAAAACAAAAAAGTACACAACGTTGTGGGGTTAATTACAATTGATTTTTTTTTTTTTTTTTTTTTTTTTTTATTATAGGTGATTGTACTGTGCCTGTCTCACTAGGAATTCCTGTGTTGAGAGCAGGCGCATTTTAACATAAGTAGTTTAATATAAAAAGAAGAATAAGGATAACAACAACAATGTTATATACATTTAAAGGTACAAGGACAATCAGCATTGTACTAAAGGGAAAGCATGCACTAGGAGGTTATAAAAATTAATTGAGAGCATCTCGTCACGTTTGCATAAAAGTATTACGTGATGGGGTTGAAAAGGCGCTGCAAAAGGAATGCAGGGGAGAGTCGCGAGAACGGGCGAGCTACGAGTTTTAAAGGCCGGACGGGGTTGCGCCTGTAGTTGTAGCACTGTAGCAGCATTTGGAAATCAAAAGGTAGGTTTTACTTCGTAGGGGGGGGGGGGGTTTATCACAATCTTTGATGATATGCTTCCTATAATTTTTAGTATTAATGACTCTATCTTGTATGGCAAGCATAAAGCCTTCTATTTCTGCGCTCAACTCTCCAATACTCAACCATTTATTTGACGAAAATTTGTCAACATATGTTTGGTTGAGATAATTGAAGTGTTTTGCGTGAAGAATTTTATTTGACCAGGAATCTAATAATTCCTGGTTGGTATTTATAAGAATGCTGGCATTCTCGTCGTATAAATTTAATGGTGAAATATTTCTATCTGCCTTGCAAATTATTTTGTGCATTTCTGAACTATCAGCTTTCCTATGGAAAAAATTTCTTAGCATTTCAACCTGATTATGTTTTAAAGATGTTATTTTGACTATACCTCTACCTCCTAAATTTCTGGGTAAATTAATTCGTTCTACAGCTGAATTTGGATGATGACAATGAAATTTAGTTAATGTAGTTCTAATCAATCGTTCTAAGCTATCTAAATCTGTATTAGACCATTTAATTATGCCAAATGAGTAAGTTAATAGAGGTATTGCCCAAGTATTTATCGCCTTTACTAAATTTTTAGCAGATAGATTGCATTTCAAAATTTTTCTGATCCTAGTTTTAAATTTAATCCTAATATCATTTTTAATACTAGTATGATCTAATCTATTTGATTGCGGATATCCTAAATATTTATAAACCTCACCCCCTTTCATACTTTCAATTTTGAAATTTCTAAATATACCCTCGTCTCCATCTACAATTTTACCTTTCTCTATATGGATCGTTCTACATTTATCTAAACCAAAAGTCATTTTAATATCATCTGAAAAAATTTTAACTACTTTAATCATTTTCTCTAAATTTGGTTCAGAATTCGAATATAATTTTAAATCATCCATAAATAATAAATGAGAAATTATATTTCTCTCTCTAGTATTACCTTTAATTTTTATTCCAAACTTGCTTTTAATTAACATTTTAGATAGAGGATTTAATGCTAAGCAAAACCAAAGAGGACTCAATGAGTCTCCTTGAAAAATCCCTCTTTTTATTGAAATGCCCGGTACTATAATTTTCTTATCTTTCAAATTCAAAAGCAAATCGGTATTCCAAAATGCCATAATTTTTTCCAAAAAGCTAATAATAATTGGGTTAATTTTGTATATATTTAAAACTTTTATCAGCCACGAGTGCGGGACACTATCATAAGCCTTTTGGTAATCTATATAACAAATATGTAAATTACGTTTTTGGGTTTGAATCTGTTTTAGAATTACAGAATCAATAACTAATTGTTCTTTACATCCCATATGTTTTCTGCGACAACCTTTTTGTTGTTCAGATAAAACATTTTTTTCATCTAAATGAGTGTATATTAAATCTGTCAAGCAAGAGATTAAAATTTTATATATTGTCGGTAAACATGTAATGGGTCTATACTGAGAGGGATTATTAATATGTTCGCTTTTAGGCAACATATAAGTAATGCCCTTAGTTAGAAAATTTGGAAAATTTTGAGGTTCTCTGACAAATTTTGAAAGATTTTTTGCCAAAAGGGGATGTAAAGTAGTCAGACGTTTATACCAAAAATTATGTATCCAATCGCAACCCGTGGCTTTCCAATTATGAGTACTTTTTATAATTTTGGCTAACAATTCAACCGATATATCAGAAAAACTCATTTGTTCAATGTCTGAACAAAAATAAAATGATAATGTTTTAAACCACTTCTTAAGTATCTTAAATAAAATCTTCCAGACTGGTGTAAAGCCTGATGACTGGAGTTCTCAAATAATCATCTCAATGATCGTGTGTGTTGCCCCCCATGTATGTGCAATCTATTATTAATCTATTTCTCGATAGAAAAATTTTCACACCAGATGTAACTCCTCAGAGTAGATCAATTTGGAAGAGTTTACCCCAGGGCAATGTATTTTCCCCCATACAGTATAATATATACACGTACGATATGCATGTCACTATTCCCCCTCAAGTAAAAGTTATTGAGTTCGCAGATGACTTAGCTTTCTTCTTATCATCCAAAATCGTCCCACTCGCCGTCAAATATCTTAATGAAGCCATGGATGCCCTTTGCACATGGCTCACTTTAAATGGTCTGGAACTTCCAGTCCAAAAGAGTCAGTGTGTCACTTTTTCAAACCGTTATAAAAATCCCCCTTCTCAAATTTTATTTTAAAACTCTCCAATCCCCAAGGCCTCTGAAGTTAAATTTTTGGAGTAACATTTGCTAGGAAACTTAAATGGTCTTCCCATATTCATAATATAGTTACTAAATGTGAAAAAAAAATAAATATCATCAGATCATTGACTGGCGTTTGGTGGGGTGCTCACACTTCTTGCATTAAGTTGCTTTAAAATGCACTTATTCGAAGTCATCTCGACTATGCCTGCCCACTTTTTAGTACCGCTTCCAAAAATGCACTCAGTAAATTAGACAACATTCAATCTAAGTCGTTGCGAATAATAACTGGAGCGATGCAATTGTCGCCCATCAATTCCCTTCAAGTAGAATGTTCTGACCCCCTACTTTATGTAAGGCGTCAATTATTTGCTGACACATTTGTTCTTAAATGTTTAATTTTTAAATGTCATCATGTTATTCCCAAAGTCTCGTTGTTCAACGACTCAACAGATGTATCTACAATCAGAGCTCGAACTAAACCTTTTCCTGCCATCTGTAAAACATTTACTCTCCTCAGAGCATCAAATTATCAAAAATGATCTTCTTCCTTTTTACAAATTAAAATATAGTCATGTCACCCTATCACCAACGATTTTAGAAGGGATTGGCATCCTTGAAAGTCATTCCAATCATATGTTCGATGACATTATTTCTTCTAAATGGCCCAACTCTTCTATTTTATTTACTGATGGCTCCAAATATCCGGACTCAGGCATAGGTATTAACGTTTACCACAATAATTCTAATGAAAGACTATTTTATTCAATCTCAAACCTATTTGAATATTTTCAATATTTTCTGCCGAGTGCATTGCAATAATTTATTGAATCTCTCAAATATATAATGAAAAAAATATTTTTAACATTCTCTTGTTCTCTCCGACTCCATCAGTTCCCTCCAAAAACTTTAACCCAGTCCTCTTCTTCATCTTGATGATCACTTTTTAGCAATTATGGTTTATTTTAATATTTTACCCAGTGGGTCTTGCAGTTGACAGACCTTGCCACGTCTGTAACTGGATGCGTGTATTGTGGCTTTCAATGATAACTCTTTATTTAACTTGAGTCAAATATATTTATGATAGAGTTAATGTTACAATTGGCACAAATTTATTACTATTCTCCCTTAGGGAGAAAGCAGGTAGAAGGAACGAATGCGCGAACCGGAATGAAATGCAGTCTCATGCACCAGGCCAGAGAGTAGTGGCCGGTGATACCATTATACAAAATTGAATGAATATATTATATTATGGCTGTTCATTACTCGCTACATCTTATTCGAGTACTGATAAACTCCATTCAAAGCTCTGGAAAAACTGTCACTCTGATTTGGATTCCTGGACATGTTGGCATAATGGGTAACGTTATTGCTGATTCCTTAGCAAAACAAGGAGCGTCTAAACCTGCCTAAGTAAACCATATTCCCATCATATTTACCCATTGATATTTTTTCCATCATCAAAGATAGATTCCGCAATGTTTGGACAGAGCATTGGAACATTGCTAGTCAATCCAGGAGTGCCCGCTACGCCTCAATACAAAGGACTATCCCATCAAAACCGTGGTTTCAAAAATTCCCCTATTTTTCCAAAAAAGAAACTTCCTTACTTTTTCGAATGAGAATGGGACATTGTTCCGTTCCTTCTCACCTTTTTAAAATTCATGTGCTTGACTCCCCAGATTTAACGTTCTGTGGTCTAGATGTGGGAACTTTAAATCACATATTTTTTGGTTGTTCCTCTCTAAATAAATATCCTCTCTTCTATCAAACGTTATCTAAAATTGCCTCCCCTCCATTCAACATCTCCTCTCTTCTAAGTCTGAACTCTATTCCAATCGTCCATATAATTCTGAAATTTTCTAGATTATAATAAAACAAATAAAAAACTTTATTCCACCTAATTTTATTTGACCGTAACCGGTTTCAGCTCGACAGAGCCATCTTCAGACTGGTACAAATAATTCTTAGCCTACGGTTTATATACATAACATATGGGGGAGGGGGAGAGGGGTAGTCTACAAGGATTTTAATGAAATATTTTTGTTACTAAGTTTTTTAGACTGTCGAATTTCTAAGTATTTTGGTAATTCCAGTGGGATAATTACTTTGGGTTTGTAGCTCACTTCAATATCTATTGATTAGGGAAAAACCTTACAAGTAATGTGAATTATTAATGCACTAATTTTTTTGTCAAATCATTATTATACATATCTATGATCAATGGGATTTTTTAATTGCTTTTTGAAGGGATGCATGTTTACATTAGAGTGGGAATGGTCAAAACTAAATACATATTTTAATTTATTTATTTATTGTTATCAAGTTTAATTTGTAGAACTCCATTTTAATTTTTATTTATTTTATATATTCAATAATTTTATTATTAAATTAATAAAAACAGTTTATTTATAAACAAGTTCTGCTGGTAATTATTATTACGCGTGACAGCTGTTTAGCGAATGTTGACAGTCAATTTGTTGACAGCGAATTTAATTCCTTTTAGATGTATTCAAAACCAATTTTTAAATAACTAATTATACTTGAAAAGAAAACCATGAGTCAACATTTGTGAATGACTCACAATTAGATTGTTTAACGACTTTCAGTCGAAATGGGAAATAACAGTTATTGAGAAAATAATAACCATTAATAATTTCAGTCATTTTTAATCAGAAATTAGAAATGAGTCATAGTACAAACCTATCCAAAAATACTATAAATAGATTGTCTGTATGTGGCATGACCACAGTTTGATAATTCCCTCAGAAGGCGAAACAGCTGTCACGCGTAATAATAATTACCAGCAGAACTTGTTTATAAATAAACTGTTTTTATTAATTTAATAATAAAATTATTGAATATATAAAATAAATAAAAATTACATATTTTAATTTCAAAATTATTATGAAAATTATACCGGATAAAAACCTGGTGTTTCAGTAAATGATTCGAATAGCTTATTGATTACAAAGTTACTTTTTGAAGGGATGGATGTTTACATTAGATTAGGAATGGTTTAAACTAAATACATATTTTAAATTTCGAAATTATTATGAAAATTACAATGGATACAAAAGCGGAGACTTAGCAAATGATTTCAATTGTTTATTCATTACAAAGTTAGGGTCTATTTTTTTAGTTAAGCGAGTAATTTCTAAAGACTCTAGTCTATCTAGTTTATGGCCTTTATTGCAAGTATGAAGAACTTTAACATCTCCGTCTTTATCAAACGAGTGTTTATTTTCTAATAAATGTGATGCTACATTCGACAATTCTCCTTTGTCATTCACCCAGTTTGTAAAGTGTTCATTAATTCGGGTTTTGAATGATCTCCCTGTTTGACCAACGTAATACGATGGGCAGTTAGCGCAGTTCACTTGGTAAACGCCTGAGTTTTCAAGTTTTTCTCTCTTATCTTTATTATTGACTAGCTGGGTTACCCGGCTTCGCTCAGGACAATAAGATAGTGTTCTGGAATGTTGCACAATGATGTTCCCGATTTCCTATTCCTTATCATTCCACTCCTTCCACAACTTTCTACAGCTCTATGGAACCTTCTAGAACTTTCCGGAAGACTGTTCTAGAAATTTCAAGAGGGCGAAAATTTCAGCCCTTATATCTTTAAAAGCACGGCCTTTAGGTAAAAACGGATACCCTTATTCCCTAGGGGGGATAGAGATCTACCACACCATATAACTCCCTTGATCGAACCGGGACTCGTTTCTGAGTTTTTGCGAGCTGCACGTTTTTTGGACTTTCTTTTATAATACATGCCATATTCAAATAAATAAAATGTTACTCCTTACATGTCATTTCCCGTGCGTTCCCCTCCAGCGTTCCACTTCCACCTTCTCCGCCACCGCTCTCCCGCTCCCCCGTCCCGCCAACCCCCCTGGCACTGCATTTCTTGACTCCTCTCCCGCGCGGCCCGTAGCCGAAACTTTTTTCTAATACTAACATTTTTAAACTCGTGATATCTTTCTAATTAAATATCCGAATTGAAAAATTCAAAAAGTTAAATAAAGGTATTGAAGCTTTCTTGAATATAAAGTAATTTATTTTGATAAGGATTAACACCAAGATACAAATAAAGAGCCTTTTCAAGCGGCGACATATTAATTAAAATTTTAAAATAAAAGAATACTTATTGTGGCATAACCATAATAGTTAGACATATGCTGTCGCGACCTTTTTTGTAAATAATGATGTGTTCTATAAAGTCGTAGTACATTATTTTATTCTATCATCAATAGTTTTCGCAGCGCACGCGATTTAAAGAATATTTTATGTAATTTTTTTACACCCTGGGTTACATTATTGAAGTTTTAGTAAGGATGCCTATTTTTTTTAAATATAATATAGCCTATGTCACCCAGGGATAGTGTAGCTTCCCAACAGCGAAAGAATTTTTCAAATCGGTTCAGTAGTTTCGGAGCCTATTCGATGAAAACAAACACACAAACAAACAAACAAACAAATATTACCTCTTTATATAGTGTGTTAGATTAAAATTCTCCCTAGAGAATTCATATTATAAAAAGCTGTTTTGTATTTATCATTATTAGTTAATCTGGATATTTTTGTTGATATTTCGCCAATATAAGGGATTTTTACCCATTGTAGTGATATCTTTTTCATTTTTAAGGCCTTGTGAAATAATTGTTAATGTCAGTTTTTTATCCTTTTTCTTTAATAAGCTATCAATAGTTTCGCTTTTGTATACATTGTTCTTTGCTACGGTTTTTATTATATTTAATTCAATATTATAATTTATATAATTCAAAGGCACATGTAAAAGTCTGTGAATGAGTTTTAGAAGCACGTCTTGCAACAACAGAATATTTTTTGTTAGTATTTTAAATCCAAAACTGATTTTTAAACCATGAATATGGAGATTACATTTTAGCATAATAACAGAATTCTTCTTCGGGTTCCCTATTCTTCAAATAATGTTGGAAAACTTATATTGCTTTATTTCTCCCTTTCATCAGCCAGCTGGAATCACTCCTCCACACCTGTTCAATAGCGGATGTTTCTCATGACCAGTACCAGTATTTTTTTATACATTGACTCAGCACAGGAGGCCCAATGATTGACTTATTACTCCATGTCCAAGAAATAACGTGTTAATATATATATACATATATATAAAATTAAAAACAAATATCTATATTTATGAAGATACATAACAAATATCTATATTTATGAAGATACATAACAAATATCTATATTGTATGAAGAAAAGTGCCCGTGGCGGTAGGCGTGGCCCATTTTCCCATCTCTTATAGTCGAATTCTGATACTTCTTGATGAAATTTTGCATAATTAAATTGAGGTTCAAAATAAGAGGAAAATTATCTACATCTAATTTCGAAAAACTCTGCTTAAAGCCTGAGGAACGTCTGGAGAAATTTCAATACAATGTGTTGGTATTTAGAGATTTTCAAAAACATGCAGTTTTTAAGACGAAAAGTTATTTTTAGATGGCTATCATTCTTTCAGTGAACTACAGAATTCGAATAAATTTGTTGTTTTTTTATTATTATTTTGGAGTAGTTCGGGTTAATGTCTTTACAGACCCAGTAATATGGTAAATGGTTATTTATCAGTTGAGTAAATTTTGAAAAACGTACATAAATAATGAGGTTTAACGGTCAATACTTTATTTCTTATTGTAATATGCAATGTTTTTTTATCGATACATAAGTGTCGATACATGCTGTTCGTATGCATAGTCCGGTCAGTAGTTGAGTTGGTTTTCATCTGGTTCCCACTGAAGCGTCGTGAATTTAATTCCTTGGCTGTCTAAGTCCTTCACCATGACACAAGCAACACGCTTACTGTGATGGTTGTATATGGTATTTTAAATGCATATTTATGTTGTGAGGTTATTATATTATTATGACAGGGTAACCCGGGAAATATTGTTTTTCTTTTTAAAAATGTAATAGATATTATAAACCAGTGTAAGTTTTCAATTGGTCAAAAGCGTAATTCATGTTAAATCAACAGTGCCAACTTTAAAGTATCAAAACTCATTTTAGTTCAAAGTGTTCTGAGGGTCAATTGCACCGATGAAAATTTGTTATAATATTTTTTTTTAACTTTGCTATATATTGCTGCAAGCTTGTCACTGGTGTATATGAATCTATCTCTGTCTTAGATTTTTTTCTAAAGAAAAATTCCAATGTTGTTAAAACTATTTTTGCTGAGCTCAGCTCCCAGTGGGAGAATGTGAGGCAACCTTATTCATTGGCCGGCACACTTGTGATTTGTATAGAATCAGCAGTTGGTTTCTGTGAAAGAATCTGCAAGCTCTCCACAGAGCGCCAGCTTATCGGGATCCGGAGCCTAGTTACTTTTTACGTCATGAAAACTTTTCATGAAAAAAATTCAATGAAATTGATTCTGCGTTTGAAAAACCCAAACCTACCTACAATAATTTAAAGACGTATCATCAGTTTTGAACTGGATCTGAACTTCCTATATATTATACTAATTATAAAATTTCTATTTTAATTAATTATTATTTTTAATAAGAATGTGGAGTTTGATATTTCCACAAATTATATCATCCGACGGCAAAATAAAATCTACGTTTTTTACTCCAAGAAGAATTCTCTGGAATCTCTTATTAAAAATCTTCGTGTATGTGCTGTTACACTGAACAGTTTGAATTTACCTGTAATAATATTGTCACGATAAACTTTTAGAACTAAACTTACTTATGTATTTAGATCATAAAAAAAGATCTGCGGTATAATACATCCATATTATTGTTTTAATGATTCACAATAACATTGTGTACAAATAGATACATATTATTTTTTTATTATTTTCCCCGCTTCTTTTTGAAGTGCTTTTTTTATACACATCCATTGTTTTTTTTATGTATATCAATATCCGTTATAATTCTCATTGCGATCTACAGAGGGTGAACAAATAGACAACCACGTGTTATGATATTGACAGACATGCTCATTAGTAGCACCAGAGCATGCTTCTAATGAGCAAATGCTACCTAGTGGCATGATGTATGCCAGTGACGTTGCTAGTGTTGTCAAGTGAGGGTGCTCACAAATCAACAGCCGATTGATTTATCAGCTTGCTACTAGATTCGCACATACATGCTTAGAGCCTTAGAGCGCATGCCCGTTAACACATGCTTAGAGCACTTCCCCCTCCGCTAGAGTGGAAGGGGAAGTGCTCTAAGCATGTGTGAACAGGCTAAATCCGTTCACAGTCAGAACCCAAATCGATATTTTTATTTTCTTTCTTTCTTTCGCCAAAAGCTCCTTAACTAATTGAGTTGCAAGCAATATTATTTTTTGACTTCTGTGCGGATGGAACTGGCTCTTTTATGTCGTTACAACTGTAAAATCATTGATATCTAGTACCCAAATCAATCGTTTTATTTTCTTGGGTTAGATTCTAAAAAGTTGCCATAAATAAGATTACTTTGTTTACTTCTGAGTGAATGGAACTGACTTCACTTGTTGACATTTATTTCACAAGAGCATTCTCATAAAGAGCATGTGTGTTTAATTATTAGTTAGAGCATGCTCATTCATGAGAATGTGTATCAGTACCATTACTTATTATTATTATATGAGTATGGAAAATTCTTTCACGCTCTTTTTGAAGTGAAAGCAATACATGATACTATACACTAATAAAGTGATAAAGACTGCTTTGAGTGATGGTTGCAAGCGGCAGCGCTATCGAAAGGTAAAAATGAAAAATGGTTCAACTTCAATACGGTATAATTATTTCGTAGTGATTGATTTGTTTTTTTTTTTTTTTTTTTAGATCTTGTATTATTTCGAAGTGATCTTGCGTTTTTGAAGTGAAAACTTCTTTATTCGTTGTGATTTGAAACTCGATGGAACGAAAAATAGCAACACTAAAAAAAAAGGTACATTTATAGGATGTAGCTTGCTAGAGAATGAGATAGTATAATCGGTCTCCTCTTTGTGCAGTGCTCCGTAGTCTCCCCATTCTTGTCGACTTTAATTTTTTGAAGGTTTCACTTCTACCGTGTGTGAATTCCACTCTGATTTTTTTTTAAATTAATGTACCTGTATCAACAAACATAAATATACATGGTTAGAAAAAATATTGCATTATTTTTAAATAACTTAAATAAACAAATGAAAATCCAATTTCGTCCGTGCGCAGAGTAACCAAAACTTTGCAAGACTGTTCTTCGTCGCGTTGCATTTTAAAGTCTCGAGAATTTTCCGTTTGAACTTTGTGAAGTAAAACGTCAACACCAGGTATGGCAGTGTTGACAGTCTTATCTCTTCCAAGACGGGAAGCAAGAGCAGCGTGCCTTCCTCGAGGATAATGGAATTGTCAGAGCCAATACTGCGGAACTTTCAAACACATTATTTCCATGAGCATGTAATATTTTCCAGTAGCTGCATTACAATGTGTATTACGCCGGCGACTACTTCCATCGCTTTCGACAATGTTCTAGTGAAAACGTAAGAATAAAAGTGGATTTATAATATTAATAATAATGATAATCAATCATTTATTCATCAATACATTTTTTACAATATTACTTATTTATAATATTTTGTTATTTTTTCATTGATTCTATTGACGAACAATTCAGGATTTCTCCTAGAATGCAGCTGGTTTTTAACATCGCCTCCGTTTTTTAAACGACTTCAAAAGGGAGGAGGTTCTCAATTCGACGGTATTTTTTAATTTTTTCAATTTTATGTTTGTTACCTCAGAACTTTCGATTGAGTGAACCTATATTGATGATTTTTTTTTATTTGAAAGCTGGTGCTTTCCGTGTGGTCCATTTTAATTTGGTCCAATTCTGACACTGGAATTCATGAGAAAACCATATAAAAAGTTCTTAATTTGCAATTAGTATGTGCGCGACAAATGGACGAATAACTCAATATTAAGCCAACCAATTTCGATGATTCTTTTTTTGAAGTAAAACTTCTTTACGCACGCTTGACACTTAGGGGGTAAACTGGTGAATGCGTTACGAAAAGTGGTGATTGTTACGAAAAATATCTTGCGAAGTGGTGATTGTTACGAAAAATGTCTTGTAATCGATGCGATTGTTATTCGTGTTATTGTTATATTTTTAATGGACTATTTGTCCGTAAATAAATAAATAAATTATGTGCAGCAGGAACTCGGCATGCGTTGCGAGGCCACTGTAACCTCGGGGTCAACTAAACTGTAATGGTTCCATCCCAAGTCCCCAGGAAACTACATTATAATGCAAGCGCCTGCACTGTATAACATTAAAATTTAGCGGGTACCCGGCATGCGTTGCAAGTCCACTGTAGCCTCGCGGTCAACTAAACTGTTATGGTTCTATACCAAGTCCCGGGAAAATACATTATAATGCAAGTACCTACACTAAATATCGGAATGCGTAGCAAGGCCATTTTAACCTCGGGGTCAACTAAGCTGTTATGGTTCCATCCCAAATTCCAGGAAACTACATTATTATGCAAGCGCCTGCACCATATTGCATTATATACAGTGGATACCCGGCATGCGTTGCCAACTAAACTGTTATGGTTCCATCCCAAGACCCGGGAAACTACATTATAATGCAAGCGCCTGCACTGTACAACATTATATACAGCGGGTACCCGGCATACGTTGCAAGGCCACTTTAACCTCAGGGTCAATTAAACTGTAATAATTCCATCGCAAGTCCCGGGAAACTACATTATAATGCAAGCACCTGCACTATATAACATTATATACAGCGGGTACCCGGCATAAGTTAGTGAAGTTTTACTTCAGTCGTGTGGTCTAAAGCACACTCATTTTTTTTATTAGAAAGGATGTACTTCAAGGGTAGTTTGATGAGAGCGTGGTTAGGTTCTGATTTTGGGATCCATGACAAAGTAACGGAACTCTTTAATTCTTAGGAGAAAATTAACGATACTCGGCCGAATCTTTTATAGGCTATCCGGGTCTTTGAGTCACCTACCGTAACGCCGTTATGGTCAAATAATGTTTGTCTCATATGAACAGCACGTTTAGTAGGTCTAGCCATGTTCAGACAAATTATTTAGTGTACTTCAGATTCACTAAAAATCAAAAAATAAACAAACAAAAAATAACAAAACAAAAAAATGTATTAAAAAAATGCACTAAAAAGTTAAAAAAATAATTTCGTATTCTTCTAAAACTTAATAATCAACTTACTTTTTCTACTTATCAATATGTAAGTACGATTGTTATTTTTTGAGTCGGTTATTTTGTATGCTGGTACAAACCTACCTTGTCTGACAGCCTTCAAAATTAACAATCGTACCTACATATTGATGAATACAAAAATTAAGATGATTTTTAAGATTTAGAACAAATCTAAATTATTTTTTTACTTTTTAATTCATTTTTTGAAGTCGGTTTTTTTGTTTTGTTACAATTTTTGTTTTGTTTTCTTATGATGCGAAAATGTATTAATTTTATATAGGTTCACTGTTTAACTTCATCTTTTCTTTCCCACATGCATTAATTTGTGCTTTTTCATTTCTATTGTAAACATATATATTTTTTCTTTTTTTTTTTACTACTTTGTTTTCTTTAATGTTTTAATCTACGTTTGTATACTATATTTTTTTTGCGAAAACTTCACTGGTTAATGCAACCATGTAATATGTAATTACCTTAAAATATAAAACTGTTGTTTCCCTAATAAACTAAAATAAAAATAAAAAATAAAATAAAAATAAAGTAATACAGATGGAGCGGTTGATGCAGCCTCTCCAACAAGAGCTCTCGCCAGCATAGGAGGAGCGCCACCCCGCATCGTTGGAGCAATCGTTCCCGCAGTCAATCCAGAGGTCGTCAGCCCGAAGGCACATGCTGGTACCACTGGAAGCATGGGACGAAGGCACGCACGTGCACCAAAATCTGCAACTTCCAACAGGGAAACGCTCGGGGCTCAAACCGATGGCGACCAGTGCCAGCCACAACCAAGTCAGTCGCCTTTTTGTTACCGACAGGGTAACCCGTACTCAATTCCTTGTGGACACTGGCACAGATCTCTGCGTTTTCCCACGACGCCTTGTCCAGGGACGTCGCATTAAACATACATACGAACTGGCAGCAGCAAATGGCAGAACAATCGCTACCTACGGCAGCCTAAGGGCCTCTTTTCATGGAGATACTGACAATCTACGTAATTGTGACGCAACCACAAGTACCCTGCTGATATACAACTTTTTAATGCTGGTCTCCGTACACGGCGCTACCCGAAATATACTGAACTTAATCATTTTTCACGTGCAGCCGCTCAGTAAACACGATGTCAAGCGATTCTAGCGACGAAAATAATAGAATAAAAAGCGATGTAATAGGAGATTTTGGGTTCACCCATACATCGAAAAAAATCTGAACTGTAGGGCATTCGTTGCCGCCAAGGAACTGTATGAGAATGATGACAACAAGTTTAATTGAATGTCGAAGGATACTTACTTAAACTTGGTGCAATTTTTGACCCCTAGTATCCATTACAAAAATACAACTATGCGGGAGTGTGTCAGTATCGAGGGAACATATTAATAAAGCTCAGGTAAGAAAAGCATAATATATGTTTATTTATTACTTATACATAGTGGGTAACTTAAGATAAGTCAAATTTTTCGCCGTTTAAATCAGATTCTGGGATCACAATTTCTGAATCATCGGGTTCTGGGATTACAATTGGTGTAAAGTTTTGATAAAATAGAGCCACCTCCGAATTTTCCATTTAATAAATTGTAGTGTAAATTGCATCACTTCATTTAAAGAGTAAGGTTTCTTTTTCTTCGCTGCTGATCCACTTTTTGCAGGTTTCATATTTCGGACAAAAACACTGCGAATATTCCTCCGTGTTTCTTTACATTCGGGCCCTGAAAAAGATAACAGAAGTTTTAATTTAATAATTATTTTTTCCAGGTACTTAGTTGAAGGATCGACATTTACGAGCCTGGCTTTTTATTTCGCGAGAGGAGAATGTACAATTTAAAAAGTCGTTGGAGAAACGGTTATCATTATATGGAATGTATTAAATGGATGCCAATCCCAAGTATGAACGATTATTTAGCCAACTATTTTATCACTCCTCGGGCTTCGCTACCTTGGCAGTACAATTATTGTGTTTGATATTATTTGTGAGAAAAGTAAACAACATTACATACCTGTCAAATTGACTTTTATTCCAACATCAATCCATGCCCTCTCCACTAAATCCTTTCTTACGTATTCTGGTTAAGCATAGTTGTATAAACACGCATGTTTTTCCACTTCCAGATCAAATCTAATATTACTTTCTTGTTCCGATTTCCGATGCCATTTCTGTCAAACGTCAAATGAATTAAGTAGCTGACATAAATGACGCGACGCGTCGCGTGCAACCAGCACTGTCGGTATCGTGGAACTGAGTGGAAACCGACTGTCACCGCGTAGCGCCGTGAGCGGACAACAGCAAAATCGTACGGGGGGTACTTACGATCGGCGCATATGATACGCGCACGTGGATCGAGTCGCTTGTAAGTTTCTCAATGAAAGGAGGGCCTAACGCTCAACCAGGATCTGGGATTGCGACGAGACTTTATTTGGAGCTTTGTCATTGCAGACGTCTCCAAGCCCATCATTAGAGCAGACTTTTTCGCCAAATACGAGCTTCTGGTAGATGTCCGAAATAAACGGCTGTTGGAACAGGTGACGAATTTAACAATCACGGGAAAACGAAGCAAAAACAAGATCTTTTCTTCAAATTTTGCAAATTCACTTTGTGGCACCATTTTATTAATTGAATTATTAAAACACTTTGTTTTTACCACAATAATCTTTATTTAAAAAGTCGACATGTTTCGAGAACGATGTTCTCTTCATCAGGACAATATATGTACTAAAACTAAATTATCAAGCATAGAAAGACTGGCGTGGGTGGAAATGAAATTAGTTGGAGGGGAGGGGGGAGAGGGGCGGAAAGAGGAGGAGCTTAGAAGATAGACAGGGGGGAGGGGGTTGCTTAGAAGATCATAGACAAAATTACAATGGAAATATGTTTAAAATAGGGTTATTCACAAAATTAATTTGGTTATTAATAATATTTAAATTACTATTGACATTTTTCCTAATTTCTAATATTTCTAAAAGATCTAATTGAAAACCACTAACGTTAGTATGTAAAATTTTAAAACCCGTATCTATATCAAATGAATGGTTAAATTCAATTAGATGGTTAGCAAATTCCGAATAATTATTGCTATTTAGACATCTCAAGTGTTCCTTAATCCTCGTTTCAAAATTTCTGCAAGTTTTACCTACGTAAAAATGATTGCAATCATTACAATTCAATTGGTATACTCCGGATTTTTTCATTTTTTGGTCTTTGTCCTTGTTATTTAAAATATAATTTTTCAATTTATTATTGGTATAAAAAGCTGGCTGTATTGTATTAGGGATTTTTTTCCCGATTAAATTGGAGGTTTGATGATTTACAAACAATATTTTTCTCCATTGTTTTTTGATATTATCACTAAGCAATGGGTAAATGTAGGACAAATGAAATTTTTTCTTATATTTTTTTTTTTTTTTTTATATTTTTTGTTCAATATCTCGTCTATTAATTTGGGGTTATAACCATTATTAGATGCAATTATTTTAATTGTGTTAAGTTCAGCTTTGAAATTATTTGGGGATAGCGGGATATTAATTAATCGATTGATCAAATAATGGAATGCTAAGAGTTTTTGTGAAAATGGATGGTTAGATGAGTTGTGTATAATTATATCAGCGTATGTTTCTTTTCTAAAAATATTAAATTCAATCTTATTTTTAATTACAGTTAGGTTTAAATCTAAGAAATTTATGCTACAATTAATTCCTATTTCTAATGTAAATTTAATGTTTTTATGAATTTTGTTCAAAAAATTAAGGAACACTTGAAGTTGTCTTTTGGTGCCGGTCCATATGCAAAAAATATCATCTACGTAACGTTTATAAAAATACACATATTTAAGTAATAAGGCAGAACTATTAAAGATTTTATTTTCTATATGGTTTAAAAATATATCAGCTACCAAGCCACTGGTACTTGACCCCATTGCCAAACCGTCTTTTTGTTTGAAAATGTTATTATTAAATTGAAAGAAATTTTGGTTTAAAACTACATTAATACATTTAAGTAAATCCTGGGCTAAGTCATTAGGTAATTTTGAGGAATTAAGTAAGTTATTTATAATTGTTTTGCTTTCTTCAACTGGGACACATGGAAACAGGTTAACGACGTCAAAAGATACTAATAATGCATTATCGGGGATTTCCAAACCTTTCAAGTGCTCAACTAATTGTAGGGAATTCTTAATTGTATACTTAGGTTGAAAAATATTCGATTCAATTATAATAGTATTTAAAGTTGACGCTAATTTATAGCTAGGAGCATTGCAATTGGAAATTACCGGTCTGATTGGTTGAGTCTTCTTGTGAATCTTTAGTAGACTGTATAATTTGGGAATTTGAGGATTTTTTACAGTTATTTTTTTATTTCTAAATAAATTAACAATTTTATCACTTTTACAAGTTTTTAAAGTGTCCATTATCAATTCCTGACATTTATTAATTGGGTTTGTTTTTACTATTTCAAAGTTATCACCTTGTAGAAAGTCCATAGTTTTATCAATGTAATCACTTTTGTTGATAATAATCACCGAGTTTCCTTTGTCCGCTTTAGTAATGATGAGGTTTTTTTCCTTTGTAACCTTCGATATATTGATTGCGTGCATTTGTTCTGACGTATACTGTATTTTGTTAAAATTAGATTTAGGATTGATGTTTTTTATCACTTCACCACATTTGTATTGAAAGGATTTTGCTTCTTTAAATAATGCACAATTAACATCTACTGCCAAATATTCTAGTTGTTTGTTAATATTTTTTATGTGAAGATTATGGTTTAATCCTTTTGATAACAAATTTAGTTCTTCCTTTTTAAACTCATGTTGAGTTAAGTTGATGACACGGTTATGGAATTTATTTTTATTTTTTTCACTATTATTAATGTGTTGATCATTATTAGCAGATGAGTTTATTATTAAATTATTATTAGTAGTTATCAAAATGTTGTTTTTAAGTTTTTCAGGATTATTATTACACAATTTAACAAGTTTTTTTATAATATCTTCCTTCTTTTTGAAAGCTTTAATGCTGGCGATACATCTAACGTGATCATCGAATAAACACCATTCAACTGGATGCAAGTTACTAGCGAGATCCATGTGTAACACTTTGATTTGAAAAACCCCTCCAACTAATTTCATTTCCACCCACGCCAGTCTTTCTATGCTTGATAATTTAGTTTTAGTACATATATTGTCCTGATGAAGAGAACATCGTTCTCGAAACATGTCGACTTTTTAAATAAAGATTATTGTGGTAAAAACAAAGTGTTTTAATAATTCAATTAAAAACAAGATCGTTTCCATTAAGATGGTCACAGGAACGTCCCCGTATCACAAGCTACTTCAACAGTTCCCTGACGGCGCCAGGAAGGAAGTTCGTCACGCAACACTGCACCACATTAATATTACGCCAGGACCTCCAACAGTCGAACGCCCAAGACGCCTTGCTCCTGACAAATTAAAATTCGCCAAGAAGGAGTTCGAGGCCATGATCCGTCTCGGAATTGCTTGACCTTCCATCCCCCTTTCACATAGTACCCAAGAAGGATGACCAGTGGAGACAATGTGGTGATTATAGAAGGCTAAACTCTAGAACTATTCCGGACAGATACCCAGTACGCCACATCCAAGATTTTGCACTGGCACTCAGTGGCACCAAGATCTTCTCAACGATTGATCTCAGTGGCACCAAGATATAATCAAATCCCTGTAGCTCCTGAGGACATTCTGAAGACAGCAATCACTACGCCATTCGGACTCTTCGAATTCCCAGTGATGTCTTTCGGCCTCCGCAACGCAGCATATACGCAACCTTCGCAACCTTCCAACGCTTCATAGACGAGGTTACCAGAGGCTTGGATTTCTGTTACGCCTACATAGTCGACATCCTCATTGCCTCGACGTTAGAGGAAGAGCACCTGGCCCACATCAAGATATTATTCCAGCGCCTACAGGAATATGGTGTGGTCATTAACGCGGTCAAATTCCTAGGGTACCTGGTGCCTGACGCAGGCACTTGACCCCTTCCAGATAAAGTGGAAGCCATCAACAACTACAGCCAACCAGCTTCCATCAAAGATCTCCACCGTTTCCTGGGAGCTATAATTTTTTATAGGAAATTCATCCCCAACGCTGCGATGACACAAGCTCCTCGATGAACTTTTTTTTTACATTAACTCCACACAGGAGGCCCTGAGAAAAATAATTTCCCTCAGGGCCTATTTCATCTTTGAGGATGCTGTGTGGAGGGTCTTTTTGAGTAAAGGAAGGAGTTAACATGGGTCGTGAAGAGACTCATGTTGTAGGAGGGAGAAAACACAGAGGCCGGTAAAACGTTCCACAGCCGAGCTGTTGAACTCAAGAACGAATCGTAAAAACGACCCGTTCTCATGTGACTAATTTCAACCGTGTACAAATGTTGGGCGCGTGTTCCCCGACTATGCACCGGTGCCGAGGGGATCAATGACGCTAGTTCCTCGGAGCATCTTCCATTGTAATACCGGTAGAACAAGGACAGCATTCCCACCTGACGCCTATGCTCTAAGGATTGCAATCCGTCTGTTAAGATGGGAGAACCTATCAAACGGACCGCCCGTTTCTGCACAGAGTCAAGGGTTTTTTAGGTGTTTTGGAGCTCCAGACCAGAGGTGGCTACCAAATTCAATCGTGGGGCGATTTGTACAGGGTTAGCAGTTGTGTACTATTAAAATATTTGCAGGCCCTGTACAGTACGCCCAGTTTCTGAGAGGCTAACTTAACTCTGGTGTCGAGGGAGCCCCTATACCTGAGCTGGTCACTTAGAGTTACACCAAGCATATCAATGGAGGTCCTGTTCGGAAGAATGCTTCCTTTGAAGGAGACTACCTAGACTAGGTGACCTCCTAAAAGGGAACCAAAAAGGCAAGCAACTCGTATCTTGGACTTATATCAGCCAGATCATAACTGACATCCGCCACGTCTCAGGAAAAGACTACATCGTCGCGGATGCTCTCTCCATGGTCGAGACGATAGACACTCCTCTGGACTATGCAGCGCTGGCAGCTGACCAGATGTGTGACCCTGAACTGGAACCACACTTGCAGGAAAGTTCTAGCCTACAGCTTAAAAAGGTTAACATTCCTGGTACTGACGCGCATCTCTACTGTGACGTCTCAACTACGATAGCCAGACCCTTCGTCACGAAGAAGTTCAGACCTGCGGCATTCAATGCTGTCCATCAGCTGGCTCACCCTGGAATCAAGGCCACGGTCAAGCTTATAACTCAACTTTATGTCAGGCTGGCCATCAAAGCCGAGACTATTAAGCTCGCAAGCAATTGCCTCCAATGCCAATAAAGCAAGGTGCAACGGCACGTGTCAGCACCCCTGGGAGCCTTTCCCAGGCCCTCCGCTAGATTCGAGCATGTTCACATCGACGTAATCGTCATGCCTTCTTCAGAAGGATGCCGATATTGCCTCACGTGCGTGGACAGATTCATAAGATTCTCAAGAACGATTTCATGGTCAACTAAAGGCAGCGATCAAGTGCCATCAGAAAAGCCGTTGGATGGAAACACTTCCCACCGTACTTATGGGAATCAGAGCAGCTTGGAGAGATGATCTTGCTACAACTTCAGCCGAGCTAGTATACGGCAAGCCGCTCCGCTTACCCGGCGAATTTCTATGTACAGCACGACCTAAAGTCGACGATGACACTGGAAACTTCCTCAAGGAACTACGGAAACACTTCAACGAGCTGAGACCAGTTGAAGGTACATGCCATGGTGATGGACATCATTTCGTCTTCAAAATCTCCCCACAGCTTCTCACGTCTTTCTGAGGGACGACACCGTCAAGAGCCCGCTTCAACAACCCTACAGCGGCCCTCATCGAGTTGTTCTTCGGCACGAACGAGCATATACCATACTGGTAAAAGGGAAGGAAATCACCGTAAGTATCGACCGCCTCAAACCAGCTTACATTGCTCAAGTTGAGAGTGTTGCATCACACTCGCAAACCGCATCAGTGCCATCAGCTGCCACATAACAACCAACCCTTCCATTGTTCGATGGCAGTCACGATCGGACGCATACAACCACTCGTTCTGGAAGGCGTGTTCAATTTCCCGACCACCTCGGCATCTAACCGTTCCTCTTTTTACCGCAGCCATATCTGCGTTTTCTGGGGAGGAAGTCCGGTAGCAGCCAGCCTCTGCTACCTCACGCTTTGAATCACTCCCGAAAAGCATCGATGTTTCCAGAAACGACGCCTATATTCAAATATTCGCACGCCGAAATAACGAGAGCGTTCCCGTCCCGTCACTGAACGGTAGGTACCTACCAGAGCTGCAGAACTACCTACCTCTCACGCATTCCAGAAAATATACGAACCATTGCGCGCCTGCAATGCACAGTTCTGGCGCTTTCGAGAAACTAGCCGAGTAATAATTTACGGCCGCACTAAGCAACACTCCGACTGGTCGGGCTATACATAATGGCACTTGGCAATAGCACATATTATAATAATATAACAGTCTTTATTCAGACAGTAAATAACATTAAATTATTTATAATATAATACAGCTCACCTTTCGCAACCACAGTTAACCTTGACCCAGTGTGAAACTACGTTTGTTTATATCGGTAATATGATACGCTGTCCGTGCTCGTATTGATTTACAAAATTATAATTATTGTGGGACTCAATAAAGACTTTTCAACCCGCAACCTCGCTGTTCTCCATTAACAACCACCAGCCTACACGAGTACCTACAAAGATGTTTCTAAATGAATACCTCCCAAAGTTATTAATTCATCGTCTGGAAAAATAAAATCTGGTGCTCACCGCTAACTTTATAGTTGAAAAAACGGGTTATAAAGTTTCAAAATCGTTGTACATAAAATATATTAATAGAAAGGTATTGTTTTTGTTAATCTTAAATATAAAGAACTTACATCACTAAGTATGGGTTTGAAAAAAAGATTTTAGTTACGAATTCGTCGGAAATTATTAAAATGTGAGTTTTGAGCAAACAAAAATTATTAGGGTTGTGTGCCACCTTAAACTTAAATAAAATGAATTGCGCACACAGGGATTCGATCCCGTGACATCTGAATTTGTAGGATTCCGCTCGACAACGGAGTGCGTATGTATACTATAATATTTTTGTTTTTTAATTATGTATTTTCGAGAATGATTGACACCAGCTCCCTTGACGCCCCCTGCCGTTGCCCCTTTCACGCCCCAGCAGCATCAGCTCCTCAACCAACAGATGGTTAGCTACCTAGGCATTCTGAAATGTCTTGTGCCCACCGGCACACAGCTCCCGGCTGCATTCTACGCTATGTTCTGCGCTGCGGACTACATGGTAAATGGCTGCTCTCCTGTAAGGCCCCACCCCCATGACGAGGGCTGCCCTGCGCACCCTGCAGTGCCCGGCTCGATCTACGCCGGCCCTGCGCATCACGCAGCGCGCGGCTCTACGTGCACCATAACTTCTTGTTCTGATAAGCGCGGCCTTGCACCCCTTACAGAACCCGGCCCTGATGACGGCTACGCTGCATTCATCCCCGCAGACTACAGCCCCGCAACCTACAGCCCCACAGCTCCCGACTCGTTCCACGTCGGCTACGCTGCACACGGTCTCACTCCTGGCGGGCCACACAACCGTGGCGAGGGCCACCCTGCACCCCCAGCAACTCCCGGCTCTGTTGAGCACAAACCTGCATGCCCCACAGCGCTCGGCTGGATTCACGCCAGCCCTGCGCACGCTGCTGTGCCCGGCTCACATGTGCGCCGCCCTGTGAGCACCGCAGCTCCCAGCCCTGATGTGCGTGGCCCTGCATCCCAGGCAGCTGCTACTAGCCTTGCTGCGCTGAGTCTCCGTGGACACAGCCCCGCTCCCGCCGGCCTCCACCACCATTATGAGGGCCCCCGCTCTGAAGAGCGTGGCCCTGCGTCCCCCGCAGTGCCCGGCTCGGTCCACGCCGGCTCTGCGCACCCTGCGTCTCTAGCTGCTACTAGCCCCGCTGCATTGAGACCTTGCAGTCCTGCCTCTCCCGCAGTACCCAGTCTCGCTGGGCATCGCCCCGCTTCACCAAGGCTCCACCAGAGTGATGAGGGCCGCGTCCCTGCTCCACGCCACCCGTCTGCTCACGGCATCGCTTTTGGGGGGGCCCCACCAGAGGGACGAGGACCTCCACCCTAATAACCGCGGCCCTACGTTCCCTGCTGCAGGACACCTCGCTGCACGACGCCTCACTGAACGCCGCCTTGCTGTACGTCACCCCGCCGTACGCCAAGTGACTGCACACCGCCTCGCCGCACGTCGCCTCACCGCACGTCGCCTCGCCAATGACCGCAGCCCTGCATTCCCAGCTGCACACCGCACCTTGCAGTGCCCCCTTCGATCCACGCCAGCCCTGCTGAAGGCGGGCTCACGGCCCCCTGCTGTTTGCCGCCCTACTTCACGCCGCCCTGCGAGCACCGCAGCTCCCAGCCCTGACGTGCATGGCCCTGCATCCCAGGCAGCTGCTACGATCCTTGATGCGCTGAGTCTCCCTGGGCACAACCCCGCTCCCGCCGGCCTCCACCACCATGATGAGGCCCCCCGCTCTGACGAGCGAGGCCCTGCGTCCCCCGCAGTGCCCGGCTCGGTCCATGCCGGCTCTGCGCACCCTGCGTCTCTAGCTGCTGCGAGCCCCGCTGCATTGAGACCCTGTGGTCCTACCTCTCCCGCAGCACCCAGTCCCGCTGGGCATCACCCCGCTTCACCAAGGCCCCACCAGAGCGACGAGGACCGCCACCCTAATTACCGCGGCCCAGCGTTCCTTGCTGTACGTTGCTCCGCTGCACGACACCCCGCTGCACGACACCCGGCTGCACGCCGCCTTGCTGCCCGCCGCCTTGCTGTACGTCACCCCACCGCTCGCCGCGTGACTGCACACCACCCCGCTGCATGTCTCTCCGCTGCTCGTCGCCTTACTGTACGTCACCCCGCCGCTCGCTGCATGACTGCACACCGCCCCGCTGCAGCTCTCTCCGCTGCGCGTCGCCCTGATGCGCGACGCACCGATGCCCGTCGCCCTGATGTGCTTCGCCCCGATGCGCGTCGCCTCGCTGATGATCGTGGCCCTGCATTGCCTGCACACCGCACCTTGCAGTGCCCGGTTTAATCCACGTCGCCTCTGCTGAAGGCGGGCTCACGCCACTCTGCGGTTTTCCGCCCTGCTGTTTGCCATCCTACTGTTTGCCTCCCGGCTTTACGCCGCCTTGCTATACGCCACCCTGCTCTATGCCGCCCCGCCGCACACGGCCCCGCTGCAAGCGGGCTCCACCAAAGTGACGAGGGCCCCCGTTCTGATGAGCGTGACCCTGCCTCTCTGCATCAGAATGATGATGGTCGCTGCCCAGTGAGCAACCACCTCTACCCCAGCAGTCTGTCCCGACGGGAGGAGCATCCGCCTTCAGCCAAGAGCCACATTCAGATCTTCATCCTTTCCCGTAGCCCCCACATGGGGGGAGCATCTCATACGCTACGTCCTTAAAGAAGTGTAGCAGCACTTTTGGTGGGATTAATTGAAATTCTCTATTTTTTACAAAACTCTTCGAATATAGTAGCTTGGAGCTGTACGCGGCGTGTAGCAGTGGTCGCGTCAGTAGAACTTGAGATAACGTTAGTATCGTCGGCGAACTGAGAAATGTTTACATTATGATTCATCGGTGGGGGAATATCGCTAGAATATACGTTATATAGTTTAGATGATAGAATTTCGTCTATTTTTACTCTGAAAGTACGATAGGTAAGATAGCTATATATCATTTTAATAAATGAGATGGGAAAGCTCATAAGATGCATTTTATATAATAATCCGTTATGCCATACTCTATCGAATGCTTGTCGTATGTCAAATGTAAGGATCACTGTATGTTTGTTTATGTTGAAGCCTTCAGTTATGATCTCTACTACGCGGAGAAGTTGATGAATTGATGAATGACCAGTTCGAAAGCCATGTTGGAAATCTGGCAAAATTTCATTTTCACGAATAAATGATTCTAATCGAACGAGGATAATTTTCTCAAGAACTTTGCCTAAGCAGGGAAGGAGACTAATTGGGCGATGGTTCGTGGTTAATAGGGGGTCTTTGCCCGGTTTTGGTATTAAGATTATATTTGCTTGTTTAAAGATAACAAAAAAGTTTGGGCTACAATTAATAACATTATTGGCAACGGTAATAAAAATAAACAAATAAATAAAATAACTTACGACAACGAAACAATGGACTCAATAAAAGAACCAACTAAAATTGCAAACATTTTCAATAACTACTTCGCTAAAGTCGGAGAGAATCTAGCCAAAAAAATCGACTCTTTCCAATCTAAAAATACTTCCAATACATCCACACAAACTTGCCAAAATACTTTCGAAAAGTTTGAAACATGCACCCAAATAGAAATAGAAAAAATTATAATGAACCTACGAGTTTCCGCGATCCCTGGTTTTGATAATATCACAGTAAATGTATTAAAACAAATGAGACAATTAATATCAAAACCAATTGCACATATCATTAATAACAGCATACAACAAGGAATTTACCCAAAAATATATAAAAATACAATAATAACCCCAATTTTCAAATCAGGAAATACATCTGACATCTCAAACTACCGTCCTATATCTATTATATCTAACGTAGCAAAAATATTTGAAAAAGTCGTAAAGTCACAATTAACTAAACATATCACTTCAAATGAAATTATTAATGATAACCAATTCGGCTTCAGAGAAAATTTAGGTACGCAAGATGCAATTGCAAAAATAACCTCTATAATCTATAAAGCTCTTGACTCGGGAAATAAATGTTTAAGTATATTCATCGATCTAAGGAAAGCATTTGACAGTATAAGCCACAGGAAGCTAAAAAAAAATTAGAAAAAATTGGAATCCAAGGAACAGTTAAAGAATGGTTTATAAGTTATCTTCATAAAAGACATCAACACGTAAAAATTAACAATATATTGAGTGAACCCACCTATTCTGAATTTGGAATTCCTCAAGGGACAGTTCTAGGTCCAATATTGTTTATCATTTACGTGAATGAAATGCTTACAGTACCAAAAATGGGAAAAATCATATCTTTCGCCGACGACACAGTTTTAATCATAGAAAAAAAAACTTGGGAAGAAGCCTATCAAACTGCGAATGTAGAAATAAACAACCTCAAACAATGGTTGGATGACAACTACCTTTCCTTAAACTCTGACAAAACCTATTTTATGACTTTTACATTATCAGACAAATTTCATCCAACAATAAATTCCAATATTACTATTCATAACTCTTGTAATAATTATACTGACAACTGCAATTCACCTAAATGCTCAAAAATCTCAAAAAAAAGTAATATTAAATATTTAGGCATAATTATAGATCAACATGTTAAATGGACAGAACATATTGCACAAACTGTAAACAGAATACGTAAACTTTATTACGTATTCCTCAAACTAAGAAATATTCTACAAAAATCTATGCTACTAAAGGTTTACTATGCATTAGCCCAATCAGTTCTACAATGCGGAATAATAGGCTGGGGAGGAGCGTATAAAACCAACTTAACCCCACTTGAAATAGTACATAGAAGACTCATCAAAATTATTCTAAAGAAAAAATTAGACTATTCAACCCAAAAATTATTCGATGAATTCAAAGTATTACCACTAAATAAAATTTATCAAAAAAATGCATTACTTCAAATCCACAAAGATAAACTAACAACAAAGTCATTTAGCACCAGGCCGAGAACCTTAGGACAAATAATAATCCCTAAACTTAATACAACAACAGCCCAACATCATTACACATACTCAGCCATAAAATGCTTTAACGAACTCCCCAAAGAAATACAATCCGAAAGGAATTATGAAATTTTTAAACAAAAACTTAAAAGACATTTTACTATTTATTAGATATAGGTATGTGTTACGATATGCCAACTTATATTTCCATTCTGAACAAAAAAAATGTCAACTTATTTTTTCTCTATGTATGAAAATTCACATTATGTTTATGTAAAAAAAAAAGTGCCAACTCATATTTTCATTGTAAAAAAATTTTCCATTTTGCACAAAAAAAAAATTATTTCAAAATTATTATTCAACTTATTATTCATTGTATATATTAAAAAAGTAGTTCTACATACATCCAAATTGTAACAACTGTCAAATATGTATAGTACTGTCAATCTGATAGTGCTCCCTCCCTAAACACGAGAATTTCTCAATTAGGGAGGTATTGAAAAAAAAAAAAAAAAAATAAAAAAAAAAATGCTTTAGGAAAGCAACTGAGTCGAAGAGACGCATTGTAGATGGCAGTTAAGGCGCAGATGCCTTTTAACGGAAGGCATTTTAAAACTTTATTTGATATGCCATCTGGCCCGGCCGCTTTTTTATTCTTAAGAGAGTTAATGATTTTTTTAAATTTCATTAGGTGTTGTGAATTTGATTGGCAAGTCAGATTCTGTATTTAAAATAGACGCTACTGTTGAATCCACCTTTGAAACGAAGGATGGGTCGTCGTGGTCAGTTATTGGGGTGAATTGAGCTTCGAGGCTGTCTGCAAAGGCTTCTGCCTTGTCTGCAGTGGAGTATACTACTCCATTTGGGCCTTGAAGGGGGGATATTCTGTACTTGGTTTTCTGAGAGTTTTGCTGAGGTGTTGTCTAGAAACATACCGCGCGCGCCACGTCGGATGGCGTGTTTACCCCCACCATGGGCAACACACCGACCTGGCTCGTCTGGATCGGGTGGCGTGTGCACGCATGGCGTCGCGTCGGATGTTCATAGTGTGATTCTGGTCTATAGAAAACAATACATTTGATTCGATTCAACACGCATCGTGTTTCATCGGGTCGCGTCGCGTTTTAATAGTGTGTTTCCACCTTAACTGCAGGGCGTACGTACACTCCGGTGCTCGTCTGGACACGAACGGTTCTTATTTGTCCGTCTGCGGCGGGCATTGTTTCAATGACGCGCCCATGGGGCCAACTATTGCGGGATAGGGCGGGGTCCACGACTAGCACAAGATCACCCGTTTTGAGGGTGCTTTGCTGGTGTCATTTTTGACATGCAGCTATCGTGGGCAGGTATTCTTTTAGTAATAGTTTACGCACTCTTTTGTGACATTTGCATACTTTTTATTCAAGGCTTTCATTGTGAGGTCTCTACCACCATGACCACATTCCAGATGAGCATGTTCAATCACGTCGAATAACTCGTCGTCTGTAGCGTAGTATTGTATATTTTTTGTATCTGATAATGGCTTAATCACTTTTTTTTCGTCCGTTTTCTTAACTCTCTCATTAACGCGAGACGTTTTCTTTTCATCTACTTTTAGTCCAGTCAAGTTAAACATGAAAAGGGGGCTGTGCTTGCAAAAGGTCCCGTCATTCTGGATTTTTTAAATGTTGTAAGGACCTAAACCAGTATTCAAAAAAAATTTTGCTACTTCGAAAGTGCTGTAAGAGCGGCGGTGGACGCAAAAAACCAGGAATTTTCGGATTTTTTTTGAGTTTTTGCTAAATATCTCAGTGAAGGAAGGGTCTGACCGGTGTAGTCAGCGAACATATTTTTGAAGTAAACTAAATTTTCTATAATTTGAAACCAAAGCGAGCTATATACAGCCATTGGTTTCCAAGATACAGTTCTTCGAAAATAGGCAATTTTTTTCAAAAAGTGATATTTTTTCAAAATGGTCACTTATTTTGTAAAATAATTTCTAAAATACGCATTCCACGTCAAATATTAAGAAAAATAAAGTTGTAAATTTAATTAGCTTTCATTTAAGTCTAGATTGATATCTGTAGACCTAACGGTTCTCTCAAGAACGCCAGATAACCAAAAACAGTCATAAGTAAGTTTTGGGGGGAAATGCAAATAAACTGTTATTGTTCACACATTTTTGATAAAAAAAGATAAGATAATGCATCTATCGGGAATTACGTCATCTTCAAACATTGTTTTATATACCTACAAACTAAAATGCTTGTACAAACATCACGGTACCTACCATAAGGACAAATTACATGTACACAAAAAATAAAACTAATATAAATCATGTAGGTATTGTGTATTGGTTGCCAAATCATGTCTTTCTTTTTATCTTAGATGGCCCGAGCTTAGGCTCGCACGAAGAAGGTGTTTCGATATCTGTGATGGACGCTGGGAGAGACGGCCAGTCTGTAGTCGGGTCATCTTCATCGTCCGAGCATTTCAGCTCCACATCCGGGACGTTAATGCACAATTTGCTACCGCATGACTGACAGACCACTGAGCAGTGGAGCCCAGCCTTTCTGCACGAGCAGCTCCCGGAGCATCTTTTCTTGCATTTACATGAAATTTTTCGCAGAAGGGCAGGATGTGTGGGATTCATCGTGGTGGGGATGGGGGTGAGTCCCTGAGAAGACAGCTTCCACCCCCATTCAGTGGAATTTAAGTTGACTCCCTGCCACTTATGCACTTGGAGGTAGCACCTTGCTTCATGGTTGCCTACGGCATCTTCCGTCGGTGGCAAACGGGCGAGGTGTATGCTTGTTGAAGTGAAAAACGTCTTTTACCTCAGGAAACCCAAAGTATCCCTTGCGATGGCACCCCCATATAGGGCCACAAAGCACTTGATGCCTGCTTCACTCACGGCTTGTGGGGTGGAGTCTGGCCGAAGGAAGACCTCCACTGGCTCAGCAAGTGGTTCACTCTTGCTCAGAAGTGTGGTGATTTTGGTCTTTCCTTGGCCAAACGGTGCTGAGGTGGTATCGCACCCGGTAAACGCGTGGGTGAATAGTACCGTTCCTGGTAATCGCCGAGAGCCCTGGTGGTTGTAGGAGGTCGTAGAGTAGTGACGGCAACCAGCTTCACCCTTCGTGCTCTTCTGAAGATAGACATTTGTCTCTTCAGCGCCTAAACCATTGAGAAGAACGAGCAGGTCGACGTCTTCTCCCACTATGACGACCCGATCGGCTACTGCTCTTTTTGAAAGCGCCATCATGACGATCTCTCAATCAGCATCTTCTTCGGCAATAGCCACTTCTACTCCCTCCTTCTGAAAGGCGTCACAGTGAAGAGTTATAAGGCGTCACTTATTGTTCTCATTGCCCAATACATGCTCTTGAGCAATTTGAATTACTGTGGATTCATCGAACGTCAATTCGTAGCTGGAATGAGCTGCGTAGCGCCGGAGTCGTTCCGCTGTTTTGGTGTTTTTTTTGGTAGCATCTTCGGGGTAGCCGTCAAAAACGATGGAGACGTTCTTCCCAAAGTGTTTTCGGACGTAGGTGGTATAACGCACCAAAAGAGCTCGAACCGTGCTCTTACGCTGCCACACGACCTTATGCAATAGGTAGCCACCATCCAAGATGACGTGAGTGCTAGCATCTATCGGCGTGTGGCTGGAAAAAGGAGTGAAGGCAGAGTACAGAGTAGATTTTGTGCCCTTGCGCATACCTTGTTCATTGAACAGAGAAATAGGGAACGGGGCCAACTCATACTTGAAGTCATCCTGTAAATCCCGTTCAGATTGCTTTGCAATACACACTCGCTGAAAAATTGTGAGCGGATCCACAGCCACTCCTCTGTTTTTGTCCGGCAGTTTAACGGTTGAGGTGATCGATGCCAGCGTGGTAACTTTATTTTTCCGTTTTATTACTACCTTGTCGTATATTTGCTTAACAATTTTTTATCACTCCCTCCGTTCCAACTATCTGGGCTGCGTGGCAATTAATTTCAGGACCTGCCAGTAAACCACTACTGATAGAAATCAAACTGTCAGTTTTGGGAAATGGAGGGTGGAGAGCAAACCAGTTTTTTTAGTTTTTCTACATCACTATTATCTCGGATGATTCGAGAAGGTCTCATGTCTACATCCTGCTCTCCAGTGGGACATGAGATGCTGCAAAAACTTTCCAGTTCTTCACAAATGTTTAACACAAACACCATTCCTGTTGTCCAGCTTTCCAGAACAAAACAACAAAATTTTCTCTCTCAAACTTTCAGGAATGACCAATCTATTTTGATAAAACATGCAGCTGTCATAAACACTTAATTTATCTTTTAAATGGAACCATTTTAAACAATTACCTTGTAAATGTTTTTTATCCGGCCACTTATTACCCTGTACGTAATCCATCATTACTTTTAAACAAGCGACTTCACTAACTGATTTTTTTAACTGATCAACACTTAACTCACAATGATCCACTATAAAATTAATATTTTCGAGTTCCACGTTGATGTTAAAAATATTTTCAAAACCCTGACATTCCTCTTCCCCAAACTCCGTATTTTCTTTGATTTCACGTATGCAATCTCGTAATCAAATGTTGATAATATTAGTGCAAACCGCTGTAGTCTGCTGTTAGCTAACGTTTGAATATCTTTATCCGGTGCAAAAATATACACCAATGCCTTATTATCGCATTCAAGTGTGAACTTTCTACCGTATCGGTATTGAAAAAATTTCTTAACCCCGAACACAATTGCTAAACTTTCCTTATCCAGAATGCAATACTTTCCTTCTGCACGTGTAAGCGTTCTGCTAGCATAAGCGATCGGTCTCTCTATATTTTTATCAAACAAATGTACATAAATCGCGGAAATACCTTCATCACTCGCGTCACAAATTAACTTTACCGGTCTACTGTTATCGTAATGACAGAGTACTTTATCCGAAATCAAAATCTGTTTTACCGACCGAAATGCTTGTTTACATTCCTCAGACCAATTAAACGCTGAGTTTTTCTTCAACAACTCGTATAGCGGCGCTAGAATTGTTGACATATTTTTAACGAACGTTCTGTAAAAGTTTAAAGAACCTATGAAGGCACGCACCTCGCTTACTTTTGTCGGCTCTGGCGTATTGACTACAGCATCAATTTTACTGGCGAGCGGCTTGACTCCTTGCGCGTCTACCCTGAAACCTAAATATTCAATAGCTTCTTGATGGAACAAACTTTTGTCACAATTAATTGTCAAACCTGCGTTATTCAATCTTTCCAAGGCCGCTCTTTAGTTCCACTTATGCTCGGCCAGGTCTTCTCCGAAAATCAAAATATCGTCAAAATATGTAATGACCCCTTTTACCCCAGACGTTACTGAGTTTACTACGTTTGCGAATGAACTTGGACTAGAAGCTAACCCATATGTAAGAACTTTATGTTTAAACAAACCGATATGCGTTGATTAGACACAATATTTCTGTGATTTTTCGTTTAATCTTACTTGGGCGAAAGCGTCTTTCAAATTTAATTTTGAAAAAATTTCCCTTTGCTCAATGTAGATAGTAAATCATTGGGTTCAATGTCCTCTTAAAATCCGTGCAAATTCTGATTTTCCCATTTTAACAATTACAGTCGGACTAGCTGTATTGCTACATTTTATAGGTTTGATAATCCCTTCCTGTACCATTTTATTCAGCTCAACCTTAACATTTTCCCTAATGTTGTACGGAATAGATCTGGCATTTACATACTTGGGAACGAAACTTTATTTTACTTTGATATTTGCTTTGAAACCGTTAAATGAACCTACGGTTCCTTTAAACACCTTTGGAAAATCACTCTGGCATTTTTTTATGAAAACTTCACTCTCAGTTTTAACTATTTCGTCTTTGTGCACAACATTAACCTTACCTACATTTTAAAACCCGATATCAAACATTTTCATAAAATCTATTCCTAATAAAATGTTGTTACCCTCCTTTGTAACAATAAATTTAATCCACATAATTTTGTTCCCGTATTTAATTTTCAATTCAATTGACCCACAAATTTGTAGTTTCGAACCGTCAAAAGAACATAACCTCAAATCACATGGCTCTATTTTTATTGTGCCAAAAAGCTTATGTAAAATGGATTTTGGAATTGCCGAGATGCTAGCCCCCGAATCTAATAATCCCTTGTGTGGTTTATCCCTTACTTGAATTTCTAAAAATATGTAATTTTTGTGTAAAATCGTATTTTATAATTTATAACATACTAGCTGGGTTACCCGGCTTCGCTCAGGAAAACATTTGAGAGTGTTATGGAATGTTTCACAATGATGATCCCGATTCCCTATTCCCGAACATTCCACGACATACTCCGCCACCCCTTCCAGAACTTTCTAGAGTTCTATAGAACCTTCTTGAACTTTCCGAAATTTCAAGAGGGCTAAACTTCCAGCCCTTATATCTTCAAAAGCACGCCCTTTGGGTAAAAACGGGTACCTTTTTCTCCGAGAGGGGACAGAGATCTACCACACCTTGTAACTCCCTTGATCGTACCGGGACTCGTTTCTGAGTTTTTGCGGTCCGCGCGTTTTTTGGATTCTCTTTTATAATACATAGCTGTTTCCCGGCATGCGTTGCAATGCCATATTCAAATAAATAAAATTTTACTCCTTGCATGTCCTTTCCCGTGCGTTCCCCTCCAGCGTTCCACTTCCACCTTCCCCGCCACCGCTCTCCCGCTCCCCCGTCCCGCCAACCTCCCTGTCACTTCATTTCTTGACTCCTCTTCCGCCCGGCCCGTAGCCGAAACTTTTTTCTAATACTTACATTATTAAACTCGTGATATCTTTCTAATTAAATATCCGAATTTAAAAATTCAAAAATTTAAATAAAGGTATTGAAGCTGTCTTGAACATGAAATAATTTATTTTGATAAGGATTAACACCAAGATACAAATAAAGAGCCTTTTCAAGCGGCGAAATATTAATTAATTTTTTAAATTAAAAGAATACTTATTGTGGCATAACCATAATAGTTAGACATATGCTGTTGCGAGCTTTTTTGTAAATAATGATGTGTTCTACAAAGTCGTAGTACATTATTTTATTCTATCATCAATTTTTTCGCAACGCACGCGATGTAAAGAATATTTTAGGTAATTTTTTTACACCTTGGGTTGCATTATTGGAGTTTTAGTAAGGATCCCTAATTTTTTTGAAAATATAATATAGCCTATGTCACCCGGGAATAGTGTAGCTTCCCAACAGCAAAAGAATGTTTCAAATCGGTTCAGTGGTTTCGGAGCCTATTCCATGCAAACAAACAAACAAACAAACAAACAAACAAACAAACAAATCTTACTTCTTTATATAGTGTAGTAGATAGTAGATTATTTTACTAATGTCACCAATTTTACCACAATTTCTACATTTAGCGTTTTTAAATTGGCATTCGCTTTTAAAATGATTTTTCCCACACGAAAAACACGACACTTCCTTTCTTTTTGCAACAGCATTCTTATGATTATAATTTAATCTGCTCAACTTGCTACCACTATTTTTACTCGAAATGCTCGACCTGCTAGAATCCGACGATGCTTTAGGATTATTATATTTTGAAATTTTAATATTTTCCCGTTCTTTTGAACCTGATGCCACGTACACCGATTATTCGCTTTTACCAACATTGAGTATATGTTCATATGCCGACGCTATTATTATACCGGGGGCGTAATCCCAATCCTATTCCTAACGCGATTCAGTAGGGATTGGAATGCATCATAGACATACAAATAACTAGACGAGAACTTACAGATGAGGGGTAAAAACCAACTATGGCGGGGCGAAGAGAGTAAAGAGACTTGTGATTCGCCAAGTCTTCTTCATTGTCTAAGTATGTGTTTCATAGACATACAGCGTCCGCGCGTAAAATGTACGACGAGAGCACGACATTGGTCCGGACACGCCCAGCCGGTTCCGAAAAATGGTTCCAATGGGAGGGGGAAATAACACGTTTTTTAACACGTAAGGGCATGTCCATATATTTTGTACGTCCGTGGGAATGCATAAATCACCTGCCAAACACAACCGCGTTTCGGTCGCCTTCGCGCTTTGTTGCTCTCTGTTTCTGTGAGGGTGACCACCGTTATTATAGAAGCAGAGAGTATGGACCGCGTTTTTTTTACTTACGAAATCTTTTTTTACATTGAATAAAATAATCGCATTAGGGATAGGGAATACGCGGCCCGCATCGGGCCGCCCCTTCCACCCCCCCCCCCTCAGTTAGCCACCCGTTGGTAAAGAGGCCCCGAGACGTGCATTGCCTAGGGGCCCCGACATGGTTAATCCGGCCCTGACTATACATCTCTTCAGCACATTTCGCGAGTTTCAGCATATTTCGCCAGATTTGGGAATCACATTTGATACGCACCTAACATTTCACGTTCACGTAGAAACAATACGCGGCAAAGCTTTAAGAATGCTAGGATTTGTGCTAAGCAACTCCAGACATTTTTGCAGCTCGGCCGCGATTCGTGTGCTATACTATAGTTTAGTACGTAGCATTTTGGAAAGTGGTTCAGTAATATGGGGACCATTACTGAGTGGATTTAACCTATTAACCTATTCGGTAACGGTAACATCGGAATTCCCGATACAATACAAAAATTTGAGTTCTATGTCCCCGACAACTTCACAAGAGCGCGCAGACGCTGAACTTTGGTTGTTCCGAAATGCAGAACTAACTTACTTAATCTCAATAACGGATTGCAATCTTTAGAGCACAGGCATCGGGTGGGAATCCTTTCTTTTTATTTTAATTTTTCTTTATTCAGTGTTTTGATGGTTACATAATTAGTTTATTTTTCGATAACCATGCTAGGCACATGCCCGTGTTATAGTGGTCGATGCTACCCTTATTCTACTGGTATTTCAAAGGAAGATGCTTCGAGGAACTATCGTCATTGATCCCCTCGGCAACGGTGCAGTGGAAAGTGAAATAGATCATTTCTTGGACTCTAAATGGATTTCAACCTTGGCCAAAGCGAAAACGCTGTAACTGCGTGAACGCGCATGCTACCCTGGAAAGATAGATAAAATTTACGCATGCGTGTAATAACTATTGCTCTCTCGTTCTAATTAGTGCGACTCCGTTGCTGTGCTTTTCAGACATCTCACTCGCTGCTTGGACCTTCTATAATTATAAATATATTATCTATCTAACATATGTATTCAATTGTATAATTATTACTACTTAGTCGATCGTAGTGTTGTGAACACTCCCTAACACACAGATGAACAGGTCTTATATCCTTTATTCTGCTTATGATCTAGCCCAGAAAACTTTATTTAATTTTAGAAGTGAAAACTTCTTTAGCACCATTGTGATTTGAAACTCAATGAAACGAAAAAACGACACCAAAAAAAGACAAACACATACATCTATAGGGTTTAGCCTGCGAGAGAATGAGATATAAATAAGTTATTATCTTTGTGTGGTGCTTCGTAGCCTCCCCACTCTTGTCTACTTAAGTTTTCTGAACTTTCACTTCTGCCGCGTGTAAATTGTGAAATGGCCGAATCCACAAAATTTTAACGATTTTAATGAAGCGAAATGTCATAAGCTACGAAATCATTTAATGTGTGTCTAAAATATAATATCTATTATTAATTCACTAACTGAAATCATTGGGCATTTTTAAAAAAATGGAGGGGGAAATTGATATTTTTTTATGAAGTTATGATGTTTTTTCTATCTTCTGTAAAATTTGTATTTTGCGGTTTATGACATTTTACAGTTGCGTGAACGATATGTCTGTCACATAGTTTGAAAAACAAAGCAGTGCAAGCCTGTTATTCCATTTACATACATCGTGAACGTAGTGAAAAGGTTAATTAAACTTTGTATATAAGTTTCAACATTTGATTTATTTTCAGTAAGCAACATTTATATATATTTGACTAATCTTATTTGCATTTTCACTAACATTGATATGTATCATTATGCATTTATAGGTTTATGCATTACCTGTCTTCCATTTTTCTATTTCAATAAACATCTTTTATATAAGAAGATATATTTATTTTATTTTTTAAAGTAGGTATGTTCTGTTTATGCATCTAATCTAATACTTCTTAAAAATAATTAAGATGTGCTTGTTTCGTGAGGTAAAACTAAGGGGGAAACATTAATGTTTTGATCTTGTGCTTAATAATTCTTTTTTTTTTTAAAGAAAGACAAAAATTCCGGTTTTACGAATAACCTGACAATATATGAAAATCTCCTACTAGGTACCACCACAGTAAGCGGAAAATGTTGCTTGTGTTGTTAGCCAGACGAGGAATTGAACATACGACGCCTGGATGGGACCAAAACGCAATGCCAACTCGGCCACTGACCGGTCATCTTCGGAAATCTTTATAATGTTATACGTATGGGAAATTGTGTTATATTGGCACTGCAGGACATTATATATTACAATTTCAAATCTGAAGGACGGAAGAAAGGATTAAGAGTTGTGTTTGATGTCTTAAAGTATCTACACAGTAATGACATGTATTTAAGAAGCAATTTATTCATTCATTTTGATAAAATACACATCAAGCAATACTGTGATTATTACCTATGCTTACACTTAGTTTACTGGGTACACAATTATGTATTTATTTTCATCAAAATCAGATCTATGGACACATTAAATTCTATTTTCGATAATTTGCAGATCAACCATTGACAACATACCTTCTGAAAAACAACATTTTTTTCCAAAAATAATTTTAATTTTTAAAAAATACTTTCAATTTAGCAACAGCATTATGTATCAGCAATCTTCACATAATGTGCATTATGATGCTGACACACTTGCGCTATGCTCTCTCTCCTATTTCAGCATATTTTACTATGTTGAAATATGCAGAGCAACGAAAGTATAGCACGAATGTGTCAGCAATATTATTATCAATTAAATTCTTTGTGACAACTTTAATGTTTAACATTAAAGAGGCCTTCCACGTACATATTAATCAACATTTAACAGTTATTATCATTATAACAATTGATATTCCAAATGATATTTTTCTTAAGGGGGACGGCTGCGCAGCCCTTTCGTACAAAATTTAATTTTGGATTTAAAACCAAAATACAAATGCAAACTGAAAATTTATTTTTTTAATCAAAAGGTATGGTAAGTACCTATATAGTAAAGGCATATGTTATTTTTATTTATTTTAAATTATGAAACATGGGAAATCAAAAAATTAAATTTTTCATGATTTTATAGGCAACTTTGGCAATTTTTTTATGAGTTAGGTAATGATAATTATTTAAAAAATAATTTATCACTATTTTCTCTGATTTGAAAAAGCATTTTATGTGCTTAAAATCCAATTACAAATGACATTTAGTTCACGGCATTATTACAAACGACAGGTAAACGAGACATTGTTAACACGATTTTGTCGTATTTATTTTTCACTAGCTGGGTTACCCGCAGTGGCGTAGCTAGCATGGGTGGCACCCGGGCGGTTGCCCCCCCCCCCCCCCCCCCCTCCAAATTCGACCGAACAAATGTGTAGAAAATTGGTCGACAATATCTTTCACCCGGGGCGGACCGTCCCCCCCGCCCCCTCCTCGCTACGCCACTGGTTACCTCTCCTCACTCTACTCCCCCCCCCCCTTCGCCTGTCCCGTGATTCCCCTCCCGAGTTCACCTCCCCCTTCCCGTGTTCCCCTCCGCCCTCTCGTGTTCCTCTCCCCCCACCTGCAATCCATACCTTCATTCTCAATACATTAATTTTTAAAACAACCCCCCTCCCGAGTTCCCTTCCCCTCCCGTATTCGCCTTCCCCCTCCCGAGTTCCCCTTCACATTCCCTCTGCCCACTGCACTCCCCCCTTCCCCCCCCCCTTCCCGCCATCCCCCTCCCCCGACCCTCCCCCAACCCCACCCCTTCCGAAACCCCTCCACCCCACCCAGTTTTATACAAAATAGCTGGTACCCGGCATGCGTTGCTATGCCATTAATAAAGAAATTATTTCTCCCTGCACGTCCTTCCATTCGTCCCGTTCACCTTAATCCTCCCCTTCATCCCCCCACGTCCCCTTCCCCTCTCACGTTCCCACTCCTCACTCTACTCCCCCACTTTCCCCCGTCCCGTGAACCCCCCTTCCGAGTTCCCCTCCTCCTCCCGTATTCGCCTCCCCCCTCCCGAGTTCCCCTCCGCCCTCCCGGGTTCCCCTCCGCCCTCCTGCATTCCATACATTCATTACCGACCCATTCATTTTTAAACCAGTTCCCCCTCACCTTCCTCCGTCCCGCGAACTTCCTCCCGAGTTCCCCTCCCCCTCCCGAGTTCCCCTCCCCCTCCCGAGTTCCCTTCCACCTTCCCTCTCCCCACTCCACTCCCCCCACCCCCCTCCCGCTATCCCCTTCCCCCACTTCTCCCTCAACCCTACCCCTCCCCACTCCCACACCCGTCCCCCCTTCCTTCCCTCCCCCCTCTCAATCCCCCAACCCTTCGACCCTACCTTCCTCGTTTCCTTACACCCTCCCCCCTAGCCCACTCCTCCCCCAACCCTACCCCTCCCCCCTCCTACACCCCTCATCCCTTCCTTCCCTCCCCCCTTTCACTCCCACAATCCCTCCACCCCACCCTCCTCCCCTTCCCCACACCCTCCCCCCTCTCCCTCCCGTTCACCTTAATCCTCCTTTTCTTTCATTCCTCCCCCACACAATTTCTGGGAGGAGTGGAGTGGGGAGAGGGAAGGTGGAAGGGGACTCGGGAGGGGGAGGGGAACTCGGGAGGAGGTTCGCGGGACGGGGGAAGGTGAGGGGGAACTTTTTAAAAAATGAATGGGTCGGGAATGAATGTATGGAATGCAGGAGGGCGGAGGGGAACCCGGGAGGGTGGAGGGAAACTTGGGAGGGGGGAGGCGAATACGGGAGGAGGAGGGGAACTCGGGAGGGGGGTGGAGTTCACGGGACGGGGGAAAGTGGGGGAGTAGAAATTGTTTCTCACATTCCCCACATTCATTCCCGGTACATTCAGTTTTCTAACTACTCGTGTGTTACCAATTACAATTTTTTATACAAAGCTCAATAGTAATTTGGTGCAGTCGTTCGGAAGTTAAGTGCATACATACAATTCGGCGATTCATTTTTAGAGATAGGTATTAACTACGATGCCAACAACGCAATCTTTATAGGGTGAATAGCCTAATTTAAAAAAAAAACATTGTTTCCAAGGCAACAATTTGTTTGCTTTCTTCTGATGTCTGAAATATTCTGAACGGTTTATATTGAAAATTGAAATTGTTGTTTTTACCATCTTCCTCGCAATTTTTCCATATTTTCTCACCTTTTAAAGCTTCCCTGGACTACGACAAACATTTCATAACCAAAATCAACTAAATCGGCCCAGCCGTTCTCGAGTTTTAGCGAGACAAACGAACACCAATTGATTTTTATTTATATACATAGATAGATAGATATTGATTAACTCAGTAGGTATTGTAGGAATTGCCTTTGTTAGTGTATAATGCTTTATTTATATTTCATTATATTAACTCAGTTGGTGGCTCATAAAAAAATGTCAAACTTGCCTCTAAAATCATGCAAAATTGATTTCTTTAGTGACTAATATATTATAATTTAAAACAAAATTTGTCATGTCCAAAGTAGATATTTGCCATATCTTTTGATTAAAAAAATTAATTTTTAGTTTTGTTAAGAATTTTGACCTCCAATCCAAAATTAAGTTTTTTATGAAAAAAGGCCGCGCAGCCAAACCTCTTAAAAACAAAATGTATACAGGTATTTGGCCCATAGTTTGAGAATAGAAGCTCACTTTGAATGAGGTGAAGACATTTATTTTGAAGCACAACAAATATGTTTTATCATCAATGTCAGTAACCAATAAATACTTCATTATATCACAACAATACATATTAATATTATATCAAAATAATGGATTTTATTAAAGTATTAAATATGGTAAATCAATAACCAGATAATTGTTTCATAAACATCTCTAAAATAATAAAAGGTTAAAATAAGTATTCATTGTTTATGCCCTATAATATTTGTAAATGCTATCAAAAAATAATTTAAAAAGCGTTAGATAATATATAAGAAAATTAAGATAATATTTATTGGAACTTTGCGCTAGTCAGTAAACCCTTTACAACCAAATTCAAAGGAGCTTGAATTTGTCATTGAAAAAATCCTGAGGATAATTAAATCTCGAGGCAAAAATTATTTTAATAAGATAATAATTTTTATACATACATAGTGCAGATTGAAAAATGTATGTAATGTTTTGTTTAAGTCAAATTGTGGGTTTATTTTAGGGAATGAAATTAAAATTGCTCCAAAACTATGGTATGCACACAATCATGAGTATGTCAAATTATTCCTGAACCGCACAATTGTGCGGGTACTTTTTAAAAGATTTTGTTGCTAGAGACGTTTCAATTTTTTTCCTTGATCTAAGGGATTACAATTAAAAGCTTTGTTAGTGCGGCAAATTTCTATTCCGACATTTCATTCACCAGTTAATTTCAATAAAGGATTAAAGAAAATATTATTTCAGGTGGAAAAATACCCCATGGATGCATGCAAAACCTCTAGGAGGTTTTGATTCATGTCCTTCTTTCATATCCTACTACATATATCTTTATGTTAATTAAACTTTGATATCTAATCAAGGCTCGCATAAATAATATTAGAGTATTTTCTTCTTTGGGGTATTCACATTTGGACTGATTAGAATATTGACAATACAAAAAATAAAGTAATTAAAGCTCTATAAAAGTACATCAAAATAAATTACAGTTCATAAGACTACAATAATAAATAATAGCACGATTCACAGTTTATGCGCCTGAATGCAAACATTTCTGCAAATTAATTTAAGTTATTAATCTTAAAAAACATTGAATTAGTTGACTAAAAATTTTGGAAAACACAATTTTTTATAGGTTTGTTAGATATTTTACACTTGTATCTTTAAAATAGCTGTAAAAGCAGTTATCTTATCCAACAATGCAAAGTGCGTAATATTTCAGATCCTAAAAGTAACAGAAATTATCATTTTTATGTAAACTTTCAATGCTATAAAATAACATTAAACTTCTTCGAGAAAACGTATGGAAATAATTTAATAAACCAGTGTGATTTACTTTGGTCTATTATCAAACAGTTCGTTGACCAGATTTCCGTCGGCAAGAGTGGAAGTGTCTCCGACATTCCTGTCTCCAATGGCAACCTTGCGCAGGACCCTGCGCATGATCTTGCCCGAGGTAGTCTTGGGCAGATTGGGGGCATACTGGATAACGTCAGGCTGAGCGAAAGGGCCGATCTTCTCGCGGACTCTGCGCTTCAGTTGTTCCACCAACTGTGGACTGAATTCAACATCCCAATTAGGGGTGATGAAGCAGTAAAGACTTTCACCTTTAACCGGGTGGGGCTTGGAGACAACCGCAGCCTCGGAGACTTGGGGGTGCCCCGAAAGGACCCCCTCCACCTCAGCAGTAGACATCAGATGCCCAGACACATTGAGCATGTCGTCTACTCGCCCAGTCACCCACAAGTAACCGTCAGCATCACGCGAAGCACCTGGAAAAAAAAAGTATACCTATATATTGTTTTATGCAAGAAATTCAATAAGTACAATGTGGGGAACTGAATTCTCAGCGGAATGTATTTTATGGCCACCTTTAGTAGCAGTTAGTAGGTTTTGCATCAAAGTTACACGTTTATAAAGTCATAGGATGCTGATTGAGTCAAACACCAGCGATGCATACGTAACCTTTTTAGAAGGATAATTTTCAATTATGATCAATTAATTAATGTTACTTCACTTTTCAAATTTATTGTTTTACTATCCAATGGGCCACTTGCATGGATTTCATAAGGACTTGGAAAAAATCGTGCCGATAGATTTTTTTACTAAGATTTCGAAACTGTTAGTAAAAATTTTTAGAAATGTATATTTTTAAATGAATAAATCCATTATTTGAGCTTGTGACGTAACTACATGAAAATGTCGCGTCTCCGATTATGTTCCCTTAATTTTGAAAAATCCACATTGAATAATTTTTTTTATATGGCAACACTTCAATTTCCGGCAAATTTTTGAATTTGCGTTTAACGTTCACTAGATTTATTGTTTGTTCTATGCGAACTTATCCTTTGGTTTGATTTTTTGATAAAGATGGCGGTGTTTTTACAGATGTTACGAAGAGAACCCCGTACAATTTATTGCTATTCGTGTGGAAAACGTTCTTTTTTTAAAATGATTTTCGGCTATGTAATTATCGTTTTTTCGCACCCATAAAATTATGTCCCGTCTATCCGGTTTATAAAAAAATGGTCTGATTTTTCGGATTGAAATTTTCAAAAAATCGCCAGGTTTCAAAAATACGATTTAAAAAAAAAAAATACAGAATGTCTTAGAATATTTGCCTAAACCGGAATTTTTTTTTTTTAAATGTGATGCAAGTGGCCTATTATTAGCCTCACTAAGAATAAGTCTGCATCAAGTTTAACAATTTTACAAGTGATTAAAAATAAGACAAAAATAAAGATTCAATAATCGTCATCAATAATCAGACAGTACAGTTTATGATAGCTTTTTGTTTGACAAGCCCCCAAAGGGCACACAAACTCCAACGGCTAGGAGGGCTTTGAAGCAGAGAATGGACAGTTACCTCGAGAGTGTTTCCTCTTGGGGTAAGAATAACCTCATCGAATTTAATGCTTCAAAGACACACATGACATCACAACTGATTATGTCTAAAAAGGTTCGAAATGAAAACATAGTCTCCTTCAACAAGCCTTCCATTAATTTACTTAGTGTAACTCTAAGTGACCAGCTTTGGTACGGCAGCTCCATCGTAGCCAGAGTTAAGTTAGGCTCTCAGAAGCCGGGCATACTGTACAAGGCCCGCAGATACTTTAATAGTATACAAATGCTAATCCTGTTCAAACCGCAAGTGCGCTCCATGGTTGAATTTGGTTGCCACCTCTATTCTGGAGCCCCACAATATATGACAAACTCTCAACTCTGTGCGGAAACGGGCAGTCCATTTGACAAATTCTCCTATCTTAACAAACAGACTGCAATCTGTGACAATCGTCACTGATCAAAAACGGTTAGTGGCTCGTTTGGGTTCTATCCGGGCGTAGCGTATTTGATTCCTCGGCTGGCTAAGACGTCCACCAAGGCACAAGCAACATTTTCGGCTTACTGTGGTGGTAGTAGGAAATTTTACAAAATTGTTAGGTTGTTCGTAACCCAGGAATGTTTGTCTTTTTTTTTAATCTTTAGAGCACAGGCTTTGGGTGAAAATGCTGTCCTTGTTCTACCGGTTTTTCAATGGAAGATGCTCCGAGGAACTTCGGCACCGGTGCACAGTCGGGAAACAAGCTAAACCAGAAATCGGGTCGCTTCTATGACTCGTTCTTGATTTCAACAGCTCGGCTTTGGAACAATTTGCCGGCCTCTGAGAGTGAACATGGTCACTTGAAGAGACACATGTTCACTCCTTTCTCTCCTCAAAAAGAACCACCACACAGCATCCCCAGAGATGACATAGGCCCTGAGGGAAATCATTTCCCCCAAGGCCTTCTGTCTGAAGTTTATGTAAAATAATATGTTTCTTCTCTCCTTCAACATGGTTCTCTACAAAACCCAGGATCACTCATTCCTTTCCGCAAAGGACCATCCACACAGCTTCCCCAAAGATGACCTAGGCCCTGAAGGAAACTATTTTCCTCCAGGTAAAAACAAACATTGAATTTGAACTTACCATCGCCAGTGCAATAATAGCCTGGGAATCGTTCGAAGTACGTTGTTTCGAACCGAGGGTGATCATTGAAGAGAGTACGCATCATGCCGGGCCAGGGTCGGGAAAACACCAGGAAGCCTTCTCCAGGTCCTTCGATGACACTTCCATAGTCATCCAACAGGACTGGCTCCACACCGAAGAAAGGAAAAGCCTAGAAATAGAAAAAAGATTTTTTTTATGGTATTTCTCTCCAAAACGGTCAACAGTGTCTAACAATAAAAATAATTACAAGTGTGTGGAATTGTCGGAAGAATTCTCAGTATCGCAGGGACTAAAACAGGGGGACGGTCTGGCTCCCACTCTCTTCAACATTGTGCTCGAACATGTAATAAGAAAAACGCTAATAGACACTGGCTCCAATATTTGTTTCAAGAGCAGTCAAGTTGTCGGATATGCGGATGACATTAACATTAACATTAAGGAGGTCTTTGACCCCTTAGAAACAGCGGCACGGGAAGTAGGATTGCGGGTTAATGTTGACAAAACGAAAATGATGGTACAGAGCAGGAACCCTTCACACAGAAGAAGAAGTAGTGCACTATTTAAAGACAACTACTCATACGAAGTGGTCGATCAATTCACCTACCTGGGCTCCATTCTGACAGAGAACAATGAGGATCCAGCAGAAATCAGAAGGAGAATCACAGCAGCCAATAAAACATACTTCTCTTTGCTGCCAGTGTTTAAGTCACGTAGTGTCCACAGAAAAACCAAAATAACCATATATAAGACCATTGTTAGAACTGTATTGGCATATAGATGTGAGGCGCTGACACTGACGGTAAATATGGCTGAAATGCTGGATACTTTTGAAAGAAAAGTGCTGAGAAGAATATGTGGACCCGTGAAAGAGGGTGAACAGTGGCGCATCCGGCACAATACAGAATTGTATGATATATATAAGGCCCCTAGCATCTCAGCACACATGAGACTCCTCAGGCTGAGATGGGCTGGGCATGTACAGAGAATGCCGGATACACGCGTTCCAAAAAGAATTTTGACTGGACACCCAGGTGGAAAGAGAAAAGTGGGAAGACCCAGACTGAGGTTGGAAGACAAGGTAAGAGTTGGAGGAGGAGTTGGAGGCGACTGTTGCAGGAGGCCAAAGCTCGATATGGGCTGTAGCGTCATCGAAGAAGAAGAATTACAAGTGTGCAGTAGATAACTAAAGTAGACAAGAGTGGGGAGGCTATGAAGCACAGCTCAAAGAGGAGACCCTATCTCATTCTCTTGGAGGCCAAATCCTAGGATCTATGTGTTTGTCTCTTTTTAGTGTCGCAATTTTTCGTTTCATCGAGTTTAAAATCACAATGGTGCTAAAGAAGTTTTCATAAAATCCCATCACCCCGTCCCTTACTTTGTACTACAAACTGAATTTTTCATGTTTTAGTGGAAAAAAAAAAAGTGAAAATGTCACCCGAGACCAAATTTTCGCTTACATTTTTTACTAATATAATTTAAATTCTAATATAATAAAAATTTTTAGAAATGTAGTTTTTTTATTTTTAAATAAATAAATCCATTATTTGAGCTCGTGACGTCACTACATGAAAATGTCCCGTCTCCGATTATTTTCCCTTAATTTTGTAAAATTCCACACTGATAAATTTTTTTTATATGGCAACACTTTGATTTCTGACGAATTTTCGAATTTGCGTTTAACATTCACTAGATTTATTGTTTGTTCAATGCGAACTTATCCTTTGGTTTGATTTTTTGATAAAGATGGAGGTGTTTTTACAGATGTTACGAAGAGAACCCCGTACAATTTATTTCTTTTCGTGTGGAAAGCGTTCTTTTTTAAAATGATTTTTTTTTTAAAATGATCAATTATTGTTTTTTCGCACTAATAAAATTATGTCCCGTATTTCCGGTTTATAAAAAATGGTACTATTTTTGGGATTTATATTTTCAAAAAATCGCCAGGGTCTCAAAAATACGATTAAAAAAAAAAATACGGAATGTCTTAGAATATTTTCCTAAACCGAAATTTTTTTTTTTTTAATTTGATGTAAGTGGCCTATTATGTCTGTGCACGGTCTGAAGCACAACAATTGCAGTGTCCTTTTTTTATATTCATTTTGACTTTGGATATTACCTTTACTAGGTAAGTTAAAGATTAAAATAAAAGTGTCACCTTATCAAGTACAGCATTGTATTGGCTTTACCAAAAAAAACTTTTTAGTTACTGAAATTTCTTGCCGTCCCCTATGAATTAAATTAATAATCTCTCTTCTTTATTTTTGAGCTGCATTATGAATTTTGTGTAGGTGAAATTTATAATTTTGGTTTTTCTTAAAATATGTAAAATTTAGGTTACCTCCCACCAATATTCTGTTTATTCCCCTCATCCCAAAATAAGTTTTACACCCCCCAGGATCGCTATGTATCGATATTCAAATATTATACTGGAATAATATATTTTTGTAATTTTATGAACCTTTTTTTTACATTAACTCCACACAGGAGGCCCTGACGACAAAAATCCCCTCAGGACCTATGTCATCTTTGGGGATACTGTGTGGAGGGTCTTTTAAGGAAAGGAAGGATATGAACTTCTGAGAAGGAAAAATGTACGAGGGGTAGGTAGGAGTCTGCGGGTCAGTGTGTCTAGGAGTAACGAACGTATAAATCCATTCCTCAATGTTCTGAGAGAGTAGAGCTGGAGAAGTCAAAGGGACTCCCTTGACCATTTTCTTCCGATCTGGCATGCCGTGCAGCTAATGGACACACGCATCTGCCGCCAAGAACCGGACAAATCTTACCCCGTAAACCCAGGCAACCCTGCTAAGTTACCAAACGTAGCTAAGCACTTGAGATGCCCTATGACAGAGGTGTTGGTTATCCAATAAATGGTTCCCGGGATAGCGTTACCCATTCCCACCTCCCAAATTGACCTATTTGTATTTAACTGAGTTATTTGTAACTGGATTGTTCTCGCTCATCATCCGTTCCTCTACATTCCTCTTTATTAAGTACTCTAGTACAGTAATACTCACGGCTGATCCCGGTTTCATGGGAGTGGCTCCAGGAAGAGGTGTTAGGACATGTCCTCCAGTCTCCGTCTGCCAGAACGTGTCCACTATGGAACACTTGTTGCCACCAACAATCTTCCTGTACCACAGCCAAGCCTCAGGGTTGATGGGTTCCCCAACACTACCCAATACGCGAAGAGATGACAGATTGTGCCTGCAATACAACACGCAATATTGAATAAAGTAACAACTAAAATTTTGGGTCAATTTTTGGAAAATATTCTTACTGCCTACCCTATACGTTGATCTCACCCTGAACTTTTAAAGGCAAGTGCAAAGTTCCATAACCATGCCACGTTAAAAAAACGCCTTAAGCCCTAAAAATCAAACTTTTGAATATTAACATGGAAACATACAAACCATTCACTGTGGTTTAAACTAATGACACAAACTATATTTCACCGCTTAGGTATCCCAAATTTTAGGTGAAATAAAAAACAATAAAATTTATGAACTCGTAAATTATGTTTGTTAGTTATTGAAATTGCCCTACGTTGTACTTACAGAATTACATATATATGTATATATATATATATATATATATATATATATATATAATGGTCCACTTTCATTCAATCCTGCGTCCGTATACCGGACGCAGGATTGAACACATGTAATTTCAAGTTTTCCCCACTCCTGTACCCTCATACAGTTCAAAAACGAAAATAAGCCAGACGCGGTTTTGGTACCTAAATCAACTGAAATATACTATTTTAGTTCAGTGTTTTGTCACCGAGCGGCGGGCCGCGGCGATGCAATAGATGACTGTATATTTTTTAGCATAATACATGTTTCATTGACTCGCGTATCGCAACTCCTACATTTGGCAACATCGCTTTTTAATATTTAATATTCTGTTTCCCAGAACAGCGAGAATAGATCAATCATAATCAAATATCGCACATTGCAATATAATCTTACATTAAAATTCACAGAGAAAAACTCTAAATAAATGTTTTGTCTAGAAAAGGCGCAAGTTGTGAATGTTATTGATATAAATGAATAAGTTGAATCCCAACGTACAAAATCTATTTCAAGCATTAAACCTAATAATTTTTGATTTATCCGTCAACATTATTCAAAATTTGCGCCAAATATGACTCCAATATGGATAGATCTTTGTCAAACTTGCGCAATACATATTTTAATATCACTAAGACAATGTTGAAACAATATCGTCGTTCTTTACGCATTAAATAAAGTTATTTTGCTGATATTGAATTTGCCGAAGCAAGGTTTTTTTTTCAAAACCATGATTTTACTTTTTACTCGCAAAGTGAATTTAAATTTATTGTTAAACGTATTTTAAATCACAACAAGGCACACATTAATGTAGAATAAGAGGACGACACCTCAACATTCTGATTATTGTGGTTACAAAATTTAATTAATTATAACTTATTTATTTATATAACTATTGTTAAACAGGCAACTTATTTATTTATATAACTATTGTTAAACACACTTTAGTTATTTTCTTATTCACGATCCTAAACTCCTAAAAGTACGCAACGATGTGTGTCACGCCACCTTAGTATTATTAATCAAGGTAAAATTAATGTTCTTAATTTATTAGTATTTAGAAAAGTTACATGTTTGTGTGAATAAATAAAATTAAATAATATTTCAATGTTTCTTTAATTTACGACTGACTTGATAGTAAAACACGATTGTGAGATATTTGGAGATTCGCAAAGATTGTGAGGCTGATGTTAGCGTAATGAGTAAGATTATGAATATTGCGCTTAGATGGTTTGATCATGAAGATCAAATAAACAAAGAAAATAGTGTAAGGAGCATTTAGGGGGCAAGTTTCAATGACAGAAGAAGTTGGAGACACCTGACGAAGATAGGACATGATCAAGTGAACTAAATTCTTGAGTCAGGCCAAGTCAAAAGTCAGAATAATAGAAGAGCGAATGTGAACAAGGCAAAGAAATATGTGCCAAGACCTAGTTGTTTGGCGGTCGGTCCTCTCTGCCCCCCTGCGAGGAAATGGTGTGCGATGGCATGTTATTTTATTTGTTTAAACCGTTTTATGCTTTCCCTTTTCGTTTTTTCCCTTTTATCCCTCCTAAGAGAATTTAATGAATATTTTTGTTTTATGGTCCACAAAAGGTCAATAAAATTGTTTCTCCTGTGACGAGAATGCAACTACTGCATTCTACAATTTAAAATATACCTACAGTCAAACATGAAAGATTTGATTAGCATTTATGTAATTCTGTGTTGATTTTAATGACATTCAAAAATACTCTAATTACAGCGCACTAGACGTATCTTTTTTTACTAAATCTTCTTTACATAGTATATAAACAAAAATTTTAACAAAACAAAAAACGACGATTACGTCGTATTATTGCAAATTTAAGACATATATGGTTTTCTCATAGATTCCACTGTCAGAACTGGACCAAATTAAAATGGGACGACACGGGAAGCACCAGCTTTCTAATAAAAAAAGAATCACCAATATCGGTTCATTCAATCAAAAGTTCTGAGGTTACAAAAAAATAAATAAATACATAAATAAAAATACCGTCGAATTGATAACCACCTCCTTTTCGAAGTCGTTTAAAAATGAAGTCACTCCCGCTGTGTGTGCGCTTAGATCTTTTAAACTATGCATTGGATTTTCATGCGATTTTCACCAACAGATTCAAGAGGAAGGTTTACATGTACATATAATACATGCAAATTATAGTAGAGAAAAGACGAGAAATTCAAAGTTTCAATTCAGGCAGTGGGCAGCGGGCGGTGTGATGTAGTTGAGTAATGACGCTGTGTTTCGTTAGCCACAGCAACGCGTGACCGGGTCTGCTAGTGGATATAAAAAAAATAATTGCGTAGAACCGTTTGTTTTTATTTTTTATGTGATGTGAGTGTAATGAGTAAAATAAGAATTGAACATTTAGATGGTTTGGGCACGCAAAGTGTAGAGCCAATGATCCAAGAAAAGGTTGTAGGGAGAATACGTGAATTTGATTGATAGAAAAAGTCGGGGTCGCCCGAGGAAGACATGGCATGATTGGCAAACCAAATTCTTCAGCCATGTCAAATGACAGAATAACAGAGCGATGTATGAATATCAATGAGGCAAGGAGTGTGTGCCAAGATCGAGTTGTTTGTCGGTCCTCTCTGCAAACCTCTGCAAGAACAGCGTGATAGATAGTTATTGTCAAATAATATTTATTTATTATTAAAAGCATGTTATTTTATTTGCCTATACTGTTTTATGCTTTCGTTTTCTTTTTTCCCCTTTTCCTTTTAAAAGGATTTAACATATAATTTTGTTGTAAAGTTCGCAAAAGACCCTTAAAATTGTTTCTCCTGTGAACCAAAATGCATTAGTTAATTTGATAAGATACTTTTACCTAGCGCCAATCATGATAGACATAACTTAACATCCATATTTATATTTATTATATTATTAATCAGATTTATTTTCCTAATTTGCAATATATTTACATATTCCCTAATTACATACATAAAATCCTTATACTCCTACAAGATCATAAGCTTACCCTTTATTGTGTTTTTCTATATTCTTTTCATGCATATTTAAGTATTTAGCTTCTCTTAAATATTTTTTTCTTTATGTTTTATTTTAACTTCTCTTAACTATATTTTTTTTCTTAGTTTTTCTTTATGTTTTTCTTGTCTAGCTACAAGCTAGTTTAATTTACTAAAAAAAAAAAAAAATTATCAGCGAAAACATGTTTTTAGGCTTTCTGTTTTATTTTAGCACTCTTTCTTATTACCTATGTGTCTTTGTAAAGCTGTTTGTTTTCCAAATAAAAATATTATATTATTATTACGGTGCTCCAGATTTTATGTCCGAGTTAAATCTTTCCCAAATGAAAGACTAAACCCTTCCACACACTTTTCCACAAATGAATATCTAGTAAATTCACGCAATGTAAGTGCACTATATAAGTATAATAAATACAAAACAATACAAGAACAATACGTCAATCCACCAGAAACATAATGGGAATATATTTTACCGACTCCAGATATTTTCATATCAGAGGGTTCGGCTCTGATGAAATCCTAACTGGTCCGAATCCTACTGATCCCTCAATATAAATATTTAAAAAATCTTTTGTAATCCTACATGTATTTAAAATAACCGACTTTTGCATTTTTATGTACAAATTTTTTGACAAATCTAATATGCCTAAATTTTGAATGAGAGAGCTAGGTATAATGCCAGTAGCCGAAATAACAAATGGTAATATTTTTATAGTCTGAGAATGCCAAATTCTTTTAATCTCATTTCCTAAATCTGTATATTTTCTTATTTTTTCAGAAACAGTTTTCTGAATATTACAAGAATTTGGAATAGCGACATCAATGATATAAGTTATTTTTTTAATTTTGTCATGTAAAACTATATCGGGTCTATTATGACTAATTGTTCTGTCTGTTAGAATAGTTTATCATAATAAATTTTATAAAATTCATTTTCTAAAAATGAATTTGGTTCATATTCATAATATGGTGCATTACGGCAGTCAATCAAGTTATGTTTAATTACCAAACTTTGGTAAACTAAAATTTTAATATTATTATTATTATAAGCATTCACATAATTCTAATCACATTTTTCATTTATTATTTAATTACTCGAAACAGACTTTGTCTAGTGAGGTGGGTAAAAGAAAACTATGTACATAAATGAAAAAAAAATAAACTCCCGAAATTGAATTCTTAATAAACTGAATTCCCCTCAGGGTCTATGTCATCATTGGGGATGCTGTGTGGAGAGACTTTTTAGGTGAGGAAGGAGAGGAAATTCTGGGAAGGAAAAGGATGCTAGGGATGGGTAGGAATCTGGGAGTCAGTGTGTCCAGGAGCGACGGACGTATGAATCCATCCCTCCCACTGCGATGCAAGGCGATGTTCAGAGAGAGTACGGCTGGAGAATCAAAGGGACTCTCTTAACCATTCTCTCCCGATCCGGCCTTCTATGCAGCTGTTGGGCAGACGCAGACAAACTTCACAACATGAGCATAGCATATTATAGGGCACCCCTCCTAAGTCACCAAACGTAGCGTATCACTTGGGGTGACCTATGGCAGAGGTGTTGGTTATCCAATAAATGGTTCCCGGGGCAGTTGTACCCGCCCATACCCGTACCCATACCCGCATCCCAAATTGAATCTTTCCGAAGTCTACGGTTTCTTTATAATTAATAGGTCACATATTATTTCTACTGATAATCGTGTTGTAGTAATATTACCAACTTATATTTAGAGTTCATTCTTTAAAATTAACACGTAAATACTGTTTTTATGAGAAAACCACACCGGAGTCCACTGCCATAGTCCTAATATGGTGATCCCTGTCGTGATGCGGAATAAAACTGGGGAAAAGTGGAATCATAAGAAGGTCCCAGAAAAACAGATCTAGTCACTAAAAATAACTAATCACACTTGAAGCAAAGTTTAAATTCTGAATGATAAGTCTCAAAAAAATCCCATACCAATTTAATTAGTTTTACGTTCGCATTGCCGTCAGGTTGATTAGAGTCCGCGATTTATGGGCCACTCATATGGGCGCATTCATATTCTATAAATGGGTATATTGAGTCAATGATAAATACCTATACAGTCGTCCAACCAAAAACTTGAACGAACAAGCTGCAACGTCGCAAGACGTCGGTTTGTAGTCAACATGAAAAAGGAATATATAATTGAACGCTACATTGTCGACCAAATTTAAGTAAATATACGCAGGATGCCTCACTACATTGAAAATGCTCCCTATGCGAGCACTCACGTTTCACGGGAAGGCGCGACAACTCTAGGGTTAACCAAGGAATCATATCGTATTAATTCTTTACTCTGTCCATAGATGGCATTGAAGTAAGTAGTGGGATTTGGGATTATTTCAATTATTGCTTACGGGGAATTCCCAAACAGTTTGGGGATGCTATTAAACGATTGAGTCATAAATAAACCTAAATCGATAAACCCTAGATCGATATCTTCAGGCTTTCTCCATACTAAACGGTTTGTCATCAGTGTCATTAGATCAAGCACTTACATACTGCTCGCTAACAACGTACGCAGGGACAATGGGGGTCTAGTTTTGGTTAATTATAAATGTAGAGTCGTTCTATAAAAAAATTAGAGTCCTTGCGAGAGCCCTGAAGTAGTAACCATCTGTTACTTACACCGGGGCGGGTAAGACTAAAGGTGGTAAAAAAAGCATGTAGAGTCTGTCAAAAAAGAGTAGAAAATAAATGAGGGCGCCACTGTAGTTCAAATGGCAATACTAAAAATATAACACATGGTGGTAACTTAAAGCTGTGTAACCTATATTTTTTGTAAAAATTCAAAAACACATAAAAGTAGGAAAAATATTTTTTTAATTGCAATTTTGACATCCACTGACCTCAAAATTAGAATTGCATATACTTAGGAATATTTGCAATTTTGTGTTTATACAATGAAAAATAACGATTTTATAGTAAAAAAAAGCACAGTTAGAAATTGCTCACATTTATTTAATACTAGCTTAATTGCCCGGACTTTCAAATCGTGTCTCTAATTTTAGATCGAAACCAGTTATAAAAGTAGTATTTTTTTATTACATAAATAATACCTTGTTTTGTTTTTTACAAGGTTTCATTTAATAATACATACAAAATCATTACATTATATGCCTATATACAGTATTCATTCCAAATCCCAGAACAAACTATAAATAAAGTATTTCGTAATAGGCTTTAATAACAAGGAATTGGGAACATTTATTTCAATATTGCTAAAACATAACATAATATCATTCTCCTTCTTTAACAATTCGCCTGACGGTACTTTCTGATTTACCTGCGAAAAAAGTGATAGCCTCTATTATAGTATATCTATGTAAATAAAATAAAATCATACATAAAACACTTTACAAATATTGAAAAAAGTACGTTAAAATTGTTATTATTAAAATAAAACTGAAAATATCTTATTAAAAAAAAAAATGTTGCTTGCAGTATTCTACATATACAGCGTCGTTGCACTTTAACAGAACTGTCAAATAATATGTAAACATAACCTTCAAAAAAAGTTATTTTCAAGTGTATTCAAGCAACAGTTCTCAACAAAATATGTTCTTATCATGTCAATGTGTTACAGAATTTAAGAATAAATAAATATAACTTCACTACATACCAATCAATTCAGAAGTTCGCTTAAAAACTTCGATTGTATCATCAGTTCTGGATTCTTGCAAAATACGTTGAAAAACGTTAAAAATTACCTCCCTAGCGCCACTTTTTATGGTTTTATTAATTTTATTTTTAGTTTTTACTTAGAACTCGAAAAGAATTACATACAAACCGAACGAAAACTCGTGCGACGACACTTAAAAAAATACTTCAGCAATATACCATTGATAGTTGACAGCAGGGTTGCCAACCGTAAAAAAAATTCCCTCGTACGGTTGCAGCTAAAATCTCGTACTTTGACTTTAAAACCTCGTACATTTATTACAACTACTGGATTTATGACTTTTTACTCAATGAAATAAACTGTTGCAAGTTTCATACTAAATAAAACATCCCTTTGTGTTGTATTTATAAAAATCTTTATTATTACTCAGTTAAATTACAAAAAAATAAATGTAAATCAAGGTAACTTAATTTATATCTCCTCTCCAAATATTATGTCAGGAACATCCTCACTGTCATCATTTTTTCTGCCGTATATTTTGTCTGTTGTCATGCGGCTATACATTTCTTTTGTGGGTTCAAAATTGACGCAGTTTCCAGTACGAGTTGAACCTTTAGCGCTTTCTGCAGCAAGAAGTGTGCCGTTCACTGTTTCCACAGTTAGCCGGTTTCTTATATTTGTTTTAATTAAATTTACCTTACTAAAAACCCGCTCACAGTCAGCATTCGCATGGGGTAGGGATAGTGCAGAAAGGGCAAAATGAGCTAGCTTAGAAGAGTCTTCGATTTTGAGTAATTCAGCCCAAAACTTATCTGGCTCACTTATTTCATTTATCCCTTTAGGATAACGAACTTTTACATAAGGCAAATTCCTCCATTGATCATCGATTATTTGCTTCGTAGCGTGATCAGCTGGTGCGACTATGCGGGGTACTACTTCCATTAGAGGCATAAGTGTAGGGAAACGGTTTCTGAAATTGTGGGAGAGCGCTGATGCAGGTTCAAAAACGTATAGCTTTGACAAGACAGGATCTTCCATGTTATAACGTTTTTTTATTTCGATGGCTGCAACTTTGTAGAAATTTTTGCAGCATGAGAAGAACTGTGCAATATCTGCAGGCTGTCTGATCACATCTGGATGTTTCAAGAGCTCGTACACTTTGACGCCAAGATACAGTGCAGTGTCATGGAGCTGATATTGCTGACTTTCAGGGTTCACTTCACCAAGATTTGGAGTCATGACGTATTCACGTTGTAAATAACGCAAAAGGATTTCCTGGTAGAGTGTACGAATTTTCTCATGTAGATTGTGTACAACTACTTTCTCGCTTTGAAATTCCAGATTAAATTTATTGAATAAAGGGAGCGACCATTCAAGGAAACAGAAATAAAGTTTGTAGAATGGATTGCTGAGTTTTTCGAGAATAAATACTGCTCGATTTCTTACATCGGCTCTTGCTCTATGAGCACGATTTGTCGTAAAATCGATAAAAAAAAGACGTAGGGCCTCCCATTGCTCCAATATCCTTTCAACCACTGATAGTAAGGAAAGCCATCTTGTCTGTGATGGTTTCAGTATTTTGTGAGGCTCTACTGCAGCAAACGACTGGAAGTTACGAAAATCAAATAGCCGTTTATCACTATGTTTAAAAAAGTTGTAGATATCTCTAGTTAGTTGTTCTACACCTTCAGGCAACTGTTTACAGGCTTCACTGGCACACAAATGGGCCGAGTGACAAACGCACTTCGTGATTATGATTCCTGGAAAATCGCGTATTAGCCTTGTTTTTACTGAGTCGTTGTCACCCATCATGACATTACACCCATCTGAGCCAAAACCGATCACATTTGTCAATGGAACGTTACGGTTAGTTAATGAATTGATAAGAGCTCTGTATAAATTCTCGGCATTGGCAGTAGGAATATCATCAGCATCAGGTGTTTCCTTGAAAACTTTATACAGCTCCCAAAATGCGCTACATATCTTTTGAGCTTCTTGATCAAAATAGCGTACCACAACGCAGGCAGTTTTGACCGTAGAAATATCGGTCGTCTCGTCCGTCATCACCGAAAACTGATTTGTTTGTAATTTTAGGGCTAAATCGGCTTTATGACCTTCTCCAAGAACGTTCTTTACCACACCTGTAATTTTGGTTCGTTTAAGTTCAATTTCTTTGATTAATTTAGAATCCGTCACAATTTCTTTCAATAAATCTGTCAAATGCTCAGCAATTGAGAATGCTATATTATGCTCCGCAAAAAAAGCAGCAAGTTTAATTTCTGCACGAGCTTTTTCTTTATTTTGTGGAGTTAGACCTCTCTGGAATCCAAGTGATGTTAATGTTTGTGTTTTTACACTGGATCCAAGTTTGTTGCCCATGTGTTTCTTGGTAGAGGCATGAGTTTTTAAATTGGATATTTCAGCTACCATTGATGTTCCCGGGCAATATGCACATTTAGCTTTTGTTACATCATTGGTGTCTGGCAAAAGCCAGTCTTTAAAAGTCGGATCCTTTAACCATTGTTGTCTAAAATTTTGTACACGATGCTGTGATAATATGTTACCTTCATTTTTTCTTGTCCAACCACCTTTTTTGAGTAACTTTCTAGGCGGAGTCAAAGTAGGCGAACGGTTAGTGTTTTCGTTGTTATCACTCATAACGATTCTTCTATTTCACCGTTAAACAATTGGACGAAACAATGGAAAGACTAGGTATTTAACAATAAAAATCTTCTTCTTTTCAAAAACTTCAATTAGCTACACGTATTAACGTAGTACAACTAAACACGGCCGGCATGCAACAAATGGAATTCGTAAAACACAGAGATAGTAGAAATTTGCACTATGTGTGACAGAACTGACAGAGAGACGACTAATGCGAAGAAAGAACGAACGAACGAACTGCTTTATTATTCGGGGATTTCCCGGTTGATGGGATAACTACCTTAGAAAATCATCGCGTAAATACGGCAATGTAATTTTTGGTGTAAGAAGTTCCTAGAAGTTTTAATAGATCGCACTAGTTTTTACTATAATAGTGATGCAAAATGTTCATATAGCCATAATATATCAAAATCTCGTACATAATTGTACGAGGTTGATAGTGTCCTCGTACCTCGTACGGAAGGCCACAAATCTCGTATTTGTACGAGGAACCTCGTACGTTTGGCAACACTGGTTGACAGCATGTTGACAGTTATATTGGTGTTGCCAGCCTACAAATTTTTTAGTTCCATTTTCTTTATTTTCTACTCTTTTTTGACGAGCTGTACCATGAGAATAATAATAATAACGTTACATATGTATAGCGCAGTTTTGAGTTATTTCACTTCAAGTGCGCTAATACACATTTACAATATCCTTCTCGATGACCTGAAAAGATTTATAAATCTTTTTAAATAATAAAAAATAAATACAATTATAAAAATTCTCGTGTAAGACTTTTTCAAAACAATTTCAATTACCTAGTCACATTTTCATCTCCAAACTTCATCAGAGAGCGAATAGCCGTTGGTGCTGTGTAGAATTGGGTCACCTTGTATTTCTCCACGATGGTCCAGAATCTATCATTGGCTGGATAGAAGGGAGTCCCCTCAAACTATAAAGGAAATTTAATCTATCAATAAATTGTGATGCTCATTGCCCATCTTTGACTTTAAATGTGTGAGGTGGGTGAAAAAGTAAAAAAAGCAAACTCCGTTCATGCTTGTTCAAAAACTTGTGGTAAAACTGACATAGCGGATGTATTAAACAACAGTGTTAATGAAATTCACTAAAAATATTGACAATATTATTTTAAACACATCTATTAATTTCGTAGAAGCGATAAGTAAGCCAAATCAACGGCTTCAATATATCAACTGTGCTTATTCAAAAATAGCTTGTGCAAAAACATTGTTCAATGCATGTTGCACTAATTTATACATGTATGAAACATGGTATCACTACCGAACCACCTCGATGGAATGACTCCGGATCCAATATAACAATGCATTCAGAATTATATTTGGATTCAGAAGATATAGCAGTGCATCGACAATGTTTACGGAACTAGGACTGCACGGATTCACCGGTCTGATGAGACACCGGGTCACTGAAGCTAGGATGCGGCTAATGGCCTCCGACAATACAGTTGTGACCGCAGCATTCCAGCACAAAACACCACTCCTGAGTGAGCGCTGGGCCCGAGCTCAACCCAGACCACGCCCTACATGCAATTGATTATTTACTTATTTTATTTATTTATTCATCTATTTTTATTTTATTTTATTTTATTTTTATTATTTTTTTGTTACTTTGTTTTTTCCTATTCTATGTTCTTGATTCTTTATTTTAAAAATCTGTTGTGTAAATATGTATAATTATATGGGACATGTGGGATTGCAGTATCCTCCCCACATCCTAGAATAAAAAACATTATTATTATTATTATTCAAATTGACTGAATGTACAGAAAAGCCATTTTAAACAATTTGTGTTATTGACAAGTAGGCATGCCAAATCAACAACGGGGGACAACGGGGACAGTCCCCGCCAGTTACACTCAAAACATACTAAAGGAAATAACAGTCGATGCTTTGTCTTCACTAAAATGAATGAATTCTTTAAACATAAAAGTAATTAACATTTGCAGAAATTAAATACAAACAATTATTCCGAATGATTTTAATAAGACGCCACGTGCTTACAGCGAACAATCTACGGCGCAAAAAACAGCGGATCTATTTCTCAGTGCGCAGAATCTAATGTGCACTTGGGAGATGATCCGAACAATCCCTATACTTTCCTTGCATTGTTTCGCGATCGTATGCAACTGTGCATGCGCAGTCGTATATGAATTAAAATACCCGCGGGGACAATTCTTTGGATCCCCACAGAAAGGTGGTTCAAATTAGTTTGATAATAAGCTTTATTATACTGTATTGTAAATTGGCATATATCTGTATACATTTTATATTATTTTGTGCTTAGATATCCGATTAGCATGATTAGACCATCAAAAATTTTTTTTTGGAAATTTTATATTATATTCTATGGGTGGTGAGATTACGGTACTTCTGCGTAAAAATGTCGATCCCCACTGTATATAACCAAAAGTAGATAGTTTATCAAAGAAAATTTGTACAAAAAAAGTATTAAACGGTACTCCATAAAAAATGCTTTGACTAAAAAAATAAATCACCATCACAGATGTGGCGCAGTTAAGGAGTGGGCCATATGTCACATATGTGTGACCAGTAATCCACCCAATGTCTGCGGTGCACCAGTAGATGTCGTTTTCATGGTAGTCAAACACGTATTTGAATGTTTGGGCAGCATAAATCATGTAGCCACCGGTGGTGTGCAGGACACCCTTAGGCTTGCCAGTTGACCCGCTGAAACAGAATAAAAGTGAGTAGTTTATATTTGATGGTTTGGACTGGGATTACACAAGACGATAATGTAGGATGTTAAGGGTTGTACTTGACTTACTTTAACTAGTGATTCCTGGCATTATTTGAAGAAAAATTTGTAAATGAAATTTTGGTCTCTGTTGACTTTTTTGTTAAAATTTTTCTTCAACACCAAAAAAAAAATTCTCTTCATTTAATCATCGGTCCCTCAGCCGTATAACCGCCCAACCCCCCATCCCGACCCTAACTTTCCAATACCTAGTGATTTTTTTTAAGTTGAAAAAAAAATTAGATCAAAAATGTCACCGGAGAGCCAAATTTATTTTGCATTTTTTACTCCAAATAATGCCAAGAATCACTGGTTAAAAATAAGTCAAGTACATCCCTTAACACCCTATATACGAAATATAATATCTACATAGGTCTCTTACAATCAGTCACTTATTGGAAAGGGGATGATGGACAATGGACAACAACCACGCTTCTAGACTTGCTGGCTAACAAAATAAAACGTGTTATGTTTACACATAGCACGTTGTTTTAGAAAAAGGCATGTTCGTCGAAACTGTTAAATAAAGCAAAATAAAAACATTAAAATACTTTGGAAACTTATTCTAAAAAATACACAATATATTCTACAACAACAATAATTAATCTTTTCCCCGCGGCGGCTGACATAAGTCATTTCTTCAAGTGGCCCACACCGCGCGGCGGCTGACTACAGTCATTTTCAAGTTTCGACTTCGTTTTCTAAGCACATGTATGCCGTATTTGATCGAAATTTATATCAAAAATTAGAATATTCATTTGTGGTGCGACATCTCTGGGAATCTTTATCAACTACTTCATTGTTTATCTTAGTAAATGAATAAAACTGAGAGCACGGCCGCAGCCGCCAGTCACAGTTTTGAAAACGCGCGCGAATCTGCTTGTCTGTTTCGAGCGGACCCCGTACCGTATTCGTAATAATACTTGTGCGTCGATATCCACTTTGAAATCTATTGTATTTTTTGGTGTACATAATTATTTAAATGTTGTAATATTGAAAAACCGACAAGTTTGATTTTAAAAACATCTTGTTTTGTGTATTAACGTAAGAATTTTAAAACCTCAAAATGTCAGGACGTGGCCTATCGGACATTGATATTGAAGCAATGTTAGATTCGGATAGTGATTTTGAAGTAAGTGATGACGATATTGTTTCTGATGAGCAATATGAAAGTGATTCCTCAATGCCGTCAGTTCAGCCATCAACTTCTTCTGCTCAACCATTGAATTTGCCATCTCAACCCTGTACTTCATCAGAGCAACCCTCAAATGTTATTCCTGAAGAAATATTGAACAATTGGAGTACAGGTCCTTTTATACCAATTGTTTACGAATTTGATGACTTCTCGTCTGGAGTTCACCCGTCTACATTACTTTCAGAAAATTCAGAAGAAGTTGTATATTTTGAATATTTTTTAAATAATGAGATAATGGAAAAAATTGTTGAGGAGACTAACAAATTTTATCTGGCTATTCTCGAAAAGGGACAACCATCCGAAAAATCTCGCCTCAATAGATGGGTGGCGACATCGGTTAAAGAAATGTATATATTTTTTGCTTTGACAATGTTAATGACCAGAAATCGTCATCTGACGATAGAAGAGTATTGGTCTACCGATCCCTTGATATCGAATAACATATTTGGGAAAACCATGCCAAGGGATCGGTACGAGATTTTACATAGAATGTTACACTTCTCTAATTCTGAAACACAAATCCCTGGAGACAAATTACACAAAATTAGAATATTAGTTGATCACACTAGAAAAATCTTTAGAGAGACATTGGTACCCGAAGAAAACTTGTGTATCGACGAAAGCATGATTCTTTTCAAGGGTAGGTTAGCTTTTAAACAATATATACCTTCTAAACGACACCGGTTCGGAATAAAAATGTTCGTTATGTGTGATTGTAAGACTGGTTTTGTTTTAGACTTTATTATTTACGTTGGTGAAGGTACAGAAATAACAGACAATCAGTGCCTTGGTGTTTCGGGGGCTGTCGTAACTACATTGCTCGAAAATTATTTAGGGAAAGGACATAATCTTTGGGTTGACAACTGGTATAGCAGTCCAAAACTATTTGATTTTCTTTATAGTAAGAAAACGAATGCTTGTGGAACTGTGCGAAAAAACAGAAAGACCATGCCAAGTTTAAAAAAATTAAAAAAGGGCGAAATAGAGGCAAAACATCGTGGACCACTATTAGCGTTAAAATGGCAAGATAAGCGTGAAGTTCATATGCTCACAACTATCCACGATAGCTCTTCATCTCCAACAGGAAAAGTCAACAGGGAAACAAATGAGCCAATATATAAACCAAAATGTATCTTGGATTACAATATACATATGGGCGCTGTCGACAAATCCGACATGATGTTGAGCAGTTTGCATTGCATGAGGAAGTCGATAAAATGGTATAAAAAAGTGGTTTTCCATATAATAGATCTGTATTTATTAAATTCGCACACGCTGTTCAACAAGCTTACCGGAAAAAGTACTACATTGGCAGATTTTCATTTGAAAGTTATAAGACAATTAATAGAAAAATATAACGAACCATCTCAATCTACTATATCACGCTTTTCTGATAGTCCACTCCGTTTGTCAGCCAAAGGGTTAGCAAAACACATGCCAGACATAATACCGCCAACGGCAAAACGTGAAAACCCATGTCGATTGTGTCGTGTATGTACCAACTCTAAACTGAAAACCAAACTTAAAAAATATTCAAGATATATGTGCCCCGAGTGTAATGTGACATTATGTGTTTACCCATGTTTCCGTATATACCACGAAAAAAAAAACTACTAAAACTTTTTTTTTAAATTGATGTGTATTTCTTGTATATATTTTTTGGTATTGTCGTCAGTATACCGTCATATTAGTGTAAATTAACCTAGTGAAAACAATATAACCTATTACGTATTTTAACCTAGTGAAAACAATATAAAATAATAACACAGCATAAACGTCCATAAAATGTTAACTAAAAAAAAACTATGTGAAGTTAGTGGAAAAAGAATATAAACTTAAACCAGATGATCGGCGCAGTGGCCCGCCTTATCTCGTATTTCCTACACAACATGTAAGTAGGTATCCATATGTTACGTCGTATGTCGCTAGAGGCGGCCACTTGAGAAATTGCTTTGTTTGTTGAAATAGAGCGCATTTGTTTATATTAACACAATTATGATGTTATCTTAATTTCAGGATGTCTCAAGTGAATGTTTATTGATACTTTGATCTTGGAGGATCATGTTACGATAATTTATTAATGATTTTTGGTTTAATTCAGTCAATGATTTGGTTTTCTAGAACGGTCTACCTAAAAAAAAATATTCAAAAAAAAATATGCCGCGTGGGGGCGACTGCGTAGGTATATTTTTTAGCGGTTAAAAGGTTAAAAAAGAAGATTCACCATTCAGTATGAAAACATTGGTAGATAAATTTCTATTCTGTATTCAGCGACCAAGGGGGTTCATGTTCAAATGGATAGCTTAACAATATTGGATCGATATGGTTAAGTTATCGATTTGACCATGTCAGATATTGTTAAGTTGAGCATAAATGACAATGATTTTACAGTAATACCCTCTTAAGTTTTCATGCCTAAGAAGTTTGGTTTTTTCAGTCTCTCGGCCCAAAATTGGCCGAATTTATCCCTCGTATAAGGTTTTCCTAATTAAGAAGTTTTCCGGAAAAAACAAACTTCTTAAGAGTGTTTAACTGTATATTGATTTCCCAAGCACGGTCGCACTCGTTAGGCCTGTCGATAGCCAAGCCGATATCACCAGCCAAATAAGTAATAAATTGTTTTACGATGGCAGTACTGGCGGGTACCGTCTATGCATCATTATTCCTAAATGTCAAACGTCAAATGGCTACATCAAAACACAAATAAATTGACAATATCGAAATGTCACTTTAATATTTATTTGTAGTCCTTATGTACTTTCACACTAAATCACCCTTCAAACCTTTATCCTTCCCAGAACTTCCTCTCCCTCCTTTCCTAAGAATTCCCTCCCCGCAGAGCTCCGATAGCCTGCTTCTGTTAATTACTAAGCCAGTAATTTTGCATAACAAAGCTTAACTGACACCTAAGAGGTCGCGCTAAATTAGACATCTTTTGTCTACCAGTTGTCGGAATCGCCGGAATGCCGACCGTGCTCACAAATATCAAGGAGGGTGGTTTTTTTTAATTTATTTTTTACTTAATGGGTAAAACCTCTATTTATAATATTTAACTAATGAAGACAATATTAGCGACACTCAATCGAAAATCTGAAACAGAAATATCAGAAAAAGATACAGTGACATCTAGGTAGTATATAATTTGGGATGAATCTTGCAATCATACAAAGGGCAGCAGCCAATAAAAACAAGCGTTAAGAAAATTAAGATATTATTGGTAGTACTTAATCGAAGTACGATGTAGTTGAATATGACCGAAACGGAGAGGGTCAAATTAGCATGTGGCAGAGCTCCACAAGGGCAAGGCTAAAGTCCTGGGTTCCTAGATGCCACTGAACCTTTTTTCGATTTTCTATTTCAGATTTTCGATTGAATGTCGCTAATATTGTCTTCGTTAATTAAATAGATGATGATTTTAGTCAATATCATGATTATTGATATAGGGTTTTTACGATCGACCTTGCTAGATACCCAGATCTGAATAGCCAGAATGACTAATTATTCACCGTCCTTTCCCTTTCCCTTCCCCTACTATTGAGGCAATTAGTGCTAATACAAACACACAGTTGCATAAATATACTTGAAATTGGGACAATCCAACACACCAATAGAGTTGTGCAATATTTGGCTGTTTGCGGACAACTTTGTCAGCTATTCATACATGTACATATTCATAAGAGTGTCTAGTTTGCGGACAACTGTGTCAATGATTCATTCTCTATATTATGAGTATCTAGCTTGTAGGTTTTTTATGTGTTAACATGCCATTTAGGAGGGTGAGCAGAAATATCTTTACCACAAAAAACAAGTGATATGTATGAATGGATCGTACCTGATCTAAGAATCATTTATTGTGTTCTAAAAACTTTCTAAGTGTTGCGAATTTCTGAAACACACAACCATACCAAACAAATTAAAAAAATTATAATCCTTTATGATTAGGTATGCATTCATTCCAGAGTGGTGGATGTTCTTAGTATCGCTCCGGTGAAAGAGCGCTATTCAGAATCGAAATATTGATTGCAATGGCAATAGTCATATTTGGTGACCATATCTGAATAGTCACTTTCTTACCAATCTTCCTTTTTCAGATATCACAATATACTTTAATTGCGTATTGTTTCTTCAATTATAAACAACTGTATTATTGATTCACCTACATTACTACAACTCATCCCATTCAATATACCTTCCCGTAGACTCATAATTAAAGAACTGCTCTTCCTCAATCAACACTTGACTAATTGTGGATATAATTCACCAATAGACTGGTCAACTCAAGTAAAGACCTTGATTTTTTGGTATTTAACAATTGAAGATATTTTACATTTATTTTAATTTTAACAATGTCGACTTGACTTAACACTTCTATTGATAACTTCTATTTTCTTATTTTTATCTCTGTTATGTCTTTGCTTTCATATACCATCCTTTATTTTTACAATGTACCTACATTTTCCCAAAGTTTGTGTTATTTTATTGTAAATTGGACGTAAGTCCGTTAATAAATAAATAAATGCCAGTCTCACTAGCTTGGGAAGTTGGAGCAGCTGGAACTCTTGTGCGGTTTCCATATAAAAATGTAACCCTTAATTAAGCCAATTGTTGCTTTGTAAGGCTTAAGTATGGTTTATATTTATGTACTTGGTAACTGGTTCCTTTCAGAACTGGGACAAAGATATATTTTTGCTGTTTTTTTCTGAGTTTGTGTATGACATACAATATTCTAAATGAAATCCCAAGGATATGATGTTATATGATATACATATTACAAATTACTTAAATAGTTTTTTTAATGGAGGTAAGGCTGGTTACCTCGTGTAAAGCATAAATGATGGGTCTTCCGCATTAAGCCAGCAAGGGGAGCAGGCCGTAGTAGCGTCCTCCATCTCTTCGTGCCACCAATAATCTCTGCCATCATTCCAGGGAAGCTGCAATATTGTTTAGATTTCTTTAATTACAAAATTAATCATTCATTAAAAATATAACTCCTTTTCCAATAAAATAAATTATGTAATACTTTCTGACCAATTTTATTGTTCTCATCTTTATTGTCTACCTACATGAGAAAGCTGTGTGAATAATCTTCATTGGAAGAAGGAACGGGAGCCATTATCTACTAGTATTAGAATAGTGCAAACCAGCGATCAGCAGTAACTTGGCTTTTAAAAAAAAAGTTGGCTAACTGAAAACCTTGGCGGCGAAAACTTTGTTAAATTTTTTTATTGTTCACCCTATGTCCCAAATCAGGGGTTCCCTAGTGATTGATCGTGGAGCTAAATTTGTATCGATATAAGTTTGAACTAAATAATGGCGGGACACATATTTTTTAAAAATTTATAAATTTTGCAAGCTTTTTACAATCACCTTTTTAATTTTTTCTGTATTTCTTTTACTATAATGTCACTTTTTTTATGTTTACTAATATTAATATTTGTAGGTAGATATGTACATACATACTTTAAATTTTTCAATTCCTAACATCATTTCGTTGGTCTATCGTTCATTTTATTTCTTTTTCATTGTTATTTTTATTTGTTTTCCCACTAATTACTTTCTTTTTACTTATGTTTACACTGTTATTTCATAGTACCTATAAACAGTACCGGATTATCCTTTAGGAAGTGTAGGCAACTGCCTAGGGGCCCCGCATCGGCTGGGGGCCCCACGCCCCAATAAAAAATGACTTGCTTCAATGGTTTGACATGCGTCACTAATTGTCAGTGAACAACTCCGGCACCGATTTTGAAAAAAGTCTGCTTTCAAGATGTTTTAATTTTTTTTTATTAGAAGCATTTACAGGTTAATTACATTACATGAATTAAAGAAAATCACAAATTATAATAATTATAAAATAACCCAATAATTAAAGTTCACATCATGCACAAATAATAAAAAAGTCAGTAATTAAAATAATTTTTTAAACAAAGTTGTATTTTACTTTACTTTCCTTCTATTTATTAAACAGCATTACTTAGTATCAATGGGGATGTGATTGTAGGTGCCGGTTTGTTTTGAGTTTTTTTTTTGCTTTTATTTCTAATTATATGTTTAAAATATAAATGTTGTACAAGCTTTAGTGTGCACTACCTATCTGCTTCCAACTGTTTTATAAGATATTTTTGTTTTTTTATGTATGTTAATAATCGCATGTGTCCTTTTATGAGCAACTAGCTGGTTCCCGGCATGAGTTGTAATGCCATATTCAAATAAATACATTTTTCTCCCGGAATCACCTTCCCGTGAGTCCCCGTTCCCCTCCCGCGTCTAATACTGTCTTACGTTTCTAATACTTACATTTTTAAACTCGTGATATCTTTAGAATGTAGTGTCCGAATTGAATAATTCAAAAATTTAAATAAAGGTATTGAAGCAGTCTTGAATATGAAGTAATTTATTTTGATAAGACTAAAGCCAAGATACAAATAAAGAGCCTTTTCAAGCGGCGACATTTTATTTAAATTTTTAAAATAAAAGAACACTTATTGTGGCATAACTATAATAGTTAGACATATGCTGTCGCGACACTTTTTGTAAATAATGATGTGTTGTGGAAAGTCGTAGTACATTTTTTATTCTATCATCAATAGTTTTCGCAGCGCACGCGAAGTAAAGAATATTTTAGGTAATATATTTACACCTTGGTTACATTATTGGAGTTTTAGTATGGACCCCTATTTTTTTGAAAATATAATATAGCTTATGTCGCCCAAGGATAGTGTAGCCTCCCAACAGTGAAAGAATTTTTCAAATCGGTTCAGCAGTTTCGGAGCATATTCAATGCAAACAAACAAACAAACAAATCTTTCCTCTTCATATAGTGTGTTAGATTAAGAGTTATTGTGTTGTATTTTATTAGTTTAATTTTTTTATTGAATGTGGTGATGGCATACCTTCGTGATGTAGTTAAAAAACAGATTAATTATGAAAAAAATTACGTTAGAAAAGGATAAAGTGCAGTGGCGGACTAAGCCCGTCAGAGGCCCCCAGAATGAGCCCCCCCCCCCCACCCCTAGTTTAAAAAGTTGATGTAATTTTACAAGCTTTTTATTCAGTTCACACGGGCCTCTGACACTGGATGTCCATGTTCCCTTGATCAAATCCTAAATGAGGCTTTAAGGCACCAGGCACTGTAAATGTCATTTTATGAAAGATGCATTTGTTAATAAGCTCTCACCAAATGTTTTAACGAAATTCGTAAAATTGACGGAGAAACAGCATTTTATATGAAATCGTTTTAAACAGTTTGTATGTTGAATTATCCTTGAGCAAAACTTTTAACTCGTTCTTCTATAAATTACGTTTTTCAACCTGGTTGACAACATATTAGAAAAACTATACATCTGATTTGTATGCACTAAGTCTTACTATTGGAAAATCCAGTTACTATGGAACCACTTAGGGTTTTTTTTATTAAGGGTTCCCCTCTATTTTTTTTTTATGAAATGAACATTTTCCACAAAAAATCGAAAATAAAATTCGATGGTCCGCATTTTTTTCTTTTTTTCAGATATCAAAAATCCCCTATGTGGTGCCATAGACACTTTCAAACAGTTTAAGACTTGATGCATGTAAATGGGATGTATAGTTTTTTTTAATATGTCGTCCACCAGGTTGTTATAAAAGTTTCGAGAAAAACGCCTTAAGATAATTCAACATACGTGTATACAAACTGTTTCAAACGGTTTCACATAAAATGCTGTATCGCAGTCAATATTTTGAATTTCTTTAAAACATTTGGTGAGATCATTTTTAACAAATGCATCTTTCAGAAAATAAAATAAAAAAATTTCAATTTTTTTTTATCGTGTTCGGGGGCCTTAAAAGCCTTGTTTAGGATGTGATCAAGGGAACAAGGAGACTTTTGGAGGCCCCAGGACCAGAGGCCCAGGGCGAGCCACCCCTTCCACCCCCCCCCCCCCCTCCCCTCCTCGTTGGTCTGATATTGGTAAAGGGCCCCCTAGACGTGCATTGCCTAGGGGCCCCGATAGCCGTTAATCCGGCCCTGCCTATAAAGAACTGTAATGTTATGTGAAAGTCCCGTGGGACTGTGTACAAATAAATAAATATTAATGAAAATTAATGCATCATAAATAATTATTAAAATTATTTGGTTTTTATGGATAATTAATGATGTTTTGCCATTTAAAATGGAGAACTAAAAAAATCAACGAAAATATCTTACAAGGTTCATAATAGAAGTCAATCGCCATGAAAATTAAGGTAAAAAGTAGCTCTTAACCTTGACCTTCCCGTTAACAACGGGGGTAGTTAACGGGGGTATGTAGGTACCCAAAATTTCTGAAACCCTGTAGTTTTGATATTTTTTGTATTCTAAATTCCTCGCCATTCAACTCGCCCACTGACCCCCTTATTTTATTTTTTATTTATTAATTCTATTTTAATAATTTGTACATTAAAGTTTACAAATTGCTAATTGATTATAACATTACATATTTCAAAAGAGAATCTTTTCCAGTTTCATGTAGATCCTACAATACATCTTGAACCTTCCAATAGGCCACTTGCATGGATTTCATAACGACTTGGAAAAAATCGCGTGGATAGATTTTTTTACTAAGATTACGAAAATGTTAATGAAAATTTTTAGAAATGTATTTTTTTTATTTTTTTTTAAATAAATAAATCCATTATTTGAGCTCGTGACGTCACTACATGAAAATGTCCCGTCTCCGATTATGTTCCCTTAATTTTGTAAAAATTCCACACTGATTAATTTTTTTTATATGGCAACACTTTGATTTCTGGCGAATTTTTGAATTTGCGTATAACGTTCACTAGATTTATTGTTTGCTCTACGCGAACTTATCCTTTGGTTTGATTTTTTGATAAAGATGGCGGTGTTTTTACAGTTGTTACGAAGAGAGCCCCGAACAATTTATTGCTATTCGTGTGGAAAAGGTTCTTTTTTTTAAAACGATTTTCGGCTACTATCGTTTTTTCGCACCCATAAAATTATGTCCCGTCTTACCGGTTTATAAAAAAATGGTCTGATTTTTCGGATTGAAATTTTCAAAAAATCGCCAGGGTTTCAAAAATACGATTTTAAAAATAAAAAAAATACAGAACATCTTAGAATATTTGCCTTAACCGGAATTTTGTTTTTAAAATGTGATGCAAGTGGCCTATTGGTGCGGATTTTAAAGTTTCTGGTAGCGTGTTGTAAAACTTCATCCCTTTGCGTAGTAAACTATTCTGTGTATTCGCTGTGTTCTTTTTTTGTAGCCTGATTTTCTTGAGCGTCCTTGTGTTATGTCTGTGAATGTCCTTATGGTATATATTTTTATTTGATAAGTATTTTGGTATCAAGCTGTTTACTATTTTATGGAATATCATCGTGTTTCACGGTTGGCGAATTTAGTTCCTAAAACATTTTATTTTCTTTTAAAAATCTATTTCGCTGAAGTATTATTCTAATTGCCCTATTTTGGAAAATTTTAAACTTATTTTGTTCTCGTTCGATACACAGGAAAAATAATAAGGCATTAATTAAAGTGTGGAGCAATAATTGAGTTGAAAATAATGATTGCAGTTTTTCTGGAAACTTGCCGAATTCTTTAAAAAAAAAAGATATATTTTTTCCAATTTTTTTTGGGGATATTATTATAAAGGTAAGTTTATGGGTGATGCGCGTTATCTCACTCACTCGCACTTATTACACCCGCAATGTGGGGATAACTATATATGTTACCCGCCGTCCGTCGCCGCTTGTAACCAATATTATTTCATGAAACACAAAATTATGTAAACCATCCGAATAATTTGAAATAAATTTATAAATAAATAGAAAAATTCCTGGGGTATCTGAATCACCCCAACCCAAACTGTTTTGCACCTTGGCAAGCGCAGGTTAAAAAGGGTGGGAACCCTTATCCTAAGTGAATGCTCAGCAAAAGTATGGATACATAAATAGTTCCAAGGTGTTTTTTAACAAAATTCGAAGGAACCACTTAGAAAACAGAGTTGTTAGGGGCTGCAGCCAAATTGTTCGGGTAATAGCCTTCCTCAGGAAGCAAAGAGCTCCAAGAAGAAGAAGAAGAAATAAAATAACCAAATGTTGCATACCGTATAAGCCGAGCTGTCGCCGCACTCGGTGGCGCGGCTGAAGTGCGACACCACGATGCAGGTCTGCACTGTGTGCTTATACCGCTCGGTCGCCTTCTCCATGGCCTCGTCACAGATGGCCTTCAGCAAGAGCAGCTTCTCCCCGCGCCAGGCCGCATTGGCGGTGATCAGCAAACTGGCCGAGCAGTCGGCGATTCGTTCCGAGAGCGAGTCCGATGAGAATCCCGCAAACTGAAATTGATACAAAAAACAATTTAATTTGGAGATCTTTCAAGAATTATTACTGATCAATGTAAAAGAAGAGAAAAATGTTTTAAAATTGAAAGAAATTTCGATATGTTATGTGAACTGCAACTTTTAACTTTAAAAACAATTCTTAGTGCTTTGCATGAATTTGCTTAAATCAGTAAGTGACAAGTGCTAACTTAAATTCCCGTATTATTCATAATCGCAGAATAAGATAATACCACGATAATACGAACGGGTTAGGTGAAATTTATACGATAATTTCAGCTAACCCGTTCGTATTACTGTGGTATTATTTTATTCTAAGGAAACCAAAGATTTGCAATCGATTATTTATTACATTATGTTTATCATTGTACATATACCGCTTTACTCATAATCACATAATAAGCTAATACCACGGTAATATGAACAGATTAAGTGAAATTTGTACGACAATTTCACCTAACCCGTTCTTATTACCGTGGTATTATCTTATTCTGCGATTATGAGTAAGGCCAACAGTGTGCACGGGAAATAGTGGTACAAGCGGGAAACTGGTGAATCGACAGAACATAGAGTACCCAAAAGAAAATTTGTTTATCTCAATGTTTATATTTTTCCTTATCCCCTTATCCCCTTCGGTCATATTTAACTGTATCGTTTTAAATAAAAAAAAAATTATAAATTTATCCATATAGACATACCTAGGTAGCATTCGAGATGAATATTGCAATCTAACACACTATATAAAGAGGAAAGATTTGTTTGTTTGTTTGTGTGTTTGTTTGCATCGAATAGGCTCCGAAACTACTGAACCGATTTGAAAAATTCTTTCACTGTTGGGAAGCTACACTATCCCCGGGTGACATAGGCTATATTATATTTTCAAAAAAATTAGGGATCCTTACTAAAACTTCAATAATGTAACCCAGGGTGTAAAAAAATTACCTAAAAATTCTTTAAATCGCGAGCGCTGCGAAAACCATTGATGATAGAATAAAATAATTTACTACGACTTTATAGAACACAACATCATTATTTACAAAAAAGGTCGCGACAGCATATGTCTAACTATTATGGTTATGCCACAATAAGTATTCTTTTATTTAAAAAAATTAATTAATATGTCGCCGCTTGAAAAGGCTCTTTATTTGTATCTTGGTGTTAATCCTTATCAAAATAAAATACTTCATATTCAAGACAGCTTCAATACCTTTATTTAACTTTTTAAATTTTTCAATTCGGATATTTAATTAGAAAGATATCACGAGTTTAAAATTGTTAGTATTAGAAAAAAGTTTCGGCTATGGGCCGGGCGGGAGAGGAGTCAAGAAATGCAGTGCCAGGGGGGTTGGCGGGACGGGAGAGTGGGAGAGCGGTGGTGGGGAAGGTGGAAGTGGAACGCTGGAGGGGAACGCACGGGAAAGGACATGTGAGGAGTAACATTTTATTTATTTGAATATGGCATATATTATAAAAGAAAGTCCAAAAAAACGTGCAGCTCGCAAAAACTCAGAAACGAGTCCCGGGTGGATCAAGGGAGTTATATGGTGTGGTAGATCTCTATCCCCCCTAGGGAATAAGGGTATCCGTTTTTACCTAAAGAGCGTGCTTTTAAAGATATAAGGGCTGAAAGTTTCGCCCTCTTGAAATTTCTAGAACAGTCTTCCGGAAACTTCTAGAAGGTTCCATAGAGCTGTAGAAAGTTGTGGAAGGAGTGGCGGAGTATGTCGTAGAATGATCAGGAATAGGGAATCGGGAACATCATTATGCAACATTACAGAACACTATCTTATTGTCCTGAGCGAAGCCGGGTAACCCAGCTAGTCATACATAAAGATAACGGTGACTAAACAACTCAGAACCTCATTTGAAAAGTCGTGATGTAAATAATATATAAATTATTGGTATATGTGTCGAAACATATCCATGCATTTACATATCCATGCATTTGCGAGGCGGGAATGGGTACCGCCGCCCCGGGAACCTTTATTGGATAACCAACACCTCTGCCATAGGTCACCCCAAGTGGTTCGCTACGTTTGGTGATTTAGCAGAGGCGCCCGGGTTCAAGGGGTGAGGTTTGTCTAGGTCTTGGAGGCGGATGACCAGGACACACCGAACCCCAGATTCCTACCCACCCCTTAAACCCTTTCCCTTCCCAGAACTCTCCTCTTCTTCCTTTCCTTAAAAAAAACCTCCGCACAGCATCCCCAAAGATGACATATGCCCTGAGGGAAATTATTTTCCTCAGGGCCTCCTGTGTGGAACTCATGTAACAAAGAAGAAAAAAAAACTCGCCAAAGTCAACTACCAACCATTTTTTGTTTTTTTTGTGTATTAGATTCAGCAAAAAAAACTAACCTTTTGCTTTAGATCAATCTAACCGAAGTCCACAGCTTCCCAAAGAATTAAGTTCATAGTTCATAGATTTTTTCAATCCAACCTAAGTCCCACACCCGCTTTAAATCATATGAGCCAAAGTCCATTACAGCGAACCACACATCGTCTTCACTCTATCATGGCCGCCATTTGTGTTTGTTGGTTTGTTCCAGCAAAACAAGCCATATCAAACTTACCCAAGTCCTGTTTCTTTAATTCAAACACACCTAAGTCCAGTACCTTTCCATAGGTATTATATCAAATGCGCCTAAGTCCATACAAATATTATCGAAAAAGCATATTTACTTGAAGAAATCTGTTTTGATTTTTATTTTTCTGTGTTTCAGGTACAATATTCACAACATAAGGTAATATTCACAGGTTTTTACTATCTAAAAGTTGAAACTAGATTGAATCGTCATTATCCGAAAAATGTTTAACGGGACTACAAATAGGTTACGTTCTGTTAGGTTATGCGATATTTTTTTTCATAGCTTTTAATGACATTTCAGAGAGGTGTTGAGTTGAGTTGATTTTGAATTGGCACGGAACCAAAGATAACAACCAGTAAAAATATGCATAAAATAATATTAATAGTTCTTATTCGAAGTATGAATCAGTTAAATATGACCGGTGGGAATAGGGCCCCATCAGGCAGTGGTATATAGAGATAGCCCCGGCAAGGCTAAGGTACTGGGTTCAATTCCTAGGTGTGACCGTATCTTTTTCTGATTTTTTTTTTTCAAATTTTTGAATCAGGCGCTGTGTTTAAATATTGTAAATTTAAATTGTCTTTAGTGATCATAAATCATTTTATGTTGTGTGCACAAGAATACTAACTGCTCCCAACTGTCCCGAGCCCAACTGACTATATCCGTAATTGAGGTATGTTGTGAGGATGATGGGAGTGGTAGTAGAAAGGAGAGGGAGAGGAAGAAGGTTGGGAAGTATCCACCTGGACATTCAGATCTGTTCACTAAACCAAACACGGCAATTGACATCTCAAGCGTGGCGACGTGATTTTTCGATTCTATAACTATATATATATATATTTTTTTTTATTACTTTTACAATTTATTGGTTCTAACAGTTCATTCAAGATAATTTTTTAATGGTGGTATTTCATCAGGGTGATACTGAGATTATCTCTCTCTCTCTCTGGTTTCAATCCTGGGATTGGTTTACAGCAATTTCCTCTAATTTTCTCTTCCATTCTTCCCTGTCTTGTGCGGCTCTTTTGAATTCTGCATATGATGAGCAGCGCACGTCCACCAGCAGGTCGTCCAGGTACTCTCGGCGTGGGCGTCCCCTAGAGTTTGTCCCCTCGGTCATACCCTCCATTATGGCATGCAAGAGGCCTTCTTGTCGTATAACATGGTCGATCCATCTTGCACGCCTTTCGGACAAGGTCCTGAGCAGGTGCCTTCCTCCTTCGACTCTTTGGAGAACCTCCTCATTTGTAATGTGGTCTCTCCAGGAAATTCCTAATAATCTTCTTCTGAGATTATATAGCACTGAAAAATCTTCATATAAACAACAAATAAGTGTTGTGGTCGTGTTCTGTGCCGAAAGCAAGCTATTTTTTTCTAGTGAAATTACTCAGACATTTCCAAATATAGAAAGACCATGAAAGGTTTATGTTTTTATTTTTTTTCACAATAATATATACCTGAAAGTAACCTTAAAAACATAAATTTTATACTTAGGTACTTATAGATGAATTTTAGTATTTTTAGTTAAATTTCCGACTTCAGTTTTCTTCAAATCTGTTTAGCGGCTTAAAATAAAAGTAGGTACTGGCTAATCAGATATTTTCACTTCCCCTAATTACTTACGCCTCACAAAATTATTCAATATTGGATGGCGTCGAGGTCTAACTAACTGGAAATAATCCACACCTACGCAGGGTGTCCGGGGGTCAAGTTCACAAACTTCGGGAGGTGATTCTATGTGATGGTAGAAGAATAAAAAGATAAATAACATTTTTCGAAATTTAAAAACATTAGGTTTTTTTCCCTTAGAAAAATATTTTTCCATAGAGTATTATTATTAAGTTCCACGCAAAAAATCAACTTATTTTACCCGAATACTCCCTTAAAACATTGGAATTTCGAAAAAATATATTCATTTTTTACTTGTACTATCGTGTAGAATCACAACCAAAAGTTTGTGCACTTACCCCCTGACACGGTAAAAAATGAATTAAAAATACGTCGGATAAAAATAACATAAAGTGACCTTTTCGTTCCTGAATGTCACTTCGGTTCTCTATAAATTTTCACAAGTATTCATTCTGACGCAAGTAAATTAATTCCAATAAGTTCCTACCTATTTGATAGCAAGTAAATTAATTCTAGAAAGTTTATCTGCTAACAAGTAAATTAAATCCAGGAAGTTCCTTCCTATCTGATAGCAAGTAAATTAATTCCAGAAAGTTCCTTCCTTAAGTAAGTAAATTAATTCCAGAAAGTTCCTACCTATCCGATAGCAAGTAAATTAATTCAAGAAAGTTCCTTCCTAGCAAGTAAATTAATTCCAGGAAGTTCCTTCCTAGCAAGGAACTTAATTCCAGAGATTTTTTTCATGACAACTCTACAAAATGGCATTTCAACACCCCTTTAAACAGTAATTAAAAGTTATGCATTTTTTTTAAATAGCCGATAACGTAACCTAACCTAACTTAACCTTGACTTATCCATTTTTTTTTTTACATTTGACTTTTCAAAGGACTGATGAAGTTGCATATTGTTGAGTTGTCCGGTCACCCATTTCTATTATATCGAATAATATTCTACTTTCATGAATTATTCACCTCTCGGCGGAGCACCGTCACATAAGACGAAGTTACCAATTGCAAACAAGGCTCTATCTACTAATTGAATTGTGAAAGGAATAACGATTATTAGACAAATCTGTCAAAGTTCTAATAACGTCATCGGCAAACAACCTTAGCGTAACCTATGACCGGAGAATCATCAAACACAGATTATCATCTATGCGTTGTGACCCTTAAACTTGTTCTGCTGATTCTATATTACGGTTAACGGTAGGTACACGTCTTAGTGGCTATATTATAAAGTTAATATAACTACTTTTTGTAACAAGTAACAACTGAAGTACTCGGGGTCATGTTGTTTACGATAATCATTATTTTATTTGAAATTTAAAACCATAACAATCGTTATTTAATACATTAATTAAATTAAATAAATAGCTTATTACATAAGAAGCGGTGACGGTCGCTTCAATGAGAGATGTTTTGAAAATTTATAAGTATTTCCATTGGTAATCTTTCCACACTGGCGGAATATCTTACTAATATTATAATATTAATATTAAAAACTACTCTGTTTGAGGATCTAAACGTCACAAAATTTATAAAACTGGGAAGACTACGGTGGCTGGGTCATGTAGATAGAATGACCGAGCATTAAGCACCAAAGTCCCTGCTGAACTCAAGATCAACAGGGCGAAGGAGCCTGGGAAGACCAAGTTTAAGATGGAGCGACAACCTCCTCAAAGATATATCCACCTTGGAGATTGTAAACTGGAGAGAGCTGGCACAAAACCCTGATGAGTGGAAGAAGACTGTTGGAGGCCAAGACCCACCACGGGTTGTAGAGCCAAGAGTGATGATGGTGATGATGATTATAAACGCGAAATTTTGTACGGATGTAATCAATGGCGGTCAGTGATTTTTCAGTGAGCGAATGCTAAGATTGAAAAATACGACATTAATTACTGATGTTGTTGTAAATGAATTTTTCTTTTTTTATTCAAAATTTCAACTTTTTTGTATGAAGATCTTTCAGTATGTGGATGCCGCGCATCCCTTGACTGAAAGAATCCTGAAGATCTTCATACAAAAAGTTGAAATTTTGAAAAAAAAAAATCATTTTCAACTACAATGACGTCATATTTTCAATCTTAGCACTCTAGCTCACTGAAAACTCACTGACCGCCACTAGGATGAATGTGTGTTTGTTACTCTTTCACTCAAAACTACTGAATGGAATTGAATGAAACTTTACAATAATATAGCTTATACATCAGAATAACATAAAGGCTGTAATTTATAAAGCTAGCTAGGGAGGGGACGCTGGAAGGGAACGGGGACGCACGGGAAGGGTGATTCAGGGAGAAACAATATTTTTTTTTTTTCGTTGTTAGTTTTTGGGGTGTTATGCCGTGTTGCGCTACCTCCTACTATAGCCGACGTTTCGGACAGCGTTGCAGTGTCCATCATCAGGGCAGATCCGGTAGATCCGACGATGTCGTCGGATCTACCGGACACTGCAACGCTTGGTTGTCGTCGGATCTACCGGAAAACTTGGTCTTCCCAGGCTCCTTCGCCCTGTCGATCTTGAGTTCAGCAGGGACTTTGGTGCTTAATGCTCGGTCATTCTCTCTACATGACCCAGCCACCGTAGTCTTCCCAGTTTTATAAAATTCACACATCGTCGGATCTACCGGATCTGCCCTGATGATGGACACTGCAACGCTGTCCGAAACGTCGGCTATAGTAGGAGGTAGCGCAACACGGCATAGCACCCCAAAAACTAACAACGAAAATGCTTTTGGCCGTGAAAATCTAAAAACTTATCGAACAATATATTTCTTTGAATATGGCATTGCAACGCATACCGGGAACCAGCTAATATTATAATATCAAAATCGGAAGCGAATGTATTCATCAGCAACCATACCTACCAACAGAACCTTTGCTTTGGTAGACTGAGGAGTGGTCATTGGGAACATACAGATGTGTGCTTTCCATAATAAGAGAATTCTATAGGCAATCATGCAGCATCCCGAAGAAATAGCTAAAGGTATATACACTGTTTACTGAAGTATGTAACATGTAACACCTAACGACACAATTTTTAATGGGAAACTTCCGATTTCCGGGAAACTGTACCGATGTCTCGAAGTTCCGGTTTTCTGAAAGCGGCCACTCACGTCATTAAATTGATATCAAAATGTTGTTTATGGAAATCGATGAGCGTGGGTGGGGTTCTGTCCAAGGTTAACAATCATCAAAACATCCCGTGAATTTTCTTCGAAATTTCATTCGAGTCAATTTATCAAATAATCACAGTATTGATCTCTTCACGCCTAACGCAATTTCGCAGGTTTATTAATTTGACCTCTTTATAGATCTTCATTTCAGTGCGCTTCCAAGAATCATACGCCTGCATTGAAATACGCCGATGGATTCATGTTTCGTTAAATTAGCACAGTACGCCAAAATCAATCTTGAGAAAAAAATCATTAAATTAGTAGATATAATTCTCAGAATCGTGGTTAGCGAAGTACCTACAGTAATTTTATATATTACGAAAACGATAAAACTGATTTTAAAATTATATTTAAGTTAGACGGTGAAAATGCTTTGTGAAAATAATAATATATTTAAATATATTATTAATGCTAATGTAACATACATATGGAGCTGTTGATCTTGTGCTGTTCGCTAAACTAAGATCTCGAAACTGAAGAAGCTCGTAGCAAAGTGGTAGGCGGGACAACTGAGGAAGATCACCGATGCGTATTCTTCTAGCCACAGAACGTAAGGAGTGGAACAGCCTGGATAATAGGGGAAAACGGAGTGGAGATAACGATCCTCAGCAAAGAGGCAACATCTCAAGAAGGGATAAGAAGGAATGCATTTCTCGAGAGAATAAAATAAAATAAAACTTACGACGATGGTGTGCACGGCCCCGATGCGCGCACAGGCGAGCATGGCCACGACCAGCTCCAAGACCATGGGCATGTAGAGGGCCACCCGATCCCCTTTCTTCACGCCGTGACTCTTGAGCACGTTGGCGAAGCGGCATACTTCCTCGAGCAGCTTGCGGTACGTGATGCTGCTGTGGTCTTCCGGGTGGTTTCCTTCCCTGTTGCAAAGGAAAATCAGTTTATTCATAAAATAGTTACCTACCCACGATTTTAATTTTGTGCTCTGAGTCTCTAATTTTGAGACATAAAAACTTATTATAGTGCTATATAGCCAATGAATTAACCTGTAGATATTTTACCGTTTATCTCATATTTGTAGGATTTATATAAAAACATATAAAAAAATCGTAAAGTTTATAACCACGCGAATCCTGGTATTTGTTACTTTGAAATTGCCTTGAGAGGTACTTATTCGAGTCATCACAGAATATTTTAGATTTCTGTATGTTTTCTGTAGTAGGTACCTATACTTGATAATGAAATTTGCATATCTATGGAAAAGGACTTAATTTTAACCGTAAACTGCTGATCAAAAATTCGGCGTGAAAAAGACATCCATAATCAAAATAGATAAACCATTTCAATAGCTTCGTTTTAAAATAAATGGCTGGCCATGGAAATGTTTTAAATAATTACAAAAAATGTTTCACAAATGGTAGAAAAGTGTGGTCCGATTTTCGACCGCTATCAATCGCTGAAAAATAAAAGTGGTCCATTTTTTACCATAATCGCTCTAGTGGAGAATAATTTCTTTCACATGTTGGCGCTATGTAGGATACCTACTAATTTAATTTCCTTTTCTTTGTATGGAAAACCTAATATTGAAAAGTATGGTTTTTTAATTTTATCTCTTTCGCTCTTATAGGATCTTACGGGAATTCCTTGGAGAGAGAAATCTCAGCAATTTACATTAGTTTTAATTTTTTGTAGATATCTCTCCATCCTACTAATATTATACATGCGAAAGTTTGAATGGATGGTTGGATTTTACTTTTTCACGCAATAAATATCGAATGGAATTTATAAATTCTTTCACTAATGGAAAGTTACTTTATTTGCTAGTAACATGAGCTATATATATTGGTAAGCTCTGGCGTTATGAATAAGCTGTGGCGTTATGAAATTATCTATTATACGTTTATTGGCAAAGCGTGTTACTAAGTAAATGTTTAACGTGGGCTGTCAATATTATTTCTTTGTTAGCGAAAATCAAATATTAGTATTCTAATATGAATATTTAGTAAAGGTAGATACAAATATAAAATAGGTACTTATCTACATTTTGACCTAAGCCAACAGCTATACTAATATGCGGTGGTAGTGCGGGAGAGGGGGGGGGAGTGGGGGGGGGGGGAATATGCGAGCGAAGCCGGGGGTAAAAGCTAGTGCATAATAATTCAATTCAATTTATTCATTTTAAACACATTACAAAATTAAAATTTCAAAGCGTTTTTAAAAAAGAGAAAATATTTAAGATCAGATAAGCAAATGTAAACTAACAGCAACAAAGCTTGCCGTCTAAATTATGCTTCATTGATGTTAAAATATCGATATTAGAAGTGATTCTATTTAACAATAAGACGTCTCTCCAGACTGGCACGACCATTGGTAAGTTAGTTCTGCAAGCCGGGAGATAAACAGTCTGTCCTGTCTGTAGGAAAATTAAGTACATTTTTTTTAATTACGCATCTCTATAACGATTTTTATAATCCCACTAACTTCTGATAATAAGAGTGAAACAAATGAATAACCCATGCAAAAATAAATATTCAATAAAATTCGCCAGATACACATTTGCATAACACGTGTTTGGATTTCATCCATTTTCTACACATATCGATAATTTAATTTAATTGTTTTAATCACTGTGCATAGGTACTTACCTATTTCAGTGTGTTCGACATATTTTTGTGTAATTTAGGTAAGCTTTGAACAACTCGACAGTCAAGTGTTTTGTAAAAGTAACATTCAAGTATTATGTAAAAGTAACATTCATGTATAAGTAACAGTCAAGTGTTTTGTAAAAGTAACTTCATTATGTATCTACGTACATTTAAACAATATTATGCACAAAAAGCCTAAAAATTAGAAATAATGTTGGATAGCCCGACGCCGACGGGAACAAAATTATTAGTCGATTAGGGATCCCATTTATTTTTTTTACCGCACTGGAGTTCTAACAACCTAAGAGTCTGCTGGACTATGACAAAATATAACCCCAATTCAGAAAGAGAAAAGGGATGTAGCTATGGAAGATGGAGGTTGAGAAGAATCTCTCTGTTCTGATCTAGCCACATTTTCTTTTTTATGTGAGTGCCGCACAAGAGTCTCAACTGCCACCAACCGTCTGCAGTCAGTGAGACTGGCATCTTTTAATTGGGGTATGTTGTGAGGCTGAAGGTAGTGGTCAGGGAAAGAAGGTGGGGAACGGAAAGGCTATTCTGGCTATTCAGATCTGGTCGCGTATTTACAGAAGCGTTCCCCTGCGGCGCGGGCGGGCCGACTGAAATGGGATAGGTTTTATTGTGCAAAATCATTTACAAAACTCTACATCCATTCGTCAATCCATCCATCCCACTCTAATTCTCTAACTCATAACTCTAACTCGCCACTGCGACTGACATGAGTTAGAGAATTAGAGTGGGATGTATGAATGTGATTGAAGCAAAGGGTGTGCAGCAAACGACAAAATATGTATTGCTGGTTTTAATTATGTGCCAAAACATACTGTTACTGTACTACATAATGTGATTCCATAACACAGAGACTCCGTAAGTTGTGTCATATTTTTTACTCTCTACGATTAATTCTTGATGCAAAAACTATGAGAAGTATTTATTTTGCTCTATTCCAATCTATATTAACACACGGCATTATAGGATGGGGAGGTTGTGCAGCATCCATTCTCTACCCTCTAGTAACAGTTTAAAAACTTTTGCAAAGGATCATCTTCAAATGTCCCCCCTCTCATCCATCAGAGCCACTTTTCAAGAAGCTCGCAGTACTAGACATTCGTTAACTGTATATGAAAATAGCTCTAATACATATATGGAAAAATGGTCTCATAAATTCCACACAAAAAGATATACACACACGCTACTCAACACATGGAAAATGCAAAATACCTAAAACAAAAACCACATTTTCACAGAGCTAATACTCATACATCGCAGCTAAAATATTGAAAACATTAAATAACGACATCAAAATATCTGATAAAATTACTCATTTTGCATGCGGTGTCCAACAATGGATATCCGGAGAGGGGCGAAATTTCTTTAAAGATTTTCTTCAAAGAATATAGATTAATAACATTTAAATAGCCGTAAAATAAAACATAATTTTTTTTTCCATTGAATACTTTTTACAATTTTCTTTTCCATTCATGTCTTTAAACTGTTCGACACTACTGATATGTTCGATGTACTCTACTCACTAAACTGCCTTACTTGTATTCTGCTGAGACGAAAATTGTTAAAATAAGAATTCACTGCATTATAAATAGGTTGAATACATGAATTTATTTGTACAAAAATTACTAAAAATTAAAACTCCCTTTAGTTATTATTTATTTTAGGGAAACCAACACTTTACAATTGGATTAATTTATACATGTATAATTTACCAAACTGAGAAACCAATTATAGATTTCCTCATCATACCATTATATTTTGTCTAGAAATTAAATAGTAATCTTTTTTTTTTTTTTTTTTTTTATTATTTTTTTTTTTTTTTTACATTTATATATATATTTTTTTTTTATATTTTTTTTTTCCTTTTCAATATATTTTATTTTTTAAACTTGTAATATCTGTGTAAAATGTACTTATATCTATCTGTCCTGTAATGAGTTTTCTTCTCAACTCATTGGGAATAATGTGTTACTTACCATGTTTTTGAAATACATTATTCATACAACAGGAGGGAAGTAGTACAAAATATATGTCAATATATTTATGCAGTTTTGTACTCATTTAATACATTTCTAATGCACTCTTGACAGAGTTTTTATATTTATTTTCGTCACAAATATTACACGAACGTCTGATTGTTATTGCACTAAATTATGTAAAATCGACCACCATAACACGGGCATCAGCCTAGCATGGTGGTCGAAAAATCCACTAATGATGTAACCCTATTTTTGTATTTAATGAATAAAAAAAAATAAAAATAAAAAAAAAACAATAAGTTTCTTAACTTTGGGAATATAATGCAAGCTATGTGTTGTTACGTTGTTACCATATGTTTTTATTAAAATAAAAACAAAAAACTAAATACATAACAAAAAATAAAACGCACAAACACAAGCTACTCTATAACTAGTCATCACCTTCACTGCAACAGAATAGGCTTTGTCAATGATTTAACGCAAAAAAGTGCGTTGGCGACTGAAACGGCGCGAAGGGTTTGTAGACGATTTCGCACAACAAAACCTAACCCACTTCAGTCGCCGCCGCGACTGAACCGGTAAAGGATTTGTAAACACTCGATCTGGATCACTCTAAAGTTGTCAAAGTCCGAACAAATAATTATAGACATTTTTCATACATATTCCGCCTCACCTTGTGGCTTCAAATTATTCTCGAATAACTCTGCCCAGGACCTTTTAGATTCATGTATTTGGTTACTCGGTGAAACCATTTATTAATTACTAGCTGGTACCCGGAATGCGTTGCTATGCCATTTAACATGGAAATTGTTTCTCCCTGAGTGTCCTTTCCCATTCGTCCCATTCCCCTTCCGCCTCCCCTTCCTCTCCCACGTTCACTTCCCCTCTCGCGTATCGACTCCGCCTCCACCACCTTCCCTCTCCCCACTCCACTCCCCCCTTCCCCCCGTCCCGCGAACCCCCCTCCCAAGTTCCCCTTCCCATTTACATGTTCCCCTCCCCCCCCCCCATTCCCGCGAACCCCCTACCCATACAGCTCGCGTGCCACCTATTTTAATTTTTTTTTACAACTTTCATAACGCCAGAGCTCACCAGTAGTTTTATACAAACCTTGTTCTGACAATAACGAACACAAAAAAAAAATCTATATTTCATACATTTCGGCGATTCATTTTTATTTATATAAATAGTAGAGTAGATAGATAGATAGATTATTTGAAGCGATCAAAAAACTAAATCACACTAACTCGATGGGTACCATATTTAGTTTCAACAAGTCGTATGTAAGTATTAGTAAGCTATTTAAAAACGTAAAACATTACAAAGTATTATGTAGGTATTTACCTGTAAAACAGAGATTTTTTTAAACAGGAAATCCACAGAAATCGGTTAGTTTATCAGTGACCAATAAAACCTTGCAGGCGAAAATGGATTGCAGTTATTACTGACGTGAATATCCTACAAAGTATGTGAAGATAGCACCAAAAAGTGCGCCACAATATTATTTACTGCGTGGAGCATAAGCAATTTAAACAAAATAGACAGAGATTTGAAAAACTGACCAGGGATGCGCAACTTACCAGAAAAAATCTATAGGACCAAGATAATGTCGATTCAAAACTTCGTACGGTGCATAAGTTATGCAATATCATTCACAAGAAAGTATTCACATAATACAATGGAGATGTAAACGATGACCGTAAAGAAGCAACAAAGAATCTGGTTTGAAAATAGTCTGAGGTTGATCTTAGACCCGAGATAGATATGCAGTAGAAACGTGCAGGGACTGTTCTGAGCCAAACGGCGCCTGGCGTTAGTAAAAAAACTGAAGGGCGCTTTATAACCAGCGCCTTGGTTCCAATTGTTGCACAGTGCCGGCCTTGGGTAAGTGGTTAAGAAGAAACATTAATAAAATGTACGAGTACTTCTTTGACCCTTCAACCCACATAGTAGTCGTGGTAGCCGAAAGAATTCAGTTAAAGCAAGCATTTATGCGGCTTCTGTGCCTTTGTAGATCTACAAAAAGCATACGACCGAGTTGACAGGAAAAAGCTATGGAAGGTGTTGTCCAAATATGGAGTGAATACGAATCTCATACAGGCAATTGCGTCTCTATATGAGGGAAGCGTTGCATGTATTAGGGTGGACAGCGATTTTACGGGGTGATTTGACATTACAAAAGGTGTTAAAAAAAGCTGCGTAATTTCACCGTGGTTATTCAATCTATGTGGATAATTGTATGCAAGAATTGAAAGAGATGGGATTGGGCGCGAAATTGAGTAATCTGAAAGTATGTTGTCTATTGTATGCTGATGATGCGGTGCTGATTTCTAATAACATGGAAGATCTACAGTCTCTCGTTTCTAGGATGAACGAAGTTTGTATGAAGAATGAGTTAATGATGAATGTAAGTAAGTCTAAAGTAATGGTATTTGAAAGAGAGAGTACGAAAACAATATGCAACATAGTTGTGAATGATGAATACTTGGAGCAGGTGGATGAGTTTGTTTATTTGGAAAGTATGTTTACGAGAGATGGGAAGGCTGATAGAGAAATTGAAAGAAGGGTGAATGCAGGTAACTCTATTAATGGAGGACTGAACGCCGTTGGCACCAACAAAAAACTGACCAAAGAAGCGAAGCTAGCCATCCATAATGGAGTACTGGTACCTACCCTGAGGTATGGCACTTAGGCATGGAACTGGCAGAGGAAGGATGAAAGTAGACTGAATGCTGTAAAAATGAGATCCCTGAGGCGTATGTGTGGTAAAACCATGTACGATCGTGTGAGAAACGTGGAGATCCGTAAAGAATGCAAGGCTGATGTAAGCGTAATGAGTAAGATTAAGAAAGGAACGCTCCGATGATTTGGGCATGTAGAGCGATTAAACGAGGAAAGGAGTGTAAGGAGAATATATAAAGCAAATATGAATAGTAGATGAAATCGGGGACGCCCGATAAAAACATGGCACGATCAAGTGAAGCAGATACTTGTGTCGGGCCATATGTCAAGAGTCAAAATAATAGAAGAGCATGTATGAGACGATGTATGAATGTAAACGAGGCAAGGAGTGTGTGGCAAGACCGAGTTGTTTGGCGGTCCGTCCTCTCTGCCTACTTTATTCATGAATTCTTCTAAAATCAGCAACCTAAAGTCATGCATCGTTCTCAATGAGTGCGGTCTAATGGACCCGTTACCCTAAAATTATTTTCAAATAATTAATCAAACCTAGCAAATTCCTTTCACAAACCTAGAAAAACATCGTCAGAAGCAAGTAACCAGATTTGCGATACTAAAAAATAACATTGTGTTAGTACAAACCAACAAACTGTCGTTGATGTGTGTTGGGAACAAACTATCTTTTCAAACTCCTCAGTTGTAAATTTTATAAAAAAGAATATAATCTTCTGAAGAACGTTAATAGATTATTGACCCCTTTGGCTAGTTCGTTCGATTTTCGGAACTATAAGTCTCAGAGAAATCGTTGTCTCCTTTACTATCATGGTCAGAAACATGATCTCAACGGTGCTAAAAAGCAAAATCACCAAGCTTAATTCAAATTTAAAAGTTAACCGCAAAATAATTAAGATGTACACCCTTATGAAATCAAAGTTTCTCAATTGATGAAGAAGATAACACTAATATCTAAACGAAAATATGAAAGAGAACAAGACACAAAAAATAGAAAAAGAAATTGGTCGCAAACCTCTCGTCTAATCATAATTGTCATTTTCGTATTTTCAAATTTTAGAATTAATTCAAAGTTTCTGATAGCAATTTGAAAAAAACATATGAAACTTTGGGCACTTTTTATTAATTAATTTTACATGAAACTATAAAAACTCGAGTTGACGATAACGCTATAATACTTTCGCATAATAAAATATGTCTTTTATTTATGATTATCAGTAATTTTAATTAGAAAAAACGTAAAGTGAGCTATTTTTAAAGCTCACTAAAGTTTACAATCAAAAATTAAATTTTTCAAACATGCATTTATTTAGAACTAGCTGAACCGGCGAACTTCGTACCGCCTCAGAATCAATAACTGTCGTGTTAACTTATTAGCTGAATTAAATTCAGTTTTTTTTATTAAGTTAAAAATTACACAATGAAGCAATTATCGATGCGCAAGTATCCGTGTTTTCTTTTTGTCAGTATCAGAGATGGCGTTGTGTAGGGATGTGTTTTTTGGTGATTTTCTTACTTTTAATCTGAATTACGGGAATTGCGTTTCATTTTATTTATACGTGTGAGGAAGATTTATTAAAATTATTGTAATTTTCCTTTGGAGGGGTGCAGACATACATTCACAGTTTATCTCATTTTCAACTGTTGACATTTAGTGTGTAAGAAAGAGGGGCAGAATTATATGTTTAAGAACAAAAGCAAAACAATCAGCGCATTAACATTTGACGTTTTTGAATTAATTATTTATTAAATATTTTACTTATCACAATAATGCTGCAGCTCTTTCAAAAGACGAGTTCCATACAAAATGTGTGAGGAAAAGAATTTTCTTCAATCCAACAAATCAAAGATCATAAAAATCGGTCCGGCCATTCTCGAGTTATAAATTGTGTAACTAACCCGACTTTGTTTTATATATTACTAGCAGACCCGACCACACGTTTCTGTGGCTAACGAAACATAACGCCATTACCCAACCTTTATAAAATCCTCACCACCCGCTTCCCAGCTGCCCGCTGCCCGATGCCCGCTGCCTGAATTTAATATTTGAATTTCTCGGCTTATCTCTACTACAATAAGCATGTATTATACATATAAACCTTCCTCTTAAATCACTCTATCGATTGGAGAAAACCGCATGAAAATCCGTTGCGTAGTTTAAAAGATCTAAGCGCACATACATTTTGAGCGACTTCATTTTATACTATGTAATGATAATGGTTTTAAAAATTTGAAAACCGAATTTCATAATCTTTCAAAAACAGTTTTCAGTTTTCGGATGCTTTCAGAAATATTGCATTTATTTGTATTTTATTGAAAAGCGGAAATATTTTGATCTTCCGACAAAATAGGCCCAAGGCCGGAGGATGTTAACTTTTTAAAATTCGGAAATTATTTGACGTCGCGTCGTTACAAATTAATAATCAGTAATTCGTGTTTTTTTATGTTTGGACAGTCCTCGCGAAGCGCCAGTGACTTCATCAATTTTATGTTGGATTGTTATATTAATTGTTATATTCAATGCTAGATTTCAACGCCTTAGAAACCCGACAAAAAATATTTTTTGACTATCGATATTAATGACGTCACTTAAAGACATTTCAAAAAATATCTTTACAACCATCTACACATGTCACAAAATAGTAAAACTGCCCCCTTGACCTTTTTATACTCATACTAGTGAGTTCCCGGCTAGCGTTGGAGTGCCTCTCATAAAAAAATTGTTTCTCCCTGCGTGTCTTTTCCCGTTCGTCCCGTTCCCCTTCCGTCTCCCCCTTCCCTCCCATGTCCCCTTCTCCTCACGCTTTACCCCTCCACCTTCCCCGCCTTCCCTCTCCCCTCTCCCGTGAACCCCTTTCCCGCGATCCCCTTCCCTCTGCGTTCAATATATTCAATCGCGGTACATTCAGATTTTCAAACAGCTCGCGTGCCACCTATTGCAATTTTTTTTTTCAAATTTTCATTTTTCATATATTACAAACATTCGTCTTTGTATAATATAAGAACAATCAATCAAATTTGGTATTTAACATAGGTAAATATTTAAAATAATTGATTAGATTCAAAGTATTCGATTTGTTTAGGTCCATAGGTGAGTACTTCGATAAAATTCAATTATTTAAAGAGTTTATTCGAAAATTGAATTATGATAACAATCGATAGTTTGCAAAAAATGTTATTCTCAAATTGTGACATTTTATACAGTTTCGTAAGAGTTTTTGTAATAATTAAAAAAAGGTATTCAAATGTATTGTCATGTGGTTGCAATAATTCAGAAACCTGCGGGAGGATGAAAAGAAGATATTTTGAAAGTTTCAAACATTTTCTATGCTTAATATAGTAATGCATAGATAACTCACATACATAGAAGCAAAAATATATTGATTATTTTATATAAAGATGTACCCCAAATTTGTAATCTTCTAAGTAATTGGTGTAGAACCGTTTTATGGAAACAAGAAGAAACAAAAAGATAAATGAGTAATTAGTAATTACCCATAAAGGGATTGTACGACGAGTGATATCATAAGATAGACAAAACCCACATGTTCCATTCCTTGTGTGTGACAAGCTTTAAACAAAATAATATTCGTAACCTTCTTATCATCTTAAGAGACAAGCATCTTTAAAAAATGGCTGCGTGTTCGACGTATACTCCTTATATAATAAATCATTTTCAAATTACGATATTATAATATACCTAAATATTATATCTAAATAACTTTAAGTGACCACCTCAGGCACGGGTGCTCCATCGAAGACAGAGTCAAGTTAAAGTTAGCCTCTCAGAAATTGGGCGTACTGTACAGGACCCGCAGACACTTTAGTAAACAACTGCTGACCCCGTGCAAATCGTACTGTTCCACACTGAATCCCAAAATTACTGAAAAAAAAACCTTGACTTTGTGCGGAAACGCGCGGTCCCTTTGAAAGATTTCCCTATCTTAACAAGCGGATTGCAATCTTTAGAGCACAGGCGACAGGAATATATGATGTCATTGTTCTACCGGTATTACAATGGAAGATGCTCCTAGGAACTAGCATCATGGCTCCCTTCGGCACCGGTGCATAGTCGGGAAATACGTCAAACGCGCGTTTAACACGGTCGATATTATATGACGGTGGGAGTGGGGGTAGGAGTATTATTAAGGCTCGAAAAGAAGAAGACGGAGAGATACGAAATTACGAATTTTAGAGAAGAGCGCTAACATTTACAGCGCCAAAATCGATGCGAAAATTGCGAAAATGTTAAATAAAACACAACTCATTTAGAGCAAGAATCTCTTGGGGAGCATCTTAAGTATCATTTAAAGAAACATTTTGAATTTTTTCACAACTATAACTATTTCACAATTATAAACACGTTTGTTTCAGTTTTTTTACAACTATAACTTGTAAAAAAACTGAAACAAACGTGTTTATAATAATTTTCGGAACATACTTTGGGATTTTTTTCTATCGAGGAAATTTCATATAAATTGCGTTTCGGTTTGGGCAGCATCTAGACATTATCTTCAAAAATAACATATATTTTTTTAAGAGCTTAAAAACTTCAAATGTTTAAGGGAGATAGTAAGATAGTAAGAAATCGGTAGAAATTCGAGTTGCGGCCCCTTAAGAATGCAAAAAAACGTATCGTTTTCAGAACAATTACCTGATGATGGACACTGTAACGCTGTCCGAAAAGTTGGCTAAATATGGTAGATGCGCAACATGTATAATAACCCAAAAATTAGTCAAGATAGGTCACCTATGAATTATTTACTTATCCATGTGTTTATCGCTTCTATTGCAAAACCAAACGTAAACACGTAATGCGGTCAAGATAAAACACTTTTATATGATAATTGATTGAGAAAATTTATCTTTATCCACTTATATACGTATATAATCTACGTATAATAAATATAAAGAAGAGTGACCCGTTGTGGGTTTGTGGGTTTGTTTTTTAAACAAGTCTACAGTTTAATTCCGACATTGCTGAAATTTTGAGGACTTAACCTTCAAAAGAAAGGTCACTGTCTACAACTGATTTCGAAAACTTTGCAGAACCTATATCTTATATACGTATATATAATAGTGAATCCCTGTTTCCCTTGGTCACGCCATAACTTCAGAACGACTTTACCTATTTCATTCATCTTTTTTTTAAAGTTTTCTTATACTTTGTAGAAGGTTCTTACGGAAAGAAAAAATAGGAAAATTGAATAATTTCAGAAAACCGTGCGTTTGGTGAAATTGAATTCAGCAGACAGCTGTTTTATTTGTATTAAAAGAATTGTCTATGGATTTTTTTAAATCATAGATATTTTAAACACGTACTCGTACCTATGTTAGGTACTAAATTTGATTGATGGTTCTTATAATAAACAAAAATGAATATTTGTAATGTAAGGAAAAATGAATAATTGAATTTAAAAATTGTAATAACTGAATGTACTGGGACTGAATACATGAGGGGATACGGGAGGGGAGCGGGGACGCACCGGAAAGAGCATGTAGGGAGAAACAATTTATTTCTTTGAATATAGCATTTCAACGCATGCCGGGAACCACCTAGTTATTAATATTTTGAACCTCGAACATGAAACTTTTACATGTGGGTGAAAATAATCCTTGTAAGAACTTCTAATGAAAATAATACGACGATTAAAAAAAAACTAGTGTGCTTTAGACCGCACAACTTTTGTAAAACTTCTGTTCCATCTATACGATAGGAAGAGAGAAAGAAAATGTGCGCGCGCACTACTCTCTCTTGCTCCTACAGTAGTATACGAAGCGTTCGCCTCCCTTGTCGTAACGCTCTCGTAACGCATTCGCCAGCTTACTGCCCAAATCACGCTTGCGCAAAGAAGTTTTACATCAAAAAGTCAGGTAAGATGTTTGTATAAATTTATATTCCTATAAACATAACCAAATAACTAACCCCTGGTTTCTAACCGAGTTCGAACCAACCCGATCGCGCCACGCCAATAACCACTCTAATTTTAGAAGGTAGTTTTCTTAAATTACTAAAGAAAATCCACTGAATTAAATATTGGCATTATAAATATTTGAGATTAAATATATTAAATTATAAAGTAATTAAGTAGGTATTAGAGGTGATTTTATCAATGAAATTAACTGGCAGATTATGAATCTCAAGTTTACATGGTGTATGATTTTTTGACGCAATTAATAATTTTTCAGAAAACTAAAATAAACAGGATTGGGAAGGTTACGAAGCACCGCATAAGGAAGAGACCGATTATTCTAACTCATTCTCTCGCAGGCTAAATCCTTTAGATGTATGTGTTTGTCTCTTTTTGATATTCAAATCACAACAGTGCTAAAGAATTTGTCACTTCAAAAATAAATAAATTAATATTACATTCTGCATCTTATTATCTTTATGCAAGAAACAGGTGTAGGAATAGTACACGCCAAACTTTAATACCAATCTGACGTTGACACAGAAATCGTCGCAATATGCAAGTTTAAGGTCCGAAAAGTAGAATGGCTCCCCGTCCACGCCCTTCTCTGTCGCACTTATGTTCTACGCATCTTTCTCTTTCGCTTACGATCATTGTAAAGTCAGTAAAATGACTGTACCTGCTGAGAATGGATAGTATCAAGTTCAGGTTGGCATTAAAGATTGGCGCGTACTTGTGAAAAGTAGATACTTGGTACGGTCACTTCCCTATTTCCCGTTATATTCGCGTCCCCACTTCCTGCAGACTGGCAACTTTCCCCAAATTGGGGAAATGAATGCTGGATCCAGTCAATTGGAGTGACAATTGAATTAGCGGCAACCTGAAATTTAATGTAATAAGCCTTGCAACGGGTTTAAATATACTACTTCTCGAAATATTGTGCTCTCCTGACCTGAGACACAAATGCAATTTTCCAGAAGCTGATTAAAATTATTGACGTTTGTCTGAAATAATATTATCGAAGATTATGTCTTCTATCAGCAAATTATATTTTCAATTAAAAATGGAAAAAACGTTACCATTAATGTACCTACTGTGTATGCGTTAATTTGCTGTAAAACCACAGTCAATGCATGCAATATACATCTGTGTAAATGACTATTCCGCAGCATTGTTGCACGTTATGTAAAGGCAACTACTTGAGATGAAAGGAGAAACAAAATATGGAAGAAAGATTTCTAGATAAACTCCATCGGATACTGGAGCTGAACTATTGACCGTGAGTTTTGAAGAACGGACATAAATTACCAATAAGCCTGAGTGACATATGACGTGATATTTGCAAAACACCAGTAATCAGCTACAGTAATCTCTTTTCAGTACAATTAATATGTTTACATCGCGACCTTTAATCTTGGCTTACTATATCTTTACCGAGAATCGAAGATCAAGTGCGTTGAAATACCTCGGGTATATTCTATTGGCAATCTTTACGTAGTATAAAATGAAGTCGCTCAAAATGTATGTACGCTTAGATCTTTTAAACTATGCAACGGATTTTCATGCGGTTTTCACCAATAGATAGTGGGTATATCTATCTTTTGCAATGACCATTAATAAGTCACAGGGTCAAACATTCAACGTTGCTGGCTTAGATTTGAGTGTTGAGTGTTTCTCACACGGCCAGTCATATGTCGCGCTTTCGAGAGTAACATTTAAAGAAAACATGTTTGTAATATCTAATGAAAAAACAGCTGTAAATATTGTATATAAAGATATCCTGTAGTATAGACTAATCATAATCATAGTATTATTATATCACTCCACACTGCTCCACATTAGTATCTACATTGCACCCGTGCGAAGCCGGGGCGGGTCGCTAGTTTATTATAATTATAGTTTCTTCAGAGAGAACGCCATACGCTTTTGCTTTGAAAAAAAAGTGTCATTATTTTGTGATTTTATTAATCTCCAAAGTTAGGCGTAACTTTTAATTGATAGCTTAAGAGCGTTTAACCAGCCAGCGGCCGAAAATCCACATTTCGTCGATAGATGTTCTTACGATCGTACAGGGCGGTTCCAATGAGAAAGATTAATTACTCTCCGTACCAGCTTTTAAAAATTATAATTCAATATCGATTTTATTTCATTCCGAATTTGCTTTAATTTATACCTACATCCAAAAATGCTGAAAGGCGTGTTCATAAAACTTTTAAAATTTTGTACTTTTTGTAATTAAGTTAGGAAACAACTTTAACATTACGAGCACGAATTATTTACAATTTATTTTATAGGTTTCAGCAGAAATTGTTTCCACAATTAAAATATCTGAAGGATTTGCAAAATATTACCTAATTTACCTTTTCATGAAGACTAATGATGGGTGATTGCATCAGAGAGTCGGCAAAACTGGAGTCATTTAAGAGATGCCAATGGCAAAACTAGACTTCAGAAAATACGAAGATCAATTTGACTAGGTATTAACATCTTCAATAATACTGTGGTTAAATAAAGTCTTAGTGCCACCGTCACATTTGAAATCGTTATCAGATCGACGATATATATAGTGGTTAAATAAAGTCTTAGTGCCACCGTCACATTTGAAATCGTTATCAGATCGACGATATATATATATATTTTATATTTTGATTTTAGTTAAATTTTGAAGACCGTCATGCTTGACGGTAATCAACAATAACAACCCAACTTGATCGGATTAACAACGGCATACAGCAGAATAATCTAGAATCGGCGGTTAACGGTACCGTTTATAATATATGTCAAAAAATTAAAAATGGCGTTGTGACAATATTGTGAACACTTGAGCCTTAAGAGCCACACAAAAAGGTATGCTAGGTCCTTGCAAGGCGGAAAAACGAATGTATCTAGTGGATTAAAAAAGAAAGTTAGCTGTATACATTATTTATCTACTGTAACAATCTCCACAATAAAATTGGACCATGCTGGTTATTACAAGACAAGGCCGCCCATAAATGAGGCAGGTTAACAATCTGAAGGCAAATTTTGAGGGAAGCTAGTCACACAGCTGAACAACACGGGACTGACATGAGACTGTATTCTTTTGTCATTTATATGATCTGCAGTCAACAATTTTGAATACGACAATTGTGATTTTGCATTCATAGTTCCTGCTTTCGACGCGTTATAAGGAGGGCGGTCGGTAGTATTTTTGAATGGATTTGGTGTAGATTGATTCTTGCAATACATGTGTTATAATAGAGAAGTCCAGTCCATTTTTTTTTTTTTTTTTTTATGATAAATGACCTTCTAACTTAAATTACTGCATATTTTTTTTTTTTTTTAGAGTTAGTTTTAATAGTTTAAATAATTTTCAAAGTTTTAATTTTTGGAGATCCCTCGAAAACACCCATATCTATGGTGAATTTTGTGACGTCATCTACTAAAATAACGATTCACTATTTTATGATTGTTATGTTGGTTTTCTTGAATCTCACATAGATTTGCGCAGGCGCGCGGCCATCTTGTTTATTATAACGCGTTGATTGGCTAATGGCTTATTTATTGCAAATGGCGAAATCAAATTCTTTGCAAAACAATGAATGACGTTGATGAATTTTACTTACAGTAATGTTTTTGATGATAATTTTCGTTTAAATGATTAATTCACTGTGATATTAGTGTAATTCAACATAAGTACCAATGCTGCCTTTACTTTTTTTCAGTTTTAGTCCTTAAATAATGTTTTGTTGGTGATTTAGTTTCGTTCGGTTTTTAGGTTACTGACATTACATAATCAAAGGTTACTTCTCTATAATTTTTATGTTTTTTCCGCGTGAATTTAATAAAACTTCCATAAAAGTTATATTATTTGATAATGTAAAAGCCTTATGCATGTGTAAATAAATACAAATTCGAGAAATCAACGCATTAATTGCGTAAAACCGAGTCCAAGATGTCGGATTTTTTCAGTTATTTTTTCGGAATTATTATAATATTTTTTTATCCTTTTTAATTGTATGAACGAGATAAAAAGTGAAGTGACAGTTTTATTCCAAATTCATAAAGTAAGAGGACTGTATTTTTTAAATTTTGAATTTTCCTAATTTTTTCGACCATTTAATAGAATATGTTTACAGTCGGCTGTTTTTTTTTAATTTTTTTCATTTTGAAACTTAAAATACTGCATTTTTCAAACACAATCGTATATGTCAGATACAAAAATCTAAAAGGCAATTCTATTAACTTTCTATAAAGGTATATGCTTTTACGACATCTTCAAAAATAAGAAATATATAGAACATTCGCTTGTGTCATACCTAAATTCCCATATAAATGACGTATAGCATAAATAAACCAGTCATTACCGTGATTACTATTGTGACGTCACCATAACAGCATTACACAGCATACCAACCTGACGCTGTGTTTTAACGAGAATATTAAAAATGCACTTTTTAATATTTTTTTTAAAAACTGTACGTTTAATATTATTAAATAAAGGTTATATATTCAGAATCAGCGTTTATTGGTCTATATGAACATATTTTTTTAAAGCCATAATATTTTTCACTGGAGTTCCTTATTTAATATTTTTTTATGAAAACGGCAGGGTGGGCACGTGGGCAGTGCTTATTTGCACGCCTGTATATGACGGGGAGTTATGAACCTGGTAAAGGAAGGATTTATTTAGACTGAAATAAACTAAATTGTGGAGAAATTAGATCCCTCCGTGAAGTTTCACCACCTTTAGTGCAAGCAGTTTGCGGATGTATGGTTTTGCATTATGTGTCCGAACAAAAAAACTATATTAATTTAGGGATGTCAAAAGTATGACCACAAGGCAAGTTGAAACTAAACTACATAAATTGGTCAAATATACTGAATGGATAAAACACACACACACCTTCAAATGGAAATGCGTTGCATCAAAATTTGAATGGAAACCAATGTCGTCATGATATAGTACATTTTTACCATTAAATCGCCAGATCCAATCGACAGTGCGCTATCGAGAGTGCGCTATGCATCGTATTCGCCGTGTAAATTAATAATGACTTTGTACTGAGAGACCTAATTTATGAAGTTAAAATTTAAGTGAAGAATGGTTAGACTTTTGGATCACGAAACACGCCCAAATCTTTAATCTATGATCAAATCGAAACCTTTTATTGAAGTAGAACGATTGTGATATAAAATAATATTTTTCTCAGAGTTGGTACAGGTTTTCAGTCTTTAACAACTGCACGCCACTGACTCCCGATGAAGATATGGATGAAGTGAATCAACTGCGAAAGTAGAATTTCGAAAGTTGGGTTACTTTAGAGTACCTACACGTTTAATTTTTATTTTTTTATTTTAAAGATTTGTTTCATAATTTGTACCTTTATAAATACCATTTACTTGCTATTCCATTGTAACTGTGAACAATAAACAGTTAACCCAATTGTATTTTATAATAATTTTAATTATTTTCCGTGTAGAAGCACACTGGGGCGTAAATAAATACAAAAAACGAGTGTGCTTTAGACTTTAGACCACACGACTGAAGAAAAACTTCATTAACTTATAAAAGAAGAGAGAAAGAATATGTGCGCGCGCACTGCTCTCTCTGGCTCCTACAGTGTGATACAGACAACAGGCCTGCACTGTGTCTTAAGATATACGAAACGTAACTGGCTATGAGAGAAAGAAAGAAAGAATATGTGTACTCGCACCTCTCTCTCTTGCCCCTACAGTAAATACGAAACGTAACTCTCTCTCTCTTTCTATCTTCACTAACTCATATCTCCCTCTCAACTTCCGTTCGCCTCGCCCGATCATACTTTTCGTAACGCTCTCGTCACGCATTCACCACCTTACTCCCCAAGTCAAGCGTGCTTAAAGAAGTTTTCCTTCAATAAATGAAGTAGGTAGCGCAACACGGCATAACACCCCAAAAACAAATAACGAAAAAACAAAATATTTATAATAAGTTTTTCTCAAATAAATACATTTCTTACCATACGCATACGCGTATACACTTCACATAAAGTTTTTAAGTATAGGTACACTTTACATAAAGTTAATACTAAGATTTAAAATTTCCAATGCTTGAAGACATTTTTTAAAAATCGTATTATAAAAATTGATTATCTTAAACCTCGAAAATGAGTAACGATGTTAGTTATTATGGTGCAATTCAGTGCTGGTATTAAGAATGGCTTTGAAGAAATTAAGATAAGGAACACGTCACAGTAAACATACGATCATTACGTTAGTATTTTTCTTATTTTCTTTATTTAATAAATTGAAACGAAAATTTTCTCTGAAATCATAAATTTCATAATTAGGTACTAAAATTCCTACCTACTTAATTAAGGAATTATGCCATTTCAATTACAATTTTTTTATTTATTAAAAAGACATATAACTTAGTTTACATCACTTTATTTACATACCTACCCACCTTTATACACAATCTACATGTTTGGTTAACGATGTTCACATCATCAGGGGTACCTAAATGTGCACAAGAGTTAAAAACTAAATATAGATCACCTACGGAGAGGAAAGGGAAGAAGGAATGAGGAGGGGTTAGAGCGGGGGAAATTTATTAGAATTGTGGATTACAATTCCGTTATAAGGGAAAGACCGGTTAAGTGAGAATATGTTTGAAGGAGGGTTTATAAAAAAATGCATATAAATTATGTCAATCAATCCTTACAATTGAGGTAATAAACAATTGTTTAAATTGAAAATTCCTTTTATATGTAAAACTAATAGAAACATTTAGCTAAGAGTAGAACATCTCATATCTTTAAATGGCGCAACAGTAAAGCTGAGTTCGAAGTACATTTATTGCAAAATGATCACACTTTTGAAAAAAATAATTTTTTAAACATTTTCCCACTTAACCGGTCTTTCTTTTCTGATGACATTGTAATCCCTAATTCTAATAAACTTCCTTTAATATTACCCCTCCCCCTTTCTTCTACCCCTTCTTCTCCATAGGTGGTTTATATTTAATTTTTAACTTTAGTGTGCATTTGCTCATGTTGATGTGAACATCGTTCACGAAACATGTAGATTGTGTAATTGTGTATACATAAATATAGTGATGGAAACTAAGATACTGGTCTTCGTAATAAAATAAATAATGCCTTCAACCAGTTTTTAGAAAAAGATTTCTTCGAAAAATTAATCCTTCTTTCATACTTTCTTCAGGCAAGTAGACACCATAACATTAAAAAAATGCGAATAAGATAGTCCAAATAGTCACAGCGATATCACATTTGAAGAAATAATCTGTTCTGAACCATTAAAACAGCCACCATGTGAAACGGAAACGAAACTAACAAATAAATTTACAGACAAATGAGTAAAAACAGGACTTCGCAACGCTCAGTAAATTGCAAATAAACATGATTTATTAATTCTACTGATCAACATACAAAACATCAGCACACGAATATATTTTCTTAAAATAATTTGTAGTTTAAAGGGCGTTCGAACTCTATCTAAATTTCTTTAAATAGACAATAAACAGTGTAAATTTCAAGCGACCTCCCAGATAAGTATGGTCCTGTATTCATTCATTTTTAGGCAGCGTCGCGTTCATTGGTCAAAACATTGTACATACATATATTTTCGTATCAGTTATCAATGAACCGGTGGATGCAATTTTTAGCCATAAGTTGTTTTTAATTGTTTGTCTAGCGGTAGTATACAGGCTAGACTCTATCTAGCCTGTAGTTTTTCTAGATTTTAGAAATGTATTTATGAGTTTGTACAGCGCCCTTGAGGTGATTTTTCACAAAAACAGCGCTATATAAATCATCCAAACATTATTATTAATATTGGATTTCAACCGTGTTTCAACTTGTTTTTTTCGAAATCCTTTTCCTATTGAACATATATTTTTTTTATAAGTCACAAAAAGTTACATAAATTACAAATAATTTTTATACAGTAATTAATTCCGTTATAGATGTATTTGATGTACCCCCATAAAAATTCTGAGAAGTGTTTATTTTGCTCTATTCCAATCTATATTAACATATGGCATTATAGGATATGGAGGTTGTGCAGCATCCATTCTATACCCTCTATAACCGTTCTTTGCTAAGGATCATCTTCAAATGTTCCCCCTCTCATCCATCAGAGCCAATTTTCAAGAAGCTCGCAGTACTAGACATTCGTTAATTGTAAATGAAAATAGCTCACATACATATATGGAAAAATGGACTGATAAATTCCACACAAAAAGATATACACACACGCTACTCAACACATGGAAAATGCAAAATACCAAAAACAAAAACCTCATTTTCACAGAGACAATACTCATACATGGCACCTAAAATATTCAACGCATTAAATAACGACATCAAAAGATCTGATACAATTACTCATTTTGCATGCGGTGTCCAACAATGGATATCCGGAAAGGGGCGAAATTTCTTTAAAGATTTTCTTCAAAGAACGTAGATTAATAACATATAAATTGCCGTAAAATAAAAAAATATTTTTACTTAATTTTTTTTACAAAATACTTTTTACCATCTTCTTTTCCTTTCATGACCTTAACTGTTCGGCACCACTGATATGTCCGATGTACTCTACTGCCTTATTTGCATTCTGCCTTATTTGTATTCTGCTGAGACAAAAATTGTTAAAATAAGAATTCAATGCAGTATAAATAGGTTGAATACATGAATTTATTTGTGCAAAAATTACTAAAAATTTAAACTCATTTTAGTTATTATCTACTTTAGGGAAATCTACAGATTACAATTGGATTAATTTATACATGTATAATTTACCAAACTGAGAAACCATTTATAGTTTTCCTCAACATACTATTATATTGTATCTAGAAATTAAACAGTAATCTTGCAACTAAAAAATATTGCATTATAATAACAGGAGGGAAGTAGTACAAAATATATATCAATATATTTATGCAGTTTTGTACTCATTTAATACATTTCTAATGCACTATTGACAGAATTTTTATATTTATTTTCGTCACAAATATTACACGAACGTCTGATTTTTATTGCACTAAATTATGTAAAATCGACCACTATAACACGGGCATCAGCCTAGCATGGTAGTCGAAAAATCATCTAATAATGTAACCCTATTTTGTAAGTAATGAATCAAGAAAAATAAAAATAATAATTATAAATAAATAAGCAGAGCTTGTGCGTATGAGGTGTGTTATTATATTGGTTTTATTTGATATGATTCAGTTCAAGTTTTCAAAATAATTTTTATGGTGAGTTTTAAATTCTTTTATATTAGTATTCGTGTTTCTAATTTTTTCTGGTAGATAATGAATTGAAAAATTTTACTCCGAGATATTTATGATTTAATTTTCATATTGTTTTTTTACATTTTGGAGTAGGAAGACGTTTGTCTAAGATTTCTGTTATTTTTAAAGGGTGCAACTTTATTTTGAACATTATCTTTATAAATTTGTAATGTTGCATGGTAGAAGTATAACGCACATAATTTTCTGACCTTAAATTGTTTGAATAAAAGTTCTGACGAATATGAATAGGGTTTTTTTTTATTGTTTTTATTATCAGTTTTTGTGATATGTAATTTTTTTGTGTTTAATTCGTATATGTACCGCCCCATCCTATAATTCCGTATTATATAATTTATTGACAGAAAGCGAAGTATGTGGTTCTAAGCATTTTCGAGAATATTTACATATATGATGGGACCATTTTAAACGCTGGCCTATTGTTATGCCCGGGTCTTGCTTTCTATGTTTGTACATAATATATTGCATTTGTGGTTTTCTGTATTTGTCACAGAGTGGATAATTATGTTTATTTCTTTAGGTGTTTCTTATTTTTTAATGAAATATGGTAAATAATAAGTATTTTTAAATTTAAAGTCAACAAGTTTTTATCCTACCATAATTTTTAGTTCATTGATATCTGTAATTGCCATGTTATTTAATTCAGACCAGGTTTTTGCTTTTAGTAGTAGGACTTTATGATCAGGAGATACCTGTACTAAATTATACGTAATTATAACAGTGTACAGAACACACAAATTAAACATAACTAACTTTATAAATAAACTATGTGAATATCTAAGCAAATTATCGAGAATATTTACTTTTGTGTATGGTGATTTCAATATAAATATTTTTACCAAACATAACTCAATAGAAAAAAATAATTTCATTAACATGATGACGAATTTTAAATCTTGTATTAAAAGTAACACTCGAGAAATTAAAAACCAAAACGCCATCATGCGTAGATCATATCTGGTGTAATATACATTTAAATGAAATAAAAAAATATTAAATCTCCTGTTTGGAAAACCAATATAACTGACCACTACACACTACATGAGACAAATAAAAAACTAAACACGAAACCCAAATTAAGTCTTCTATATTCCCAAGTAGACTACAAATTATTCAAAAAATTATTAATAACTGAAAAAGGGAAGAAATTTAAAAAAATAAAAGCGCCAACCAAAGTGCCTTATTGTTTGAAAACACTTTAACTAAACACGTTTTAGAAGCAACAAAAATAACACAGATCGTCCCCAATTCAAAAACAATGAAAATTTAACGTTGGATTACTCTAGGATTAATAAAAGCCATTAGGAAAAAAAAAACTTTATAAAATAACAAAAAGGCCACCTGTTAACAATAAAATTGAATTAAATTTAAAAAGTATAAATATATCTTTACTACTCTAATTATAAAAACGACTATTACTCAAAAATTATAACAGACGCTGAAGACAATACTAAAAAAAATATTTTCAAAAACTAATTGTGTTATCCGTAAAAATTGTGGATTTTATTTAATTCTTCTGTTATAGTTTTATAATATTTTCGCAGTTATCACCAATCAGTAATTCCTCTACGATGCAGAAGTGGTAAGTAACTATAGTAACGGTGTGTCAGCGACATCAGTTAGTTTGTCGATTTTCATTGAATACTGAATTTCCTCCGGGAAAAGTCAAAGGAAATATCGGAACATTTACAGTCGAATGACGTAGTATACATAACATGTACCTATGTATAAATAGAAGTGCGGTCATCAAGTGCGTATTAATGTTGAATTTTGATTGAACTTCCAAATGATTGCTCTATGAAAGATTATGACTTAAATATTATTAGAGAAAGAAACTATGTTGGTAGTATTTATTTCAATAAAGTATATTTTATAATGCACATAGCATGGTCAATGCTAGCGACTTTAAATGTATAGCGAAAGGATTATGTACGTATAGGGTAGCTGGTATAGAGATTGGTATGAGACTGGTATGACACTGGATGTTAAATGCAATCTAAGAAAACATTATTACATTAACACCATTGGTAATTTTTATGCCAATGTTGCCGATATTTTAAATATTTCCCTATTAAAATACAAGGCCGTACTAATCAAACATTTCAGCCATACATATTTTAACTAGGTCACTACATAACAAATTGTTTTATTTTGTTTCTTTTCAATGCTTTAAGTTGTTAGTAATTTATTTTCTTTTTCTATTGTATTCTGTAATTTAAAAAAAATCTCTTCTTTCTTCACTGTACTATGACTGTTAAAAAAATATTAAATAAACACATGTTTGTAAATGGCACTTTGTGCCCGCAAATTTAAATATATACATAAAATTATTTCTGTGTTGATTTAAATGGGGGCGGGATTAGCATAATTTATTACATATTTATTTTGACTTCGCTAAGAGGATATTATAAAGGGTTTTTAAAATCTTCTTCAAACGCATAAATATTTAGCGCCTAAATTAGCTCTATAAAAAAATCAACAATTAAAAACAAAGTTTTTATTTATTTATATTTTGCAGTTGCGCCATAACTTCATCCAATTTCAGAGAAATGTGTGTATGTGCGTGAGTTCCACCAAGTTGATAGAATGGACACCGGTCTATCTGCCGACGACTGTCAACTCGATCAGAGTGTAATTTCCACTTCCAAGATTTGCTTTCATTCATTCACGAATTCGGAATTTAAAAAGATGTTTGCCAAAAAATATATAATATTCTCAATTTAAATGGGTTTTTATGTAAGTAATGTCAATAACAAAATACTAATAACATCGCCAATCCTACCTACCAAGCATACAAGTGCCTACTTTCATATTTGACCTTCACCCTTTTCATGGTCTTCTAATATTATGCAACCGGCAACTTCAATATGTAACTAACTATATTAATTTTTTGCTCTAACAGTTATTTTGACAAATAATGGAACTGGGCAGTATTAGGTTTGAGGCAAATCAACGTAATTTATTTTTACTTGAAGTGATTGAACTTAATACTAACTTAGCCTCGAAAATATCTAATTTTATATAAAGTTGGAGGCAGGTAATCAATATTGCCATGATGCAAGGTTGTAGATATTTAGAAATAGAATCTAATATTACTGTATGTTTTCCATTTCCAAGAGTTGAATCTACTTCGACGAAATTTTAGTAAAACAAATTAGTCAGCAATTGTGTAAAATACAGGATTGGCAGAAGGCGTGCAATGATTTTATGCCGATTTTCGCACGTTTTCAGAACCAACATCATTTTCTTGGTATTTTATTTAAGTTTCCACAAAGATTGCATTCCACACTGCACGCTGTCAAATCATAATGATGAACCATTACATACTTTTATCATCTACACCGCGCAAGTCATTGGTTTAAAAAAAACTATTATTAAAATAATTAATACATTATGAAATAAGACAGTTCAGTTGAATATAGTATTGATGTTATCAAAATCGCTATGGTTCAAACATGAACGTAACCGCTTGAATAATATTCTGTACTGAATAGCTGGATTTTTTTTTTAAATTAGCTCCACACAGGAGGCCTGAGGAAAATAATTCCCTCCGTCAGGGCCTATGTCATCTTTGGGGAAGCTGTGTGGAGGGCCTTTTTAGGAAAGGAAGGGGAAAAGGAGGAGGAGGAGAAGGAAAAGGGTACAAGGGGTGAGTAGGAATCCCACTGCGGTGCAAGGCGATGTTCCGAGAGAGTCAAAGGGACTTCCTCAACCATTTTCTCCTGTTCCGGCTTGCCACGCAGCTGTTGGACAAACCTCACCACATGAACCCGAGTACCCCAGCTAAGTCACCAAACGCAGCGAACCACTTGGGGTGACTTATGGCAGAGGTGTTGGTTCTCGAATAAATGGTTTCCGGGGCGGCGGTACCCATACTCGCCCCTTAAATTGAAAATTCTTATGTTTTGACAAACAGTATTCCTGACCTTCCGCATTTTTCTATAACCGGATATGGTCTATATCTTTTCACGCGCGTTACAGTGACAAGCAACCTCATACATTGACGCATAAAACTACAACTTCATACATTTACATTGACAGTTTTTATTTATTTATTTATTTACACGCAAAGAAAGACAATAATCGGATATAATATTATGTTTGCAGTTCTAGTATGAAAGATCTCTCAGGGACCAAGATATCTTTTAACGTACTCGTATGTCACGGTGGCCCATACACAAGCGCATATTTTAACACTACCAAAACTCGGAAGTGTAAGTCGTTATCTATAAAAATGTTGTCTACTTATAAGGTAGAATTTATAGTAAATTGTAAACCACCTTTATTATCTCTGGATATTATTGTGATAAGTGTAGGTACAGAAATGTTTACGAATGATCAAGTAATTATTTTAATAACATAATATGTCCAATTTTTAAAATTTACCGCGTAACAGATTAGAGAGGTAGGTACTATAATAATAAATGAAAAATTATAATAATTGAATAACTTGTACAGAGCAAATTTGTTAAAAAAATCTCCTCAAGGGTGTGTCACAACAGTACTAAGGTAGATGGTGCTATGTTGGATTATCTGGTCTTCAATCGCTCTATAAGGATTGTCTCGATAACTTTCAATAACTTCTCATCGTTACCTATCATGACTGCAGATCGCCAACTTATAAATAACAGTTCACGAATGACTAAGTGTTTTTAATATATTCGACATCAACTGTTGTATGTACGTTAGCGATCTAGTTGTCCTAGGAAGTTACCGAAACTTATCGATATAATCCTTATCGACCGACCGTGCTAGGGTTTTTTTTATTTTTACAGTGAATACCGCACAAGAATCTTAACTGCTCCCGTCTGGAGCCAGTGAGACTATGGCATCCCCAATTGGGGTATGTTGTGAGGCTGAAGGTAGTGGGGAGGGGAAGGAGGTGAGGAAGAGGAAGGTTGGGAAGTACCTGGCTAATCAGATCTGGTCACCAAACACGGCTAAAGCTATTTTTAAGCAACGTTTCAATTCTGAATGGCGGTCTTACACCAGGGCGATACTGATAGTATCTTCCACGCTGGAACGTGCCGCAAATATACTATTTATTATTTTTAATGAATTAATTGTGAAATAACACAAATTAATCAAATAAAATTTATTTGCGCACGCCGGGTTCGAACCCGCGACCTCCGGATTGTGAGTCAAGAGTCTTAGCTACTGGACTACGGAGGTCGTCAGGGGTTGATGTGCTATTACAATTTCTGAAAATCGCTAGTGCAAATACTGCAAATGAACGCACTTCTACTCTTCAAAAATAAATCTTGTTTGAATCAGATTATTAGGTTACATAATCGACGCAAATCAGAAAACTAGGTTACCCAACATTTGTGGAATTTAACATTAAAGTAATAGTTATTAACGAACTGTTTTTAACATCAGCCCTACACAACTAGTCCTGCAGAAATAAATTTCCATCAGGCTTTGTCATCTTAGGGGACGCTGTGTGGACTGTGGAGCGTTTTTTAAGGTAGGGAAGGAGAGTAAGTTCTGGGAAGAAAAAAATGAGGGGTTAGTAGAAATACATTCCTCCAACTGCGGTAAAAGGCGCTGAGAGGTCAAAAGGTTTCACTCAACTACTTTCTCTCGATCCGGCCCGCCAAGCAGCAGGTGGACAAACGCATCCGCCGCCAAACCCTGACAAACCTCATCCCATGAACCCGGGCTCCCCTCTAAATCACTAAACCAGTAGAGAACCACTTGGGGTGATTTATGGCAGAGGTGTTGGTTATTCAATAAATGGTTCCCGGGGCGGCGGTACTTGCAAAATGATGTCTTACAATGTATGCTTACACAAATAAAAGAGGGATATCTTAGGAATGGATAAAATGTGCAAATATCATTATAACAAAGCAATATACGTCAATTTAGGATCACCAATCATTAAAAAACCAGCAATGAAAACAAAAAGCAATACATTTTGCGCTAAGGCGGGAATCGAACCCGAAACATCTCGACCCAAAGTCAAATCTGCATACCAAGGTTGTCAATTTTATCAAATGTTACAGCAGCTGTGAGAATAAATTTGCTTTTCCAGCACAGCCGCAAAATTAAGCAACCCTCCTATTTGAAAGTTCCTAGTTGAGAACATTAGATATTATTTGTTTATTCGCCCTACAAATAAAGTTAAACACAGTAATCAACATTTTGTCTCGTTAGCACACGAAAAACCTTGAAATGTGAAAGATATACATAAATAAACAATCGCAATATAAAATAATACGCTTCAATAAAATAACGATCTCAATTTTTTTTGCTTAAAATGGTGATGATCCATCTCTACCAATCTTACAATTTTTAACATACCTTATTCGTAAAACAATAATGATTCAAGGTAAAAGAAATCCAGATCATTGCTGTTGAAATAATTGATAATTGCTTGTAAGGATTTATTTTATTAGCAATTGTAGCTAATTATCATGCAATTTTCAATTTTATTATGTGCATTTCCCTTGTATATAACCTACATTGTCCCGTATCTAGCGCCGATCAATAGCGCCCACTGCGCCGCGCCGTCTCCTTTCCTCAACATCCCTGACCTATTATTTGGCGTATTGATTTGAGGTAGGAAATAATTATTTACAAAATAAAACTAAGGCAATGTCGAAACGAGTGCGTTACAATCTTTGGAAAATTTGGACGCAATGAATGCCTGGAGGAGGTTGAGTGGGTATACGATTATTATTTTATACAACAATGCGCCGCTGCACCTTTTTCAATGAAAATAATCATCAAACCAAGAAAATCAAAAGCATGATACAAGAAAACAAAGTAAAACAATTTCCAAGATAGTATTGTATTTACAAATTATATGCTGACATATTAAAATGCAAATAAATAATCAAAAACAAGAAAGTGATTGAAAGTTTGAGAAAAGAAAATACGTAAACTTACCAGTAAAAGGCCACCTTGTTTCCATTTCCTTCACGAACGTTCTTGTCCAGTGCATTGAAACAGATATTAGTCTTGGCTTCCTTCATCCAATTTATGAAAATTGGACCATCGGCTAAGTTGAAGTTGAAGTTGCAAATATTGCCCGGCTGATATGGCTTTTCCCAGTGAAACTGGTCACAGATCTCTCCCCAAAAGGCTTCGGGGTCCTCTAGAGACTTCTTGTACATGTCATTGTACATCTGCATCGAGTTGACATGGGCATTCTTGCTCACGGACGGCTCCGGTTTGAATACATATCCCACGTCTGTCGGCATGTTTGAATTCACCACACAAACGTTAAAATCCCGGACTTAAAATTCGCAACGAGCGCGTGCTACTCCGACGAAAGCGCCCAGCGAAATGAGAGTTGAGTTCAGTTGAGAGTCGATCAGCGGGATGACGTACGGACTACGGACCTACGTAAGGTACGAGCATGAAAAGCGACGGAAGTAACGCGAAGTTGGCGTAGATCGCGGTGCCATATTTTCCGCACAACTCAAAACTCACGCTGCTGCAATCTAGTTAATGGTTTGGTAATCTGAATGATTTCAACGGTTATTTTGATATTACAATTCTATTATCTTCTATTAAATCCCATGTAAGCATTAACCGATTGCAAAATCGGTGTTGTTATGTAATCAATTCGGAAAAATCGTCATGCAGTACATTTCCTATTTGCGTATTCTTTTCGTAATGTGGTATAAAATGGTATTTTCAATTGCAAAATAATAATCGATCAGATAGTATGCTCATCAGGCTTCTTGATTGGAAGTAAAAAAAAAAATGTTACCCTTCGTCACTCACACATATTTATATATTAGCGAGCCGATCAAATTAATGAACAAACCCTAAATGGCGGTTCGCACGGTTTGCGGTTGGTTTGTTCCTGTCCCTGGATTCGTGGTTCGGCTCGCAAGTCCATAATATGTATCTTAAAAAATGAATGGTATCGTCGGGTGAAACGTGAAACCGAACACTTTTTGAAGAGAAAACTTATTTAGCACCGTTATGATTTGAAACTCGATGAAACGAAAAAGTAACACTAAAAAAGACAATCACATACATGAAATGATTTAGCCTGCGAGATAATTAGAGCTAATCGATCTCCACTTTGTGCGGTGCTTCGTAGCCTCCCCTCTCTTGTCTACTTTAGTTTTCTAAAGATTTCACTACTACCGCGTGTGGATTGCATGCACTCTTGTATTTGTTACCGGGGATTCGGGTCTACAGAATAATTTAATAAGTCAACCTTTTTAGTACATGTGGATGTGAAGTGCATCGTACAATGGTATTTTTGTAATTGCGTATTTTCGAAAACTGTCCCGATTCACCACTTTAATCAGGGTGAATCCAGACGGCAATTGAACACCTTTTTAATTTTATCACAGCTTTTTCCAATAATGGTTGAAATATTATTTTAAATTAATGTGATCAACTCCAGCTAGCACTCAGATATTTTCAGTAATGCAAGTCAGGTTGCGGGGACGCACGAAATAGGATGCTGCCCTTTATTTTCCAGATATTACCGTTTCCCCGACTCTATTCAAATAATCTTATACCAATGGATGAATATCAATTACCCTCATTGGAAATCTACAATCTGCGCAGTTTAAAATTCCCTCAGTAAAGTTGACCACCGTGTTTTTAACGTTTTTTTTATAATCTCTGTGGAAACAATTTTTTTTTTTTTATAATTTTAAGACAAATATAGAAGTTGCTCAATTTTATCCTGCGGTGCATTTTTCAGTCATTCGTGAATGTTATTATTCACATGGCCAAAATTACAATGTTCTTTTAATATTTAAGGATGATAAAAATGACGATAACTGCAAAAATTTTCAATATTTCCTTTTTTAAAACGACTGAAATATTTCGAGGTTAAAATTTTTTTTGGAATTTGATTTTCCATAACTTAAAAATTGACAGTCTTAATTGATTTGTCGTTTGATCAAGATATACCTAATAACTTTATACGACCAAGACGTTTTGGTAAAAGCGAAATTTATAGATATATATTTTAAAAATGACGGCATTTTGTTGTATCACGTAAATTATGAAAATAATTCATCTGCAACATTTTTATGGAGGTGTATAATATTTTGAAGGTTTCTCTATAAATAAGTACTAGGGGCAAATTATTTCACACAATTTGAACAATTTATCCAATTTCAAAGTTGATTGTCAAGTTCTGTGAATGTGCTATATAAGTTCCGTTAATATTTCAGCTTTGTGAAATGACTGGCCCATATTTTATTAATAACATAATTTGAATAGAACTTTCACGGGACTTTAAAGTCATATTTGAAATTCAATGAATTATTCAAATTCCGTAAATCAACTCGTCCGAACAGATTTGACCACAAAATAGTTTCGGAAGCTGATCTTCCGATTATTGGTGGAGAATAAATTCATTGATTGCAAAATGTTCGCCAGCGGCGCTTCCTTCGGTATCTTTTTTAGCTTCATAAGCATCTCCTTTAGCAGCCTTTCACGATCAGAGGCGTCACAGTCCCATTCCAGCGCTCAGGGAAATCAACGCGGAGTTTTCTTATATGCTGCTTATTTATTTGCGTCTCGACGCAAGCGAAGCCATGAATTATGGGAAAGGAACGAAGCAACAGCGAGTGGCGTATGGTGCCGTTTGCAGTTTCGGCAGTTTGGCTTGTGTGTGTAGGTATACGCAGAATTATGTTCACCATAAAACAGAAACTGAGCAGATCTGCTGTTAAAATCATGTGCTGTTCACACTCGGTACAAGCGAAACTTTACCAAAAACAATCTCAACCAATAGAAGCCTTTGTGTGGTCATAATCAAGCAGCCAATGAGCGCAGGCCTAGCGTCATTTCCGTTTCATATTTCAACCAATATAATCGAAGCGGCCAATGAGCTCAGTTAGATGCTTCGCAGGTGCTGTGAGGCGTCATTTCCCTTTCATCCGAATTCCAAATCACAACGAGGCTAAGGAAGTTCACTTCAATAACTTATAACACGAGCGATAAAATCCTGGATTACTTCTATACAGACTAGCAGACAATCCTTTTCAATCTTGCTGATTTATGAAACAGGACAATTAATACTTCATGACCTACGCGTTACCCCCTCAAAAGACGTCCCATTATCTGGCTCCACACCGGCATCAGACCTTTTGACGGTAGGTACCCATATAATATAATTTTCTTATAAATATAATATTATGCGTTCGATAATCACAGTAACAAGCGTTAAAAATAAAATTTAAATTTATTATTGAAGAGAAAACTTCTTTAGTACCTTTATGATTTGAAACGCGATGAAACGAAAAATAGCGACACTAAAGAGAGACAAACACATTCATCAGAAGGATGTAGCCTGCGATAGAATGATATAGATATAGAATAAAGGCCAATCGGTTTCCTCTTTGTTCGGTTCTTCGTAGCCTCCCCACTCTTGTCTACTTTAGTTTTTTGAAAGTTTCACTACCACCGCGTGAGAACTCATTTTTTTTGTTTACAAATTATTTTAGTATTTTTTGCCAGCGGTAAAAATTATATAAATGACATCTACTCATTTAATTTTTATTGAATTGAAAACTTCTTTAGCACCTTTGTGATTTGAAACTCAATGAAACGAAAAATACCGACACTAAAAAGAGACAACACACATCAATCTATGGGATTTAACCTGCGAGATAATGAAATAATACAATCGGTCTCCTCTTTGTGCGGTGCTTCGTAGCCTTCCCACTCTTATCTATTTAAGTTTTCTAAGGGTTTCACTTCTACCACGTGTGAATTGCAAACACTGAGTTTTTTTGCTTTTGTTTGTTTTGTCTGTTAAAATTTTTTTTTACAATGATTTCTTTGTTTCTGTGATAAGTAAAACGAGTCGAGAGATTTTTACCTTCCAATAATGTGAAGAGGAATTTCTAAATCGTAAATAGCACCATAAATATAAAATTAATAATAACCTAGTTTATTTTTAATTGGAAATCTATAAATGTTCGGTTAATTTTGAATATAATACTGATAAAAATTATTTTCTCGAAATTTTTGGAAACTTTTCACAGCTAGAAAAAGCCCTCACGGGTATTTTTTCGTCCTGTCTGAATGCAGCAATTTATTTGCCTTTTTTTTTTAAATCTCAAAAGTTATCATCTACGATCTACGATCCTTTTTATCTGTGGTCATTATTTGACAGCTCAACAAATATAATTCGCTGAAAGCTGAAACCCAACAAGAAATCGTATTTTTTGTCAGTTTCACGAGTTAAAATGACGACTCATTCCGAAATAGAAGACGAATTATCAAATGTAAGTTTCTTTAGATTTGGAGGTTAAATAGTTAAAAGTTTCGATTCGAAACATTTTGATGTATTGTTAAAAAATATGTTGTGTCGGTATCTGAAGACATGAAGATTGAATACATTTGCTTTGTTTTCTTAGGTTACTCAAAGGCATTCATTATAAACGTCGAATGGGTTCTTATTTTGTTACAATGAATATTGTTTTTGATGCTTTTCAGGCTGCATTGCTGCGAGAGTTGGAGGAAGCGAGGATTAGAGAATGTCAAATGGAAAAGACAGTGCGGTGGTGGACCGCGTGCACGGCGGGCTGGAGACAGAAATGGAGTAAGGTGAGTCAGTACAATATTTATAAGGAAATGTTTCTCTACTGACACATCTTATTACCACACTACATAACACAGCGCTGAACTGATCTCAGCATCAGACCGTAATAAATGTCTTACACTAATTTATAAGACCATTATTGACCAAGTGTTACTTAGCATGCTGCTACATTGAAATATCCCTGAGTGAAATATCAATAAATTGCTCCACGTAAATGGTTATTGCTAATTTGTTTACATGATATGTTGAACTTTTATACATGTTTGGAACAACACATCAAGAAAAATGTGTTCACTTGTACCTATTTACTGTACACAATGAGTATATTGGTATATCCCACCTTTGTACTTCTAAATAAATGTCTTGTTTTATGACAGAAATGATTTGTTGGTTGTGTTTTGGATGTTGAGCTGTCTTGCGTTCTATTCTGCTTCTACAACTTCCCCGATGATGGATACTGCAAGGCTAAATAAAATGACGCTTGTGAGAATGGAGAAAGTATAAGCCAGAATCTTAAAATTAACTTCTTCTACCATTAATTTTCACGTCATGTATTCTCCTTACCCTCCTTTACTATGTTCATTTTGCTGTACATGTCCAAACCATTTAAGCGACCATATCTTATTCTTAACCATTACGCTTACATCTTCCTTTTTAGAATCTCCTCATTTTTAACACAGTCGTTAACACACACCCCTCTTTATCAGCCTTTCCATCTCTTATAAACATGCTTCCCAAATACACAAACTCATCCACTTGCTCTAAAAATTCCTTCACAACTAAATTGCACACTGTTTTTGTACTTTCTCTTTCAAATACCATGACTTTAGACTTACATTCATCGTTAATTCATTTTGTATCTTAAAACATAGCTTTTTATTAAACTTATTGTAAAAATGCATGCGTAATGTTTACATCATCTAAAGACCAACCCAAAGTACCAGACGATATATTATAGATAAGACATTCACATGACACAACCTTTGCAAGAATCATTGTCAACACTCTATAATTTGGGAGGCGGGAATGGGTACCGCCACCCCGGGAACCTTTATTGAATAACCAACATCTCTGCCATATGTCACCCCAAGTGGTTCGCTATGTTTGGTGACTTAGCAGAGGTGCCCGGGTTCATGGGGTGAGGTTTGTCTAGGTATTGGAGGCGGATGACCTGGACACTGAACCCCAGATTCCTACCCACCCCTTAAACCCTTTTCCTTCACAGAACTCTCCTCTTCTTCCTTTCCTTAAAAATCCTCCACACAGCATCTCCAAAGATGACATAGGCCCTGAGGGAAATTATTTTCCTCAGGTCCTCCTGTGTGGAGCTCATGTAAAAAAAAAAACTCACAACAACATTATAAGCCGGATGTAATTTTTACTACCGATATTGACTCGTAGTCTCGTGTTGAACGTTTTTGGATTATTAAGCCTTCTTCCTCTATTAGCCGACAGATATGTTTTCATCCCAAAAACGGACATTGCCAAATCATCTACAGTATTGACAAAAAGGTAAGAAAGTGAAACATAGCCAACAATACACCGTATTACACTTTTTTTATATTTTCAGGTTCGCCACGAGAGAGACTCTTTTAAGAGACAGGCGAACTCTTCAAACACTCAACTGAACAGCATTTTGAATGAGATCCAACAAGCATTGAACAATCCCCCCAACGATGAAGCCCACTCTGTTTTGACTTCCAAATTAGAAAGCATTCTCCGGAAATGTAGACCAAAAGAATCTCATACCTCACCCGAACCACTCTACGGTACGTACCCTTGTTATGTTGTTTGAACTCATATTGCATAAAAAAATTATATGGACATTTGACGATCTCTTGCACTCCAGCCTTTCGTTGAGTTTATTATTCTAGGGACTTTAATGTTTACAACACACCGTGGTTAAAGTTCTCAGGTTCAATAAATGAGTGACTAGTTCAGGAGAGCAAAGTACAGTACAAAGCTCCCTGTTGTTTGAACTTCTCTACCGTGGCACATAGGTGCAAAAGTAAACATCGCTGTGCCTCGATCATCCAATCATTGCATGGTAACGAAGTGTAGTCAACGGTCCACACTAAAACAAAATTCTATTCTATAATAAATCATTGTAATTTACTTAGAAAATTAGTAAAGTAATATGTGATAAATGGTCTTGACACAACGCCTGTGCTCAACAGTAGGTTCAATTTGATACAAAAAAAAAACTTTCACATTTTGTGCTCAACAGCTTATAGCGGTATTACACGGTTCAACCAAATCGCTTCAATTTGGTTGAATGACGCAGAATTGAAAGGGTATGCTTTTTACACACATCCTAAACTATTCGATTCACATTGCTAAGGATTTCTTCGAATCAGGTTGTTGCTTGGGAATTATGTTAATTTAAAGTTAATTAAATGAAACCCTCCGCTTTAATATTCCACAGGCTAGGCTACTTTTAAAATGTTCCAAAAATAGAGACGTATGCTCCTCTTTCCATTTATAAACCATTTTCACTATATTGACAATGCAAATTTGCACGTGCCTGCGAATAAAGATTGATTGAATCATTCAATACTTGTGTTTCCACATTCATTTCTCATTCAACCAGCGTCGAATGTGGAATTCAATCGCATTGAAAATATTGAGGTTGAACAATGGCGTTGAATCGTTCACTTGTATAATTACATGATTCAATTTGGTTGCTTCATCCAAATTGAATTGCAGAATTGAACTGTGTAATAATCGCTATTAGCTGTGGAATGACCTGTCTGCTTTTGTAATTCAGAATATTTAAATAATTTCAGAAGACATTAGCAAAACCCAAGAAGACGAAGAAGTGAATATCGGTTCTGGAAGTGATTTTAATATTGCAGATCTTAAATTGTAAGTTGTTTTAACTTGCTTCACTAAATCATCCGAAATCAAGCGATTTAGGTTGTTACAATATTATTGCGCATTATAATAGAGTAATATTTCTTGCATATAAATATTGAATCTGTTACATTTTTGCAGAAAAAATCCGTCCAAGGATAGAGCTCAGGAGGAAGATTATTCTATTCAAAAAGACAAAAGTAAAAGGTGCAGTTTCCGTTTTATTGTGAAAAATTTTTAGGTTATTTATCAACAACATCTTGTTTTTATTTAAAAAATCTAACTTGATTAATTTCTTTTTTTTAGTGTGAACCCACAATCTTCCAAAAGCAAGTCCAATCGGGTCTCACTCTCCGTTGATCAAGAAAAGAATGAGTCTCTTCTAGAAATTATGTCCGATGAGGTTTGTATAAACTTTTCTTAGCATCACCCTCCCACAAATTATTATCACCTCTATCTTACGAACCTTTTCTTTTTTGTTAACCAATTGTACTACTGCACACCTTCAAAATAATCTACTAACTGAACGAATTCTTTCCGTATTCAAACTATTCCCATTAGGTAGTAGTCCGCCGATAGTCGGGCGGCCATCATAGCATATCTCTTGTATTTCAATATCTTTGGTAAAACCCATTAAAAAAATGTACTCTCAACAATAGTGTGATTTTTATTACAACACTTCGGGAGATAAAAATATTTTCCTCTCCTTTAAAATGAGTGGTTTCATTGATCTCTATTATGTACTTCATAATTTTATGGGTGTTATTATTCTTCAGGGTGATTATTTTATGTATTTTGATTTTTGGATGGATTCATATAAAAATGCCTCCCTGACTTATGCTTTGCAAAGTATAAAATCATATTTTTGCTTTTTTTGGTAAATAAACCATTCCTTTAACCCCTGATTTTAGAGTTTGTCTTCAAGTAAAAGATCTATCAGATTCATGACTTATTCAGAAATATTCCTGGTTGAGATTAATTTTCAACTTAATTCACGTTTGTATCCCAAAATGAAATACTGCTTTTGGAAACAGATAAATTACTCATTAAAATTTTAATATTAATATGTAACGGACATACGCATTCAAAAGTATAAAAAAATTGATAAAAAAAGGGTGTAATTATTTTACAATTGTTGCTCACCATTTGTTTTTTTCTTGTAAACTGTAAATACATATATGTATTTACCACTTAAATATATGTAACACGAATCTAACTCCTGCTCTCGGTGTACTGTGAACCAAAGCACACGAAAAGAGCCAAGGAGTTAACATAACAAACCATGTCATGAAAAAAAATATTTGTGTATGAATGAATATTGTAAATATTTATTTGGAATTCTTATTATGAATTTATTTTCTGATTTAAGTTGGAGAGTATATCATCAGAAAAGAAAAGGCTCCACAAAGACATTGAGAATCTCAAATCTAAAAAGATTGTCTTGAACCAAGAACTGCGTGTCTCACAGCTGGAACTTGAAACATTGAAGGTTAGTAAAATTCCATAATCATTTCTTTTACCTTATTGGATCCTTCTTCCACAGGGATATATGAGTATCTGGATACTCAATGATTCAAGTTTCTTGGCGACTACTTAGGCGGAGGTTCGTGCACAACCAACGTTTTGTATAAACGTCAATGAAGCAAGACTCCAAAACTCAAGTCGTCAAGACTTTAAACATGGCGGAGCAATTTAAAAAATATGATAGTCTAGCAAAAATGATAGTCTCATCGTCACTTGTGTCAGACATTTTGTAATAATTTCACTTTTGCACCTTGCAGACCTATTAACTTTATTTACATTTCAGGAACAACAACTACAGCTACGTGACACATCTCAGCCTACTGAGGTAAGAAGATTTCTTTATTCCATTATATTTACAACCTTTTTCAATGTCATAATTTGGTTTTTCACTAACTTGACTTGGTACTCTCACATATTCAAATACGGTATTCTCTAATAACGACTATGCCATGCTGGTGTTGATACTGTATCTTCTTTTATATACCATAATAATTAATAAGATTAGAAAAAACCAATTTATGCTCTCTATTTAACTGTTTTTTTTTTTCAGGCAACTGGTCCGGACCCTGACAAGGACCGGCTCCTCATTGAAAACTCTACTCTCCGTTCACAGATAAGAGACCTGTGCTATGAAATATGCATTGCGCAAGGTAGGCTTTAGCTGCGATTCCTACAAATACATTTTTCATAATTAATTATTTACTGGTTAAACTCATATATTTCTTTAACACATTAACAGCCGTTCATAAGCCTCAAATGAGACTTTTTTCCACTTTAACCGCTATGCATTTTTTTTAAAGAACACTTTCTAAGGGTTTGCAGCATTTTTCGGAATTATTGTATGATTTATAGAAAAATAACGCGTATAGTTACAAGTGTTAATTTTTTTTAAAGATACATTATGATTTTTAGAAATTCAATTAAAATTAAATTTGATAATGTTATTATCAAGTTCTGCAAGTATTTTAGTAGGTATTTTGGTTACAGCTGTTTCAACTTATAAGGTCATTTTTGTACGTGGCTTCACCACAGTTTGAAAATGACCTTACAAGTCGAAACAGCTGTAACTAAAATACCTACTAAAATACTTGCAGAACTCAATAATAACATTATCAAATTTAATTTTAATTAAATTTCTAAAAATTAAAATGGAGTTCTACGAATTAAACACAAAAATAATTAATAGATACATTATGCACCAAAAACTTGTACGCGCACTCGACAACTAACCCTTGACACAGTGAAGAGGTGACGATTTTTCTCCCCTCTGCACCCGCATATCTCACATACATGAATTGCTTATACGAAATTCAATCATACGAAATTCAATCACGAGTGGTACCCTTGATCAGCGTCTTCAACAAAAAAGAAAAGAAAGCTTCAAGGAAAAAAATGTGTGAGGCTTGTGAACGGCCGACAAGGTTTTACAGTAATTGAGATGTGCGGCTGTTGAAGTGCTAAGTTGCACTTAAATAGATATATATATACATAAATTAATGTTTTGTTTCATGTTTTTTTATAAATGATTTGCATTGTGTTTGACCTTATTACAAATCTCATTTTTTGCGATGTAGCGAATGTTGCATGATTTTATATTTAAGGCCCAGTCCATTGCGCTAGTAGCTTGTGCGCAAGTCTCAGGTTGCATGTAGCTTGCACAGTGGAAACCTTAACTTACAATCCGGCTGGCACGCTTGTTGAAGTTTCCATGGCTACTTACAGTTTGCCCACAAGCAACTTGCATTATGGATCCCTATATTGCCTGTACCCACTTGAGCGATTTTTGGCATTTATGGCAAATTTGCAAAACTATTTGAGCAATCGCTTGCCATAATGTGCAAAATTTATCTACCTTTCATAAAACACAAAAAATTCAAACCTTCCCACGATCTTTAGTTTGCGTTATTAGAAAAGTGATAATGCTTTCCCATTTTATCAATATAGTCTCAAATCCACTTCTTGTGGTCCATTCTATATCACTCTAGATTTCAATATTGTTTATTCTCAAGTTAACAAAAGTTGGTTCTCGAAAATGCGCTTGTTAAAATGGTATGTAATGTAATAATAAATGTGTAATCTTAATTGAATTATGTAGCTATGTATTTAACATGATTTCAACTCTTATGAATTAAAAACTGGTAGCTTTTCCATTTTTTTCTAAACAAAGTGTGAATTCTCCGCCTCATGCCTTTTTCATTGTGAAGTAGGCTGACTGTGTAAAACGATTTATTGGACTAAATAAAGCAAGAATTGAGATTATTCTATTCTTTCCAATTTAATATCAGTTCTTTGTGGTAAAAGTATTAAATATCCTAAATTAGTGCATTCAATTTAGACAGTCCGCGAACCCAAATTATATACATAATTACTTACAAATTATATAAATTATAAACATACTTACACTAAACATATCGAAAACAAAATTTACAACGTACAGTATAAATAGTACAGGACAACCAAGAAACAACACAAACACCATAAAAATACATGAATGTTTAAATACTAACATCTGCAGTTGCTGTTGAAAAAACAGAACAAATAATATATCTAGGAATCATAATTGACCATAACCTTAGATGGACACATCAAATCAAACAAATCACAAATAAACTCCTCAAAACAATACACATTTCCTAAACATAAGAAACATATATAAAATAAAACAAATGAAAACAATATATTTTGCACTTTGTCAGTCAATAATAGAATATGGAATAATTATCTGAAGAGGAGCAACAAACTCAGCTATCGATCACTTAGAAATCGCGCAGAAAACGATCTTAAAGGTAATACTTAAAAAACATAGACTGACTGACACAAACCAAATATTCAACAGTTGTGACATACTAGATATACATCAATTATATCTTAAAACACTGCTAAACTACATTTTTGACCAGAAAAACAAATTTCAACAATCTCAAAATATCACTAACAGACCAGTTAGACAATGGTACAAAAATAAAATAAAAACTCCGGCGGTAAATACAAGCTTTGGACAAAGGCACTATAAATATCATGCTCTTATAAAAGCATTCAACAGTCTTAATACCCTAATTACCCTTGAAAATAAAATTGAGGAAAACAAAAATAAATTCGTACTCAAAATTACAAAATGGATTAAAGAACAAAAAAGACAATATTACCAAAATTTCATAACAAAATAAGAATAAAACACATAACTACACGTAACACTCAAAACCAATATAAAACACACATCACTATCAAACACACAACACATAATATATACCGATTTTAATTTTATTTATGTAATAAAATAATTCCTGTTATCTATAATTTAACCTTAATTATAAATTTATATTTTTAGTTTCTTTTGTTTTATAAAATGGAGGCCTCAGCACAGGTGAGCTACCCAGTGAGGCCGACATTGCTTAATTATAATTGAAATGTAAGATATTATATCAAATGAATAAATATAAAATATTTTTTCATTCAAAACTTTGAAACAGCTTCTTACGATTAAAAATTGAGTTTTCTACCGTATATTTGTATCTGTGATTATCAAGTAGTTAGTAGGACGTAGAAATCATTCATAAATAGAAAATATCCAACGTTTACCTGAATAAGTAATTCACACTGCAATTTCAAAGGAATTAACATGCAGAATTTGCGCGCTTATAAAGTTAACGATTTTTTTAATATATATTTTTTTAAAATCATTTATAATGATGTAGATGGATTCATTGGCTTTATAGCACTACAATCGGTGTATGTCTTCATATTAAAATTCGGGGGTATGATTTTTGAAGTAAAACATCTTTATGTACGCTTGACGGGGAGTAAGCTGGTGAATGCGTAACGAGAGCGTTACGAAAAGTGTAATCGGGCTAGGCGAACGGAAGTTGAGAGGGAGATATAAGTTAGGGAAGATAGAAAGAGAGAGAGTTACGTTTCGTATATTACTGTAGGGGCAAGAGAGACAGGTGCGAGTGCACATTTTCTTTCTCTCATAGCCAGTTACTTTTCGTATATCTAAGACACAGTGCAGGCCTATTGTCTGTATCACACTGTAGGAGCAAGAGAGAGCAGTGCGCGTGCACTCTTCTTTTATAAGTGAGTGAAGTTTTACTTCAGTCATGTGGTCTAAAAGACACTCGTTTTTTTTTATTATGGGCGGGAAATTTCCAAATCGAATGCTCAGAAATCACGTCTTGTTTTTCAACTTTATATGCGATTGCTTGAGTGGTTATGTTCATTGTTATTTTATTATTTATCATGTTTTATAAAATGCGAATTCTCCAGTACTTTATTATTTATTTATTATAATTTAATATGGCAGTAATAAATTTAACAAATTTAAGTGTTTTTTTTATTTATATTTTCAGAAGAGATAGATAAAGTTTCTGAACAAATCATTCAGCTCAAGGAAAAAAATGAGGAATTTTCGGAACACAAAATGACCTGCGTAAAGGAAATAGAGAGACTGAATCTGAGGTTTGAATTATTTATTTATAAATGTTATATAATTTTATTATGTACTTCTGATGGCCGTGCTTCTAAGAAGATTTTGACATTTTATGTATTTATTCTCCAAAGTATAGAACAAAATAAAAACATAATTCACTCATCTTACTTAGGCAATCCTGTGTTGAGATGAGCAGCATTACAATTTAAGTGAAACAATACATATCTACACATAAAATTAAAAACAAATTAATACAAAAATAAACACAGCATATGAGTCGTATAGTTCCTATCCACGATAAGTCCACTCGAGTAAAATGTTGGCACACCATTAAGGTAGAATCATACTAGGCCCACGCAACGCGACGCGACGCTACGCAAAGTTCCTGTCAATGTTCACACTAGCCATACGCGTCGCTGTGACCACGTGACAATAGGTCTCTAGTGCGCCGGCGCGTTTGATTTGACACATTTGACGATTTGACGTTTATTTTGTTATGTTTATGTGATTCTTTTCTCAGCAGACGACAGCTTTGCCATGTCTTCTAAAAGCGAATTTGAAGATGATTTGCTACAATTATTATTATTAAATCAATATTCTCGTAAAAAGAAAAATAAAAAAGTGAGAAGTATTTCGGTCCACAACATTAACAAACGAAGACAAATGTTTGGAGAGTTCCATACTTTAGTAAAAGATCTATAATCTGATACGGACGATTCTTCATATATACTTTCGTATAAGTAAAGTGGTATTTGAAGAGCTTCACAGCATAATTGAATATGATACAAAAAAAGAAAACACACGTCTTCGAAAGTCAATTTGGACTAGAGAAAGACATTCATTAGAGGGGTATAATATTGAAATTAGTTATTTATTATATAATCGTATAGCAGAATCTCTATAATTTTGAGATTTGATATTATAAATAACTTCGTGCTCAGTTTCAATGAACTTTTCGTCACCCATTTTTTAATAATAAATGTCAATAAAACAACCACAGATATAGCGAAACGCGTTATGCTTAGATAACACCAAAAAGATGTGAAATCATCTCATAGTAGGCGTGACCATACCCCCTCTACCTTCCACACGGCCCACGCCGATCTGGCTGTGGCAGATACGCGTCGCATAGGGCACCTCGGTTTGCGTTGCTTGGGGCTAGTGTGAATCTAAAGCACCCGTTTCCATAGAAAATGTATGGAAGATAAGTAGTCCAGATATGGAAATGGTGACGTTAACCTACGTAGCGTCGCGTCGCGTGGGCCTAGTATGACTCTACCTTTAGTTTTTCTATTATAACTTTTAAAAATAAAAATATAGAAAGTTATTTATTTAGTGTGCTTATCATAGGTAGTTCAACAACAAATCTCACGAAATAAATAATTTTCTAGGATTTTATTTTTTAAAATTATAATAGAAAAACAAATATATATAAAATAACAAACAGTGGACTTATCGTAGATAGGAACTATACGACTCATATACATTCAAGTTATTCAAGCTACAAATTCTATAGTTGGGTCGTACATTTACAAGGACAATAATAACATTTCACTGAATACCAAGTATAATGGAGTCAAACTTGGTTATAAATAACACAAGGGGACCAACTAATACCTATAGCCATTACTCGTTATGTGTAAAATGATTTTTTTTATTGTCATATATCTCTACCTAGCCTCGAACACTTCCTCGAAATATTTCATCCATCTCTCTTTATTTTCTTTCTCATTCGTCAACATTTGTCCATCTTTCGATTTTATCATTTTCTTGCTTCGGACCACTCCGGGATCTTTTGACCTGCTTCCAAAATGGTTTAATGTTTTCTTAGAAGTGGTTTGTCATTTTGATTCCCCCTTTTGTTTCTTTCGTTCTTTCACTCCAAAACTTACTCTTTTCTTCTCCTCTATTCTGCTATCAATTTATTCACCAACTTATAATATATTTTCAAAATACGAGTACGTATTAAGTACTTATTAAAAAAAAAAATTTTGAAAATTTTTGCTTTTATTGATAAAACTATTTAATTTTTATTGATAAAACCAGGTGACTTGTACCTGGCTTTGCTCAGGGGAAGTAGAGGTTAATTGTGTTGTTGGAAGGATAGGTTAATTCTTCTCTGTGGCGCTTTAGCCATCTATCCTTTCCAGCGTTGATATCATATTTTGTACATATTTTTGGCAGATTAATTAAAGAACCTACTTAACCTACTTGACTGGTCAGTGACTGAGTTGGCATCGCATTTGGGTGCCACCCGGGAGTCCCGTGTTCGATTCCTCGGCTGGTTAAGTCCTCCATCACCACACAAGCAACATTTTCCGCTTACTGTGTTGGTAGTAGGAGATTTTCAAATATTGTTGTGTTATTCGTAACCTGGGAATGTTTGTCTTTCTTTTAAAAAAGAAAATAAAAAAATCGGTTATTCTTATCTTTTCAGATTGCAGCTATGCGGATTTTACAACGAGCCAATCACCAACGAGAGACTTTAATAGGTACTTTCTCAACAGAGATGTTGTATTATGTAAGAAATCAACCTGACAAATGTAGAGACTAGCTAGTTAGATTAAGAGATTATTTTTTGGCACCGGTACACCAAGGTGCCGCATTTGCAAAAAAACTTACAAGAGGCTCCCGATATATCATTGTTTTTAATTTATATACCATCTAAACTTGTCTGCACGGCAATGCACAGAACACAAAAGCCGTAGGTACATTGCATATTTTTATAATATTATGTTTCAGATAGAATTCAATGCATAAGGACAAATTGTATTACATTTGCACAACCAAATAATAATTTTACTACAGGGCTGTATTATATAAATAATATTCTTTTAAGGTAGATATATAATTTTTTAGAATCGTATTAAGTCTAAATTATAAAATGTTATATAAATAAACAGGATGAATTCCAGGATTGATTAATTCCAAACACCAAAAGTCATTATTTTAGGAAAGTTATAAACATTGTTTACATTACATAGTACCTTTATGTAATCGTGTCCTTACTATTAATATTAAAGTATTTTTAATCAAAATTAAAAATATGTAATAGTTACATAGACATACAAATAGATAGACCAGAACATACAGATGAGGGGTAAAAACTAACTATGGCGGAGTGGAGAGGGGGACGACAACTGTGATTCGCCAATAAATCAATCTAACAGTATATAGGCATCTCGCATTATAATATGACCATTTAGTTCTTAAAAGTAAAATCTGCTTTTGAATAAATAGACCTTTTTACATGGGAGCGCGAATTGCTCGCCACGATGTGAACAAATATGTGAAGTCCAAATTCGGCAAAGTAAAGTTTCACTTTTTTTCGGAGTGAAATATTTTGTTTCCGTATTTAGTTAAGACACTTTTACAAATGCTTCATAATTTACTTACCTCAGAAAACAGCTTTGTGTTTCGCGTCGCCATGTATCTTGATGTGATAGTATGTGTTATATTATATGATCTGAATAAGCCTAAAATAATGCTTACCTATGGAGTGTAATATGAAAATTGGGTTTATTATCTTTTTCACTTCAATTTTTCATGTTTTCATAACACAAGTCAACATTTTTGCTGTGTTATTTCGTAAAATGTACCGATGAGAGCTCGACACTGGTCCGGACAAGAATGATGATGTCACATTTTTTAGATTCACGCGAGGCTCTCGCAAGCCCAGCCGGTTCCGATGGAATGGTTCCAATAGGAGGGGGAAATAATACGCCTTTTATCACTTAGGGCAGGTCCATCTATTTGTATGTCCATGAGTAGTTACTATTTAGTACAAATTCTGCAACCTTATTAAATAAGATTAAAACTGTAGGTGTCCTTTTGTACAATTATGCAATAGTGAAATATGAACATTAAAACACTCTTTTGTTACCAGAAATTTAAACTTATTATTTTGCCAAACTGAACATATAATAATTATTGTTATCAACCCTTTGCATCTTAAGTTTAGTACCCACGCTCATTCATGCTCGATGTTTTACGCTTATTTGAACATGTCTCAATGTGTGTACCGTCGCACTTGATGCTTTTTTGTTCGATATCGAGCGAATATGCGAAAAAGATTTAAGGACCGTAATTCTTGCTCGATGTTGACAGATATTTTTGATTTGACAGAGGTTCTTGGTGGTATGTATATCTGTGAAGTCTTGTGTCGAGCTGCTCGAATGTGTGGACGCAATAGCGAGCATGGTTCCTTGTCAACATGTTCGATTAAGCCAAACCGTTGAGCATGATTATACTTGTGTAGCTACCTTAAGGTTTTAAAATTACAATGTATGTTATATGTTTTTATCCGTATTCTGGGATAACTTTAAATTTTTCTGCTAACTCACATTCAATATTACATATGTGTAATTTTTGATCTGGTTGACACTTTTTACTTTCAATCTTTGTATAGTTTTAGTTCTCATGTTGCTACAACTTTTATATTTATTTATTTTCAAACAAAAAAAAAGTATTATGAAAAAACACTTAAACTTAGGTTCCTACATAATAATGTAAGTTAATACATAGTTAAACATTTATCATTTCATTTTTCAAGTCGTGAGGCATTTATTATTTGTAAGCCATTTTTTATTTATTTATTTATGTCTCCCATACATAAAGTAATTTTATCAAAGCATGTTCCTATTTTAACACCACTCAAAATGATTTGCCATAAAAATAAGATTTTAACTGACATTGAGATAGATAATGTTACATTTTTTCTGTTCAGTCTTTATTTTACAAGAGGTATGACAAACTGAATGAAATATAAATTATACACCAAAATAAGAAGTCTTTTTTTCCTTTAATATATGTAAATGGTTTTCCAGACACAAGCTATCACATATGGAGTTTAATAACTTACCATCTTACTAATTAGATTCTTATAATCTGGTTCAATATTATTTGTACGGTAAAGCCAGCCTTAAACTACAAAGGCATACAATACAGCAAACAAATGCCGTGGTAATAAGTCAAGTTCCGACCTTGTGCGCCGTGTATTTGTGCAAATACATACATACTTGTAGCATATTTGGAGTAAATATGTTTATGTCATTTTGCTGTCCGATGACATTTTTTTTCTATAAAAACATTAAAAATATTTTTCCACCACACGCCGCAACTGACTAGTTAAAATAGTTAGCGCGTTTATAAGCGTTGCGTTTTGTTCCAACAGCATTATTATCACACGAAACTGCGCGTATAGCTCAAACACGTCACGACAGGATATATCCCGTATAGCGATAGGAACAGTAGCGCGGTGTAATTGAAAAACATATTTTTTGTTTTTAATAGAAAAAAAATATCATCGGACACCAAAATGGCAACTACAAATATGCCCAAGAATCGCTGGTTAAAATTCCTCAGGTATGTTCTGTTACACCCTGTATTCAAATTAAGTCACTTCCTGAAAGATATTATTGATATTTATCAAAATTTAAATGTAAACCCTTGAAAAATTTCATTTAACACTTTTTGTAGATTTAAGTAAGAAGATGCACTTTATCAGAATTGTTTACATCAGCTATAGGTATTGTGTATTTTTGTATTATGGTTCTAAATTTCTATTTGTCGTTATTTTATTGGTCAATGACATACATATTATTATCACTGTCATTTATTAATTTATACAGATTGTTTATAACGCCAATAAATAAAATAAAATATACCTGTGCGTGTATATTTACACCGCATTTATAAGTAAGGGGGTGAGATGTTAACATCTATTCAGAACCAAATCGCCAGTTCACATGCCAAGAATCACCGAAGATATAAATTGTATATATATTACATATATATACATATATTTTTTTTTTTTTTGATTTTTTGGACAATACATAAACATAGTTGGTAACAGAGTAATAATAATTATATATATAATATTTCAACAGCAGAAAGGCTAATTGACGTGTGGCGACCAGAACAGTCGCCCCCTTTAGCCACAATACAGTCCCGCCACTGATACAGCCAGCATATTCTCGAAAGGTACACCTTACCTGCATACCATGCCGCACACGGCTACACATTTCGGGAAGCGCATCGAAAGGCCTCGACTCAACAGCCGTCACATTCTTACGGCCGCGGAATGTTCCAGAGTCTTCTCCGTTTTACTTGGCGTTCCGGGTAGTTACTCACACGGTCGGCTATATAAAGCGCAGCGACACAGCGCTAGTCAGTCAGTCAGTTCCAGTCTCTAGTATCAGTAACAGCTCACTAACACACATAGACAGTACATCAAGTGATAACCTTCCAGTGCGGTACCGGCCAGACTCTCGGCGACTCACTGCCGACTGTGCCGGTGCATCATCAACCTTCGAGGATGCAACATCTCGCAGCTAACATGGTCCATCGCACCATTAGCTCAAGAGACACAATTGCCCGCGACATAAGGCCCGCCGCACCTTCTTGTCACGCAGGCAGCAACTTCTCAGCCACTGAGACTTCATCCTCCTCACGAGGTTTACCGCAGCCCATCTCCGTGACTCACCGCGTCGAGCATCCATCCTGGATGTCAAGGTCTTCTCCACCACCACGGTGCGGAACAACATGCTGGCGACATGCAGACCCATGGTCTGCTACACCACTGCATCACCGACCTTCATCACTGCAACACCTACGAGTCTCATCATCATCAATTCGCTCCTGTCTGCACACTGTTACTTTACACCAAATTTACCATCGCTACGTAGCAGCAATAAAGGCTGACTCAATACATCGACTGACGCCTTTCATTTCATCGTCCCTCGTCTCTGCCGATCCGCGCGTCCGCTCCCTCAACTGGTGACCCCAACGTGATCAGCGTCCGCTCCCTCAGACGTAACCGACATTTTTCCGACTTTCACCTTCTATTTTTTTTATATTAATTATTCTTCAAATTATATAAACCTTGAGTACACACATCGACAAAGTTTTTTTTTACAAGTAAATTTGCATCAAAATGAGAAAATCGAAAAAATGTTGGTTACATCAATTAGCTTCTCTGCCGTCGTTAAGAAACATTTCTTGCCGTCTTCATAATATTGAATTTTTTCGTCTAGAGATGTACTTCCATAAATAGCTACGCTTGTATGTATGGGAGGAAGGTGTTATTATAAATAATTTTGAAGTGAAAACATCTTTAACACCGTTGTGATTTGAAACTCGATGAAACAAAAAGCGACCTTTCCCATAATTCATGGTTCGGCTAGCATTTGTATACGCAGCCTAACACTGCCAGATATTGTATTTGTCGTACCATTTGATTTAGAATTTTTACGGAGATATCGAATTTCTAATTTAAAATACATCACGAAATACACCCGCAACGCATTGCCTGTTTATGATTTCATCCTTCTGCATGTAAATATCTCCAAGTTAGGGGCGATCTATGAATTACGTCACATGAATTTCATGATTTTTTGACCCCCCCCCTCCGTCCTTGTCACACATCGTCACATTTGTGAGACCCCCTCCCCGCTAGTGTGAAGTCACATATTTTGCAATTTTACGTCTCAAATTTTTTTTGTATTTTAATAATTTAGATTTTTACATATGACTTCACAGAGCTGTTAACCTTCCCATACCCCTTGTCACACAATGTCACACTTCTCTACTCTCCTTCCCCCTTCCCCCCTTAACCCATTGGCCACAGAATTAAGAGCGTTTAACCAGCCAGCGGCCAAAGATCTACATTTCGTCGAAAGATGTTCTTACGGTCGTACAGGGCGGTTCCAATGAGAAAGATTAATTACTCTCCGTACCAGCTTTTTATAATTATAACTCAATATCGATTTTATTTCATTCCAAATTTGCTTTAATTTATACCTACATCCAAAAATGCTGAAAGGCGTGTTGATAAAACTATTAAAATTATGTACTTTTTGTAATTATTTTTTTATCACAAGTATTTATCCTTTTTCAATAATGTCTGAGCAAAATAAGAATGTAAAAAAATCAGAAATATATTAGTCTGTAAGTGCGCAAATAAACACACAAAAAGACCAATTTTCGTCAAGAAACACATGTACGTATATATTTTTTAATGATTTTATTTAAACTAAAATTAAAATTCTGTAACATAACCAGATAATATAATAATTTATTTTACTGCATGATTATATGATTTGAAATGGGTGTTGTACAATACAAAATCTTTTTTGAAAATTTAACAAATATGGTATAACCTTTTTACACTAAAAAAATTTTTTTTTCTCAAAATTTAAAACATACATTTACTAGATAAAAGAACAATCTTTCGAAATCAATTTATAATTTTTTGTGGAAAAAAGTCAATACGTCTAAACACTGATTTAAAAATGACATATTTCTGGTTTTCTCTGGTTATGCTAATGAGCTAAAAAATTGGCCTTCACCACCGAATTAATTTTGTACCAAAAATTGAAAACCTGCATTGGTGTACTAAATCTATTTATTTATTTATTTACGCCTATTTAGGCTTTTACATAAACATATATAAAAATATATTTATAAAATTCTACTCATAAATAGTGCAGGAAACGACTGTTTAAAACACTTGTATAAAAATAAATATAAAGTAAAAATATTATTGAATTGGTCCACACAGTATGTAGGTACAAAATATACAATACGAGTAAGAAATCCAAAATAGTTTATTTCTTTCAGCCGACAAAATACTGTTAATGTTTTAGTCAATTTAAATAGCTTTATAAAAATATTCCCCTTCTTGATGAAAAAAACTTCAATAAGGTTTGCTTATGTATTAAAATTGATGTACAAAATATATCAACATCATCAGAGTATTTGTTTCCTAGCTGTATTGTAACTTTTGAACCATAATATATTCAAATGAATCAATTTTTAAAAATTTGTTTACATATTGGATAAAGAGTAAGGAAAAATATAAAAATTAAAATTTAAAAAATATGAACATAACCTTCTCTTTATTCGTAAGTTTTTTTTTCACATTTTTGTTTATAAAGTTACAAAAAAACATGATATTCATAAATCGAACATTAATAATTTTTGTTTTTTACATACATTATATACTAATAACTAATAAAATAATTTGGTATGATAGTACTCAAAGCAATCAGGGATGTGCAGGGTCACTGCCAAAAGCCTAGAACCACTCGCAATTTTGAAGAAATTAAATGGCGGCTGGCTGCATACAAAACTTGGAACACAAAAATCAGTGAAAAAACATAAGAAACATAATATTGCCAATTCTACGAAATTAATTATTAACTACCTACAGAGCGTTCGGCATTTACATTTTTTTTTAAATGTCAATGTCATGCTCATTTTCCGTTTTTTGGCGGACCTGCTCTAGTCCGTCAGCGCGCCTGGGTTTGTGGTTAAGTACCTGAGATGCACACCCGGAAGGCTGCCGGGGTTTGTTGCCAATGGGTTAAGGTGTGACGTAATTTATGGATGGTCCCTTAGCACAAAATTTAATTTTGGATAATTTATTTATTTATTGGATAAAAACCTATTATTTTTAATCTTTAGGAAGTCAATTGTAGAAATATTGTAGGTTGTGATAAGAAATGAACAGACTTATGATTGGTGTGGACGTGAAGTAGCTCAGTGCGTAGGACGCTGGGTGGCGGTCTCTTGAAGCAAGTTAGAAACTCACAAGAAACTGCTGTGTACCGACTGCTGCCCTTTTCAGGACAAATAATTATTTGTTGAGATTGAAAAGGTAGGTTATTATTAATAGGTGTGTTTTAAATGAAAATATTGTTTTGTAAAGTTTACATATTATTTATTAAAAAAAAAACTGAAATAATTAAATTATACATTTTATTGATATAAACGTAATAGCTAACAATACATTCAGCATTGGACGGGAGAACCATCTGGATTTTTCGGTATATTATTAGGCTTACATACTTTTGTTCGGCCATTCGAGCCATACACTGAATTGCAAGTAAACGTAAAGTAACCACATGTTGATGATTTCGAGTAATATGTATGGCTAAACTTTTTATCTTCTAATAAATCACTTTGATCTGCATTCAATTCACCTGCTACTGTTTTTGTGACCGTTACATAGCTGTCCTGATCTTTTCTCCTTTTTGGATTCAAATTATTACGGGGACGCTCAGGGATTAACAAACTTCTAGAGTTTTGACTATTTATGTTTTTAACAGTAGGTTGAGGGCTTTTTTGTACAGGCTGTGTGTAAGTTATGTTTCCTACGCCCGGAGTGAGAGTTATGGATTGTGCTTGGGAGTCTCCATTTTCATCAGCGAATGCAAAGGTCTCATCTCCCTGTGAAACAGAGCTAACCCTTCCTCGGAAGCCAATGGGTATTGTATAGCCCTGCGTACCAGGAATTATCTCTCCCGGTTGAAATGTCATCCCTTCTTTTAAAGTATCCGTAGTGGAATCTTTGACAATGTGTATCCCACTCTTATCAAGAGAGCCAAGTAAAATATGCTGCTTTTGACCGTGTCCAGTTTGCTGGAAAACAACATTTTGAGGCTGATTTATTACTTTTACACTTTGATGAGTTGCCTCTGTGCTTTGATAGAAATCACTGTCATATTCATCTTCTTCGAGATCTTCGTAGTCTTCAATATTTTGAGTATCTTTAGCATCAATATCATCCACATCAATCATGTCATTTTTGCTAGATGGAAGAAGTGTGTTTTCTGTAGTATTTATAAGACTTAAACCGTGGTTAATACGACTTGCACCGTGATTAACATTACTTGCACCATGGTTAACGTGACTTGAACCATGATTAATATGACTTGCACCATGATTAATGTTACTTACACCATGATTAAAATTACTTGCACCATGATTAACGTGACTTGCATCATGATTTACATGAGTTTGATCCAAATTTTTCGTTTCTGATTCTTCCATCACCTCTTTAATAGTTTTTTCAATTGGTGTTTTCTCTTCTTTTTCTTTGAAATCTAACTGTGAAGTTTGTCGATCTGTTCTGATAGTTTTTGGTGCGAAAACATCAAATGGTTTCATGCTTGTTCTATTTTTAGATAGAAGATCTTTTATACCGGATCCAGCCTGAGCTGCCCCGTTGTAACTAATGCCATATTTGAATTTGCCCTGGATTTGTGTTTGGGATTGCCCTGCATAGTTTCCTGATTGTGCGGATGCAGTTCCACCTCCATAAAATGGTGAATCAGATTTATCGTCTTCCACTGCACCTTCTTTATGAGGTTGGAAACCAATTTGTGCTTGAGAAGATGTGCTTCCAGGTCCGTTTGCTTGTGCATCCGCGAGACCTCCCTGAGAACTCGCTTGTACTTGAGTATTTGTGCCGTGGTTCCACCCACCACTTTGAGCTTCAGCTACTGTAGCGCCGGTTTCCGTGGCTAGCTGTAATTGTGCTTGAGATTGTCCGCGTCCAGCTTTACCTTGAGCATTGCTTGTTGCGCCATCTTTTCCTACGGAAATTTGACTTTGTGCTCCTCTGTTAGCGTCTATTGTTTGCGCTTGGGCAGAGAAAGAACCTGAACCAGTATAACTGCCAGTGATTTGGGATTGCGCACTTCCTCCACCATGAGTTCCAACAGATGATGCGCTTGCCTGGGTACCGTTTTGTATTTGCTGTATACTTGTTTCTGCCTGGGAATTTGAATCATCATCTTCTGGAATTTCTTGACCTTGCTGTGATTTATCACCAGTGTTACCATAATTATTTGTTGGATATCCAGTATCAGTGTAGGGAAGCAAATTATCAGCATATCTTGATGAGTCACCCCTGCTTGGGTAGCCGTCAGTTCTAGATCCATATCCGGCTGTAATTTCTCCGTCTGTTGGTTTACCATATACATTGGTTCCCGTTCCAGTACTTGTTCCAGGAATGTAGGTTTGAGGAATTTGTGAATATGCACCAGGTTGGCCTGGATAATTTCCCTCTTCAGTTTGAGTTGGATATGTGTCGGTATTGTATGGATATGTTCGACCATCAGATGAACTAACTGGTCTTGGTTGTTGGTTTGAACCAGGTATTTGCCCCTGTGATCCGACATTTGTTCCTGGTGAATATTGACCAAAGTCACCTGAACCGATTGGATAATTTCCTTTTTGTGACTCATATTGAGTATCCTTATATCCTTGTTTGGAAGATCCAGGTGCATATTTGTCTAATCCTGTTCCATATCCGTCTGGAGCATAATCTTGTCTTTCAGAGTCACGATCATATTGTGAATACGGTTTTTGACCGCCAGGACGAGGGGGAATGTTGGAAAATTGATTTGATGGCTGCCTACCAGGATATTGACCTCTCCAGGCATCATTTATATCTCCTGATGTTGTAACTCCATATTGATGTGTTTTATCATATCCTCCCTTTGAAAAGTCTTGGCCAGATGGACTATATTCTCCAGGTCTGATTCCTTGTCCATCTTGTGTGTATGTTCCAGGTCTTTGGCCTTGTCTGTCTTGAGTGTAAGTTCCTGGTCTTTGACCTTGTCCATCGTTGGTATAAGGTCCTGTTCTTTGTCCTTGTCCACCATGGGTGTATTCACCTGGCATATGACTTTGTCCATCCGGGACATATGTTCCTGGGCTTTGACCTCGTCCATCTTGGGTATATGTCCCTGGTCTTTGATCTTGTCTATCCTGACTATATGACCCCGGCCTTTGACCTTGTCTGTCTTGAGTGTACGTTCCTGGCTCTTGTCCATCATACCCCTGTCCATAAGCTCCAGGTATTTGACCTTGTCCTCCTTGTAGATATGTTCCGGGCCTTTGACCTTGTCCTTCTTGGACATATGTCCCAGGCCTTTGCCCTAGTCCACCTTGAATAGTTGTACCAGGCCGTTGACCTATCCCATCTTGAGTGTATAATCCCGGTCTTTGACCTTGCCCATCTTGGGTAAATGTTCCTTTTCTTTGACTTTGTCCTTCTTGAGTGTATTCTCCGGGTCTTGTAACTTGTCCTCCTTGGGCGTACGTGCCAGGTCTTTGCCCCTGTCCACCTTGGGTATACGTCCCAGGTCTTTGCCCCTGTCCATCTTGGGTATACGTCCCAGGCCTTTGGCCCTGTCCATCTTGAGTGAATGATACAGGTCTTTGACCTTGTCCATCTTGGGTATATGTTCCAGGCTTTTGACCTTGTCCATCTTGGGTATATGTTCCTGGCCTTTGATCTTGTCCATCTTGAGTGAATGATACAGGTCTTTGACCTTCTCCATCTTCGGTATATGTTCCAGGCCTATGACCTAATTCATCTTGAGTGAATGATCCTGGTATTTGGCCTTGTCCATCTTGGGTAAATGTCCCTGGTCTTTGACTCTGTCCATCTTGAGTGAATGATCCTGGTATTTGTCTTTGTCCGTCTTGTGTGTAGGTCCCTGGCCGTTGTCCTTGTCCACTTTGAGTGAATGATCCTGGTCTTTGCCCTTGTCCATCTTGGGTATACGTCCCTGGTCGTTGACCTTGTCCATCTTGGGTAAAAGTCCCTGGTCGTTGACCTCGTCCATCTTGAATATATGTCCCTGGTCGTTGACCTTGTCCATCTTGGGTAAATGTCCCTGGTCTTTGACCTTGTCCATCTTGAGTGAAGGATCCTGGTCTTTGCCCTTGTCCCTCTTGGGAGTATGTGCCTGGTCTTTGACCTTGTCCGTCTCGATCTGTTCCTGGTCTACGGCCTCGTCTATCTTCAGTATATTGTCCTGGTAATTGGCCTTGCCCGTGCACGTATGCGCCTGGTGTTTGTTCTCGCCCGCCTTCAGTATAATCAGGAGTTATTTGACCTTGTCCACCTTTGTAGAATGCTCCTGGTCTTTGAACTTGTCCGTCTGGACCGTAAATTCCTGGTCTTTGGTTCTGGTCGTACGTTCCTGGTACCTGTACTTGCGAACCTTTTGGTCCTGGTCTGTGACCACCTTCAAGATTTATTCCTGGAATTTGGCCTGGTCCACCTGGTTTAATCGTTGATGGTCTTTGAGTTTGACCACCTTGTGGAAGTCCACCTAATCTTTGACCCCTTCCGCCATCGATGTACGTGTCTACACCCTGACCTTGACCTGGAATTAGAACTTGTCCTCCTGGCGTTTGTGTTCCTGGTATATGCCCTTGCCTGTCTTGGCCGTATGTCCCTGGTATTTGGTCTTGTCCATCTTGAGCATATATTCCCGGCGGTCTTTGTCTTTGTCCATCTTGAGTATATGTTACTGGTATTTGTTCTTGTCCGTCTTGAGTGTATGTCCCTGGTCTTCGACCCTGTCCGTCTTGGTTATATATTCCTGGTCTTGTGATCTGACCATCTTGTGTATACGTTCCGGGTCTTGATCCTTGTCCACCTTGGCCATATGGATCTGGGCTCTGACCTGGACGTCCTTGGGTTTGTAGCCTTGAACCGGGAATTTGCCCGTCTTGGGTATTATATCCTGGTAATTGTACTCCTCCACCATTTTCTGTCGGTCTGCCAATTCCTCCACCTTGATTCAACGGTGGCTGACCTCCTGGCGTGTAAGTTCCCGGCGTTTGTCCGCGTCCACCTTGAGTATATATTCCCGGAATCTGCCCTGTGCCCTGCGGTCCTACTCCGGGAATTTGAGTGAATGAACCAGGTCTCCTACCTTGGCCACCATGTCCAGGTGTTTCGGGGCCGCTTGGGTACAGTTGTCCTGGACCTCTTGGGTCGGTGTCAGTTGGTGAAACTCCCATTCCTCTTCCAGAAGTTCTTCCGTCTGTGTATGTCCCAGGCCCTCTCAAATAACCACGTTGTCTCCCGGGATCCGCATTGTAATCTCCTCCGTAAGCTATCTTTTGTGACTGTGTATCACAATCTTCACATCCGGAACTAAATCCAGACTGGCTTTGCGCCTGTCCCATCCCACGGTTGCCACCTGAAAAAAAATTCAGTCAGAATAATAACACTCTAATACCAAAAAGTGTACAAACGGTAATTTTGTATTACCGGGCACTGACACTGAGTGACCGATTACCGAATAATAGAAAGCCTGATAAAGATATATGTATAAGTATATATACCTTGTCAGAAAAAAAAGCTCATTAGGTGTACAACTATGCATATTTATTTAAAATCTAGGATACCCGCGAGTTGTGCGTTGTTAGAATACCTTACTAAACCTTTTTATTTCTAGAAATTTCTAATACTTACTACGTAATTAATAGTTTTTACCAAAGATATTGAAACATAAGAGATGTGCTATCCGTAGTTTTTACTAAGTAGGACTGCGCTTCCGGGTGTCGACAATATTGTTTACCAATTAACGAATAAACTAAATGAACGAAAAAACTAAACGAACCTTAAACTAAATGAACGAATTCTTTCCGTATTCAAACTATATTGTTAACCAATACTAATGCACACCTCCAAAAAATTAACGAAATGAATAAATTCTTTTCGTATATATTCTTAATCCGATTAGGTAGTAAGGTAGTGATGGGATTGGTTTATTTATGGTAGTAGTCCACCTACAGTCGCGCGAACATCATAGCATATCTCTTTTGTATTTGAATATCTTTGTTTTTTACGCTAATTTGAAAAGTGATTTTTCTCAAAAACAGGGCTATATAAATTATCAAAATATTTGTAACATTTAGGCCAACTACTGGTCTAGTAAATTTTATAATGCACTCACTGACGACTGCTCTAGAGCCTTCAGGGCTTGACTCGGCCTCCGCCCTGCCGGGGGGAGTGGACTCTCCGATGTTTAGATACTGGGATTGTGTTTGCCCTCTGTAGCGCCCCCTGAAGAGCGGCTTGTAGGCGGTGGCGGGGGCAGAATCTCTACGCGATCTCGCTTTGAGCACTTTTTTCAAAATGCTGTTTTCGTAGACTACCTCTTCAATCTGGGGCGTATGAAGTCCAAGCTTTGGCCACTGAAAAATAATACGAGTTTATTTTCACATAAACGCCGCCCGTCGCAAATGCACATAATATATGTGTTCGGTAGGCGTTCAAATATTTATAATAAATTAATCATTTTAAAAAAAAACAAGTGTGCTTTAGACCACGCGACTGAAGTAAAACTTCACTGATACAGACAATACAAATGTGTTTTAGATATACGAAACGTAACTGGCTATGAGAGAAAGAGAGAAAGAAAATGTGTGTTCGCACCTTTCTCTCTTACCCCTACAGTAAATACGAAACGTAACTCTCTCTCTCTTTCTATCTTCACTAACTTATATCTCCCTCTCAACTTCCGTTCGCCTCGCCCGATCACACTTTTTGTAACACTCTCGTCACGCATTCAATAGCTTACTCCCCAAGTCAATCGTGCGTAAAAAAGTTTTTCTTCAAAAAAAAATCTGGCGGCGGAGAAGATTTTTTATCTCTCCTTACTACGAGTTAGCCAAAGAGATTTGGTTCAGGAGGAGTATAATCCTCCCCACCGAGAGAACCAGCAGGTTAGTCCTACAGATAGGAAGATAGAATAATCTTATGTCTGTCTAATAAAGTCATCAGGAACATAGTGACTCACGCGCTCCAAAATAGCTGCGTTCTTCGGAAGGAGTCGAATTTGTGAAGGAGAGATATTTCTCTCCTTCACAAATTCCGAGCATACCCAGAAGAAAGTTCGTCGGGTAGAGCCAGAGATCTTGGCCGTACTCCCTCGTTTAGAGAAAACTTTCTGATACTTTTCTAATATGAAAGAGCACCCAACCTCATGAAGACTTCAGATAGTTGAGCTACTCTCCAGTCTAGTGCGGACCAAGGAGAAGCAGTATATAATTCTCAGCGTATGTAGGTACACATCTACGGGTATCCAGATTATATTACATGTTATTACCATATCAGTTTACCTCTATGTGTAAGTTTCCATTCACCACGATTATTGTTTTTGAAAAAAAAATTCATTCAAAAATACAGATAATTTTTGCATGACACAGAATGGGCAAATACAATTTCAGATGTGGGTCATATTATAAAAAATGACCTTAGCACCATTATCTGGGGTTATTTAAGTGGCCCCAAATATCTCTAACTCAGTCCGTCCTCGGAAGAGTCAATGACTTATATCACTTATCTGTGACACTTCTAACACACTTTTGGTTTTGTCGCAATATTGGAGCTCTAATCAATTCGCCGCGAATCATAATATCGTGGGACCGAAGTATGCTTGCTAGCTCGTAGCTCATATACTCCCACAAGAAGATAAAGTCGTAAAGACGATGAATGTGAATTAGGACAAGAATCCGAGTGTTCAAAGTGATGTCAAATAATGTCCTCTACATTGTACTTCCGGGTCGGGTACTCCTGTAGACCTGTAGTGCCTGAACTCGGGACCTATGGTAGACTAGGACATTGTTCGCCAAATTATGTATTTGTTCGTCCTACTTTCCACCTTAGCATTTCACAATAATACATTTTTTATATGAACTCCGCAAAGGAATAAGTTAATTTTCGTCAGATCATCTTTGGGGATGCCGTGCATGGGTAGAGTCTCTTTAAGAAAAGAATTTGAGGAGGTTCTGGGAAGGAAAAAGGGATATTAGGAATCTGGGCGAGTCAGCGTATACAGGGGTGACGGATCTGCTCAGTGTAACACATTTCTTCAGAATGTTTCGTGGATGGTTCGAAAACACGACTATCATGGAGAGAATTTGTCTCTATGTTCCCGATGGTTATCTCCGTCACCGACAGCTTAGACTGTTTTATCTCACGGCTTGCAGAACTAACTTGCCAATGGTCATGCCAGTCGGGAGAGCTGTCTTGTTGTTAAATAGAATCTCTTCGAATATCGATTTATTTAAGATCAATGGAGCACAATTCAAAAGCTTTGTTGCTGTTAGTCTAAATCTGTTTATCTCATCTAAAATATTTTCTATTTAAAATTGTAATTTTGTAATTTTTTTAAAATAAATTAATTGAACTGAATCTATAAATCTATAGCCCCACTGCGCAAATATTTTCGCTTTAAAATTGTATTTTTTTTTAAATAAATAAATTGAACTGAATCTATAAATCTATAGCCCCACTGCGCAAATATTTTGGCTTTAAAATTGTAATTTTTTTTTAAATAAATAAATTGAACTGAATCTATAAATCTATAGCCCCACTGCGCAAATATTTTCGCTTTAAAATTGTAATTTTTTTTTAAATAAATAAATTGAACTGAATCTATAAATCTATAGCCCCACTGCGCAAATATTTTCGCTTTAAAATTGTAATTTTTTAAAAATAAATAAATTGAACTGAATCTATAAATCTATAGCCACACTGCGGCACAAGGCAATGAGTTGAGAGAATCCGGTAGGAGAGGTCAAATTGTCTCTCACAACTGGCCTCTGAAGATCCGGCCCGCCACGCAGCCGGTGGGCAGACGAATCTGCCGCCTAGACACGATAAACCTCACCTTATAAACTCTGACACCTCTGCTAAGTCACAAAATGTAGCGAACCACCTGATGTGACCAATGGCAGATGTGTTGATCATCCAATTGATGGTTCACGAGGCGGTGTACCCGAAAAAATAATTGAAATTATAATGATGTGTACGCAAAACTCAGTACCTAAGTAAGTATGTTAAATTTGACCTACTTAAATAAATTTGACGTTTCAACACCAGTAAATTATTGTTCCTTATCTTATTATAAATATACTAAGCTTGAGCATAATATATAGGTAGGTATATTTAAAAGAAAGTACTCATTCGTTGGTGAAATTACTATGAAGTAAAATTGGCTGATTTTATACATGACCAAATTAATAAATAAAATAGCTTCCCTCGTCAATAATTTGAATCTTTGTAGTTATCAATCAGTTTGGGAGGCGGGAATTGGTACCGCCGCCCCATGAACCATTTATTCGATAACCAATACGTCTGCCATACGTCACCCTAAGTAGTTCGGTACGTTTGGTGACTTAGCGAGGGTGCCCGGGTTCTTGTGGTGAGGTTTGTCTAGGTTTTGGCGGCGGATGACCTGGACACACTGAACTCCAGATTTCTACCTACCCGTCATATCTTTTTCCTTCCCAGAACTTCCTCTCCTTCTTTTCCTTAAAAATATCCTCTACACAGTATCCCCAAAGGTATAGGTCCTGAGGGTAATTATTTTCCTCAGGGCCTCCTGTGTGGAGCTATTGTAAAAAAAAACCAACTTATTTTTTTTTCAGGATCAATCTATGTAGGCACTTATATTTTTCATTATCAATTTCTATAGATACTTATATTTTTTCAGTGAACAATTCTGCGAAAGGAAGATGGAAAAGATTCGGAATAGTACCTACCTACATATACCAAAAGTAATAAATAGGATTCATAAATTATTTATTTGAATTTTTGACTTATACCCTTTATTCTTTCAATCTATAATCATTCTTTCTCTTTATCTTATCGACTTAAGTAAAGGAGCCGTGTATACAAATTGCGACTCGCGACCCGTGTATTAGACGGACCTACTGTCGAATTTTCCCTATCAAAGAAAAGAAGAAGAAGAAAAATAATGTGGGATCTTATCGACGTAAATGAAAGCGTGTAAACAAACATACGCTTGCGGCACGGCGTATTGGACGAACGTACGGTCGAATTCGCCCTAGTGGGCCTGGAGATTCGACCTTTCCGCCGCATTCATTTTAATTATTTCTACGTGTTACAAATATTTAAGATATTTCTAAATATTCCCCCCCCCCCCTCCCCCGAAGTTGTCTAGAAAAATAAAAAATCTGGTGCTTACCGCTAACTTTATAGTTGAAAAAACGGGTTACAAAGTTTTAAAATCGTTGTACGTAAAATACTCGTATATTAAGGAATTGTTTTTTATTAATTTTAAATATTATTTTTTATTTAATATTAAAATTTGATTTTGAGCAAACAAAAATTAAATCTATAATGTTGGGATCATAAAAGTAGTGAACGAGAAAATTTATATTACTTATATTATTTTATTTTTTATTTTATTCGAAACAGTAAGCTATAATGTTATAAATCCATTATTTTATAACGGATATACTAAAAAAAATCCTACGTTATATAGTGACAAGTATTTTCAGATCGCGCAGAATTACTGCATAAGATTTTTTTATCCCAATAAGTTAACCTAATTATCATGAAGTGACCAATATCATAAGATCACGCAAGACAAATGAGGTATTTTCAGGAGAAATGAGAACTTGATCTATGACCACAAGGCGCGAGAAAGACGTATCGTCTTTGCACACATAATATATCCCATGTAACGTTTTTAGCCAAAATGAGGATTTTGGCCAAAAATACTATTTACTAGCTGGGCTATTTACGAGAGTGTCTGGAATGTTTCACATTGATGTTCCCGATTTCCTATTCCCGAACATTACACAATTTTCCAGAATGTTCCGGGATGTTCTGGAACGTTATGGAATGCTCTCAAATACTCTGACTGAGGTGTCAGGGAGTTAATATAGAGACTAATATCTATGGAACAGGTGATGTCGAAGAATATCTACAGCACTGGCAGAAGTTGGATTTGCAATTATTGAAAGCATATTGGCATAACGTAATATTGCGTATGCAGTTTAAAAAACTTAATTTATGTTAGGTTAGGTTAGTATTACGTAATTGAAGTAATTTATGCTTTTCCGTACAACCTCTTGCTCAGCCGCCCTCTGAAGATATTAGTCCCACCTACGCTCCATAGATAATCGTCACCACTGGGACCGTCATATATATTTATCCGACCTTAGCTCTGTAGATATTAGTCTTCACTCTGAAGTTCATAGATATTTGTCCAACATATGAGCTGTAGATATTCGTCCGACATACAGGCTGTAGATATTAGTATCTGGAGTCGCTTTATGTACCCCATATGGGTAGCCCCATACAAAACGGGTAGCCCCGTATTCCAGATCATTCCACAACATTCAGCTGGAAAGTTCCACAGTGATCTGGGAAGTTCCGGTATGTTCCGGAACACTCCATCCTATTCCCGAAGAACGTTCCGGGATGTTCTGGAATGTGGTGGAATGCTCAAGAATACCCTGGAATGTTTTGAATTGTTCTAGAAAAAAAGCGGGCGTAACTTCCAGCCCTTATATCTTTAAAAGCTCGCCCTTCCGGTAAAAATGGGAACTTTCTTCATGGATGGGGAATAGAAGGCTACCAAAAAATATAACTCCCGTTATCGTACAGGGCCTCGTCTTTGAGTTTTAGCGGCATGCACACTGTACACTATTTTTAATAATGTATGTTGAAGATTAAGATTATCCAAAACCTTCTATACTCACCGACACACTCCACCACTCATTTCTGAAAGCTTCTAGAACTTTCTCCTTCCAAAACATCCTTGAGCATTAGGGAACCTTCCAGAACTATCTAGAACCTTCTAGACCCACCGACACACTCTATCACTCTTCCAAAATTTTCTATGGCTTTATCGAGCCTTCTAGAACTTTTCGGAACCTTCTAGACTCACCGACATACTCCGCCACTCCTTTCAGAATTTTCTACAGCTTTATCAAACCTTATAGAACTTTCCCAAACCTTCTTGACTCACCAATATACTCCGCCACTCCTTCCAGAACTTTGTACAGCTTTATCGAACCTTCTAAAACTTTTCGGAACCTTCTACACTTACCGTCGGACCCCGTCACTCCTTCCAAAACTTTCTACAGCTTTATATAACCTTATAGAACTTTCCAGAACCTTTTATACTCACCGATATACTCCTCCATTCCTTCCAGAACTTTCCAGAATTTTATCGAATCTTATAGTTGTTTCCGGAAATTTTTAGAATTATCGAAATTTCTAGAGTCTTCTTAGAACTTGCAGCCCTTATATCTTCAAAAGTACGCCCTTTAGGTAAAAACGGGTACCCTTATTCCCTAGGGGGATAGAGATCTACCACACCATATAACTCCCTTGATCGTACCGGGACTCGTTTCTGAGTTTTTGATATCCGCACGTTTTTTTTGACTTTCTTTTATAATATTTATTTATTATTTTGTATTCAACACCATTCGATTCATTTTTTTTCTCCATCATGAACAATATAACCCATATCAATATTTTCCATTAAATTTTTCATGGTTTTAGAGGAAACTTTGGCAATTATTTGTGAGTTAATGGAAATTAATTAAAAAAATAATTTTGCTCTATTTATTACGTAAATATGATGAAATATAAACTTATAAAATAAAAATGATTAAAAAAATAGTTTTTATGTTTCTAAATTCAAATTACAAATGGACAATTGATGTTTTTGATACAGATTTGACGTACATAAATTAAAATTTCTACGAAAGATTTTTTTGTTTTGTTTTTTTAGGTTTTTTTTTAAAATTTATTTCTTACTTTTCAACACCTTAACTTAGCAAGAATATATTTTTTAACAATCATAATTAACTCATAAAAAAATGCCAAAGTTGCCTCCAAAATTGCATTTTGCCTCATGCGAAATTGAATTTTTAATTACCAGTACGTCATAATTTAAAACAAAAATTGATAAAATAGCACTTATCCATGATATTTGCTGTACCTTTTCATAAATAAAATAATTTTTCAATTTGGTTGAGTATTTTCGCCTCAAATCCAATTTGAGATACCTACGTATGAAAAAGGCCGCGCCTACGTTTGCCATCTAAAATATCTTACGTGTTATTTACAGTGCACACAAAAAACCTGTGTGCAAAATTTAAGAAAAATTAGTCGGTTTTAATGAAAATTTAATGTAAAGTCCGCTTTTTTAATGAACAAACAACAATTAATAAAAATAAATAAAAACATAGGTGTTCCTAATTTTTTAAACGTTTTTTTTATAATCTCTAAAATCCATATAGGATAATTTGTGCCTACAACGACGATATATATTTTTATCACTTTCATTGCTAGGAATTTTAATTATATTCAAAATACTCCTTCTTTCTTTTATTAGCTTATAAAAAGTGGATAGCTCATTTAATAAAAAAAAAGTTTAATTAATATTGAGTCCTGAATTCCATTCGGAAGAATGACATGTCCTCTTTAAAATAGATTTTTTTTGTTTGTTAAGTTTGATCTAGCTAATATATGTATTTTTTTAAATTGGGTTTTTGTTTCATTAAACATTTTCAGTATTCACATATGTTTAGATGAAGACTTACGCTTTTAATTTTGTTTAATTAATTTTTTAAATTCTTCGAAAAAAAACTGTTTCGTGAAAGGTAATATTAATTTGTATTATTTAACGATAATATATTATTGTAATATACTGCCGCCGCGTGATAATGCAATTATTTCTGTTGGTAAAACAAAAAATTAAGTGCCTGATACGTTTTTATGTTTCTAATCTTTCATAAGACAAACCTAATAGCATCAGAAGACAAAATATAAAAGGAGATCCCTTGTTGTGTTTCTATTTTTAAATGTAAATAAAAAGACACGTTCTGAATTATTTTATACCGTACTTGGGAAGATGCGTCTTTGTGTTAGGATAGCTTTATACTCGTAAGTAAAATTTACGACTTAACATAAGTTTTTGACATGTTAGGTACTCCCAGAAGCGCTGTTCGGGAGTTCAACATGTGTAAATGCTCATGCAACCGTTTACATCTGTAAATTAATTTGCGGTAAGATACCTTCCTGTAAACAACGATCGGCTACCTGTCAAATTTCAAAACGCGATTTTGTCAATAAGGGCCCAAATAAAGTGTTGAAATAGAATTTGGCTTTGATTAAACAATTATCCATGCGCTTTTGTGTCATTAAAGGTGAAAATTAATAGAGTTCTTTCATTTTATCCGAATGACAGCTACCTGACACCAACTTCAATTTAAATATGTAGGTATCTAATGTTAAAAACAGAAACATTGAGAATAGAAGGGATTGGACCGATAATTGAATAGAAGGATACCTACTCATTTTCAGAAAACTTAAATAAGTGAAAATAAATACTAGTTTTATAGGAAAAAAGTCCTACGAAAACAACTGTCTTTTATTTATTGACAACTCAAAATAGCGCATTTTGGTACTATTTTTTGCGGTAAGTCTCTTAGCTTATCAAACTGATAACAAGTTCTGGAACTTGCTATAAATTACGTTACGGGACTTTTGGTGTCGTTTACATTAGTAATTTGGCCATAAATCGCTTTCGTGAGCGATTTACGGGAAAAAACTTACGAGTGTAAAGCCAGCCTTACTGATAGAATCGATTGTGTCGAGTGTTTCTCCATACTTCAAAAACATTTTTCTTGTAGTTACGTTTTTGTGTTTCTCACCCATTGAATCAAGTTTTTTTAAAACAAAAAACTTATTGATGCATTTGGGATATTTTATGATGTGAAATAAATAACAAAAAATATACTTACTTTTATCTCATTGTTGTTTGCTTCATTTCCAAGCTTATTGGTGGCACCTCCAATTTCCAGCGGAGCGCTTTCAAAGCTGTTTTCTTTCACAGCTTGGGGCGAATGATTTATCTATAAAAATAGTACAGATATTTACTAAAAAAATATTGTCAATAACAAGTAAGGTGACACACTTAGTAAAAACTAAACTTTTTTACAAAAATAAATTTCATTGCTTTCACCATGTATTCAACTACATATCGATCATATAAAAAAGTATGTACTTTACGGCGTGCATTTTAATATATATTTTTTTTATGAAAAATTTAAAATAAGTTAAATTCCGTTAATGAAGAAATTTACAAAATGTTAAGTACTCTGAAAGTTCCATTCAATATTATTTTATAATAAAAATTCATTCGAAGGTCTACAAAACCAGGGGATATGATTTTTGAAGTAAAACTTCTATTCGCGCGCTTGACTTGGGGAGTAAGCTGGTGAATTCGTGACAAGAGCGTTACGAAAAGTGTGATCGGGCGAGGCGAAGAACAGAAGTTGAGAGGGAGATATAAGTTAGTGAAGATAGAAAGAGAGAGAGTTACGTTTCGTATTACTGTAGGGGCAAGAGAGAGAGGTGCGAGCACACATTTTCTTTCTCTCATAGCCAGTTACGTTTCGTATATCTCAGGCTTATTGTCTGTATCACTGCAGCAGCAAGAGAGAGCATTTTTTCTTTCTGTCTTCTTTTATAAGTTAGTGAAGTTTTACTTCAGTCGTGTGGTCTAAAGCATACATTTTTTTTAACTTTCTTTTCTCTCTCAATAACATTTTGTTCTTTATAGCATTTTAAATTTCCGTGGTCGATATTATATGTACATTTCAATTTAAACATAAATATGTAGATGCTTATATCAACGCGGCTTACTTAAAAGGGTAGGTTTTTAATCTGAAAATATTGTGTTGTACGCTTCGTCGAGAATTTAACGTTATGAAGTTTTGAACATTTTTAACACATACTTACATGTATACACATCAGAAAAATCAATATCAAAATGGATTAAAAAATAATTTATTTATATGCACCTTACACAGGACGTGTCGATACACATTGTAAACTGGGTACATCGACCATCGATTACTTGGTACAATTCTAAAATGCATGCGCGACACAAATTATAATGATTATTACATATTATTACTTGAAATAAGTCTCTGATTTTCATTTATCGCAACTAATTGGTACACAGCTATTATTGAGGACACTCGCACAAAAATAATATGATATAATGTTTTACAGAAATAATAATAATATTAATAACCGTTGCAAACGCTCGCACGATAAAAGTATATTTGGAAGAGTAAAAATATTTTAAGTGAATTGTAATTGGAAGAATTACAATATAATTTAAATTAAGATTTATTTTGTTTTAAACCACTTTATTTACAACACACAATAGTCAACTAATTTCGGGTATAACTAACCTTCTTCAGGACTGTAATAATATAAATTTAGAGACATATAGGTATATATAAATATATAGAGATAACAATAAGAAGAGAGAGAGAGAAAAATATAGAGGAACAGAACATCAGAACCTGGTAGAGTAGAAGGAGGGAGCAGAGTATACCAGAAAAAAATAAAAATATTGTGTGTCGCAAATAAAGTGGTGGAAAGTAAATTTTCGTTAAAATTATAATGTCAAGCCACAAAGATATTGCTTCTTCGATAAATTAAAATAAAGTTCGAAGATTTATCAAAGTTTGATAAAAAAAAGATAAACAATAAGCAGTTGAAGTAAACATTGTTAGTAAACTAGTCCCAGCGAGAGTTCGTACAGACGTCATCAACATTCATTCTCTTCCTCCTCACTTTGAAAACGAAAAAGATACTAGAATGATTATGCCTCGTAATATCTCTCGCTGGTACTGGTATAACGCAGCAGTAGGTCTTACATAGAAATAAATTTGGGATAATTTTAGAGGACTATCCAAAGATGCATTACAAGGAGCTATACAAGGAATTGGTGTCTGCCAGAAGCAATTAAAAACAAGGAGCTTGATGAACTGAGACTGATATGCTACGAAGGGCATCTGCATGAAGCTTGCTTCTAAATATGTAATTGTCCCAGCGTGAGGAAGGAATGTTGAGAGAGTGGTAATCAAAATGAAAGCTTCGTACATAAATAAGTGGAGGTAAAGCTAAAGCAAAGATTGTAACAGTTGTTTCTTAAAATGGCCAGGAAATAAACTAGTTAGTTGAGTTAAGCCTTCAATCACGAAAAAGAAGCAAATGTTACAAAAATAGTTACAACTATTAGGGATAACACACAGATTAATAATTTTATATTATGTAAGTATTTATTTATATAATACATATTACATATATTTGACATTTCCATAGATAAGATTTATTAAATCACCATACTAGGCGATTGCCTGTTTCATGGTGATTAATTAAGGATAGTAACTTTGAGTGTAGTCTAGTGTAAACACATGGTTAAATTGGTAAAGTTATAATAAAAAATAAAAAAGAGAAAAAGAAGTGCGTAAAACAAACATGTAAATAAAATAAACCTGTAAACATATGGTACTAGTATGTAATGATGTTGAAAATTTATATCTTTATCTGAGTATATGAAACAAGTTGTAAACACTGTCATAGTCACTCATCAGAAGGTCAGTAAGCGCCTTTCTGAAAGTGAGATATTTGGCTTTAGACTTTATTTCAATTAATAAGTTATAATAATTATTATTATATGATTTGAGATGTCCAAAAGTACTACTTATCGTGATACATTTTTGAGTTAATATGCCGCGATGCGCTTCTTCCCTCTTCAGCCAGCTTTTCAGACAGCGTTACATCAGGTCAGATGTTCTGATGGCAGATGTTCTTTCCTATTGAAGGATAATGTGACGCTGACCGGAACATTCGGAGAGAGGAGAAAATAAGGAGGAAGCGCAACAAGGCATAATAACTCAAAAAGTAATCACAATAAAGTCATAATATTTAGTTAAATACAAATTTTATTTATTTATTTGGACATCCATTGGGCACATAAATATCTACACTGAAAAAAATATTTAAAAAAAAAACCAAAAAAATTCTGCCGTGATAAGTAAAAATGAAAACAAAGATGACTGTTTTTAGAATAAGTTAATTATTTTGCAACAATCCTTAACTGGTCAGTTAAAATTTTTGCCAAATTAATAATGAGAACCGTTTATGACCACTTACCTAACTAATAATCCTTATATATATATATATATATATATATATATATATGTGTGCATAAATAGGTACAAGTTATTATGATGAGAATTTTAAAATGAGAACAACCAGTGAATGTGATTCTATTGCATTAAAATTCAGATTCCATTTAATAAACAATGGTTGAAGAATTTTTTTGCATTTAAAATTTTCAGAATTTATTGTGATAAGCGGCAATAAAAGGTGTGGAGATTGAACGTGTAAGAAAAGACTAGTAAAGGGTGCATTGATTACGCGCAGGCAATAAATATACAAGAAATAAAGTGATACGTATGACGAAATAAAATAAAACCTCTCATAAAACAAAAAGTCTTACGTTTGGAACCAAAGAAATAGCGCACAAGGAATGAAATAGGTCAAATTATAAAAGATAACAAACGCCACGTATTTTTTTTTATCGCAACCACTTATTCATTCACTACTAATAGAAAAATTGACCATGAAATTTGTTAAAATCCACCAATAAAAAAGTAGGTATATATTATGAATGATATTTTTTAATATTTATCTTATGATTTGTGTAAATGGATGGGTTGTTTCGCAGAATTTGAACAATTCATTAAATTTCGAAGTTAATATTTAAGTTTTTAACTTAATGAGTAAAACCTCAAATTGTAATATTTAATTAATTGAAGACAATATTGTATGTCCCGTGTGCCCATATCTTTTTCTGATTTTTCTGTGTTCAGGTTTCCGATTGAGTTTCGCTTATACTGTCTTCATTTAATTAAATATTTCATTTAAGTTATAGTCAAGTTTTGTTAATATCCAAGTACTTTGAAACAACCGACCCATGATTTAATAACAACAAAACTTAAATAGATCTTTCACAGAACTAGAATGGTAAATTTGAAATTTGATAAATTGTTCAAATTCTGTGAAACAACTCTTCCTTATTATAATGAAATTTGATTGATGATGTGAGACAGGCGAAGGAGAATCAGAATTCTTTTGGAGATGATACTGTCTGGCTTGCATGCACCTTGTCACATTCGGAACAGCTGAGTTTATAAACTTCATTTCTTATTTCTTATATCAAGATTAATTTTTGGCTGGCTGTGCCGTGTTGTGGTTCATCGTTCTTTAGTACGTTTCGCGTTACAATGTCCATCATCACATGTGATGTGCGTGCAGTGCAGATGATACACTGAAACGCTATTCGAAATGTTTGCGCAACACGCCATCATAAACTAAAAATGAATCACTGTGATCTGTCAATCTGTTTACAAAACCGCCACCCAATTTTTCATTAAAAAACTTGAAGAATTTGAGTTGACGTACATAACACTGAATGGGTGTTTAATGGTTTCATCCATTTTCTATTAAAATGTGTATTTTAATCTTTGCTATTGCGTGGGTAGTGTAGTTACAACAATATTTATTTTCCTTCTAAAAAAAAACATGCAACAAACATTTTCCAAACTGGTTAAAAAACACTTTTCGAAACTTTCGATACAATCGGTGTGCACAAATAGAACTCTTTATGATGATTTGCTTGAACATCCCTTTCAGGAGATAAGTCCTAAATTGATCAGAATAAATCATTATTGTTCGGGATCACTTTTATAATGCTTATCGAAACAAATAAAAGTTACAGCCTTTTTCGTCTACAGGGCCGGCCCTGTTCAGGACCAATTGGAGCAGTCCGCTCCGGACGCCGACTTGCTTAGGCGCCAAAGAGCGAAGGTGCTGATATAATCCTTAATTCAGCCCCCTTGAAGCGCCGCCGTTTGGCTCAGGGCCTGCCCTGCCCGTCTACAAGACACGAAAATTCAAAGCCAATGAAAAAACTCATCAACGGCAATCTTGAAAACATCATTTTATGAGATTACATTGATCAATGATTAGACTAATAGTTATTTGAATTGTAGACCTCGCGTCCAAAATATAATGTTTCCAATTTTCTCTTATTAAATCAAATCCAAAATTTCCTCTGAATTAATCATAAGACCTGTAAATAGGTAAATAAATACCTACCTATTTAATTTTTAACCAAGTATTTCGGGAGACCTTTTTTTTTCAAATAATGAATTGTACAATTTTTCTAAAGAAAAATCACCATTTCAATGACGTTTCTTTTTTAAATTATCTGCAAAACCATACAGTTGAAAAAATGTGAATAATAAAGTCCAAATGAACAAAAAATAATCTTTACTGAATTATTAAAACAGCCACCATCTTGAACCGGAAACGAAACTTACAAACAAATTTACAGAGACGAAATGCGAAACTGTAGAGTTAAAACAGGACTACGCTATGCTCAGTAAATTATTATAAAAAAATATGGATTGCAAATATTTTTTTTAATTTAAAGATACATCTCACAAATTTATAACTATTTATCCAAGACATCCAAAAGTATATTTTCATGTAATTTTCCGCGTCCAACGACCATATAATTAAAGTTTCTATTTTGCATTTAGGAAAACAACAATGGAAAAAGAAAATCTCAGCAGCTTTATTCAAAAAAGGTGTTGCATCATTCCTCGTATTAAAAAAAAAGTTAGCTATGGTGGCTCGAAATGCTATAGCGGTGAGAATATTTACATTAAATTTGCCTACCTTCTTCAACAACAGAAAACCATTAAAACTATCGCTGCTTTTATTTATTGGTTACCTTCATTTCACAAAATTAAAATACAAACACTCGCATAAAGTTATGCAATAAAGACGACGCAGGGTGCAGATCACCCCTGGCAAAGAAGGCGGTATGGAATGCCAATGAACTCACCGTGGGGTGTAGGGAGTGAGCACGATGCGCGGTGAGCACGACCGCCAAAGCAGCAACGCAAGTGCTGAGCCACGGCATGGCCGAAGTCTCCCCACTAACTGTACCACGCGGTAACTGCCTCTCGTCTCAAGTAGTCTCCCGGCCTGCTCCCTCCCCGCGCATCTCGCCTTCGATTATGAATGACATCCTCCCAGATTCGATAAAGATCCCCCCACCACGCCGTACATGATTGCCCCGGTTCTTGAGAATAACATGTCATTGTTTTTGTGGAGTACTAATGTATTCACGGCGTTATCGGAGGCGCTTTTCAGCGAACGAGGAAACCAGAAGGCCGCTAAATTGCCTGGTTCTCTTCGGCAGCCACGCAGGAAATTACTAAGATTGCTGGTTGGGGTGTTTTAAACTCCATAATTGCGCTCTTCTTTGCTATTGTTCTACGTTTGAGCTGTCCCCATAAACGCTGAGTATTGGTCAGTTTCAGCTTTTGATCAAATTGTGATAACTAGAGTAACGGTCATGTTATGCTTCTAAGTAAGTAATCGGTGTGATGGACACTGCAATGCTATCTCCAACTTTGGCCAAAGGAGGAGGAAGCATTTCACGACATAACGCCCCAAAATAATCAATCTCTATAATACTTTTGGCCGTAATAATCTTGAAACATAACCAAGTGTGTTTGAAACACTCATCGTGTTTTTTCTATTATATTTTTTTCAAAAGACATGGGCAGTGGCGGACTAAAGGGGGGCGGAGAGGGCGGCCCGCTCCGGGCCCCATGTTCCCTTGATCAAATCCTAAACAAGGCTTAAGGCACCAAAACACTGTTTTAAAAATTATCATTTTGTTAAATTTCATTTTCTGAAAGATGCACCCGTTTAGTATGCTCTCACCAAAAAGTAAATTCGAAAAATTGACGGAGATACAGCATTTTATGTGAAACCGTTTGAAATAGTTTGTATGTTGAATTATCCTTCAGCAAAACTTTGAATGCGTTTTTCTCGAAACTTTTTAACACGTTTTTCAACCTGGTTGAAAATCCAGTGTCTATGGCACCATATAAGGGAATTTCGATATCTAAAAAATGAAAAAAATGTCGGACCAGCAAATTTTAAGTCCGTAAAAAAATTAAAACAATTTTAGATACAATACTTACTTAACTAAATAGATTCCGGCCTTTAAAGATAGCGGTCTGTGAGACCCCACGTCTATAGTAGTGTAACAAAAATGTAACGTCCATAATTAAATGTTAGTAATGCTCTCACCAAATATTGTAAAATTATAATATTAATTATATTATAAATTTTTTTATGGAAAATTTTCATCGTTCATAAAAATGAAAATAAAATAGAAACCCTTTATAAATGAATCCCTACGTGGTCACATGGTCAGGGCAGGATTAAACGTGTCGGGCCCCTAGGCAATGCACGTCTCTTTCCCTTAACCAGGGGCTCCTAGCCGATGTGGGGCCCCTAGACAGTGGTCTTCACTGCCTTACTGATAATACGGCCCTGGCCACGGTAACTGGATTTTCGAACAGTTTAGTTTTTTAACAGTTTTTACACTTGGTGCATGCAAATCGGATGTATAGTTTTTCTAATATGTTGTCAACCAGATTGAAAAACGTAGTTTTGAGAAAAATACCTTAAAAGTTTTTCTGAAGGATAATTCAACATACAAACTGTTTAAAACGGTTTAAAATAAGATGCTGTATCTCCATCAATTTTACAATATTTGGTGAGAGCATTACTAACATTTAACTATGGACGTTACATTTTTGCTTCACTACTATGGACGTTGGGTCTCACAGACCGCAATCTTTAATGGCCGGAATCTATTTATTTAAGTAAGTATTGTACCTAAAATTGTTTTAATTTTTTACGGACTTTACCAAATGTAAATAAAACAAAAAATCTATCCATTTAACAATCAAATGCACTTTTCAGTCATTTTTACTCGAGATCACTTTGTAGGAACATTATCCAAGGAAAATTACTTTTTCAGTAAGTTTCACTAGTTTTACAATAAAATATAAAAAATATAAAACACTTAACATTAACTTCTTAAAACAAAACATAAAAATTTTGACAAAGGCCCAATTGTGCATATTTATTGGCAGTCTTTGCATAATGGCTTAGAACATTGTAAGCAAATTTGCTGTTTACAGCCTTCACAAGCGTAAATCGTATTTCTTTTTATCTTTGGTGGGCATAGTTTACACGTCTAACGATTAGGAACTACAGTTTTCTGTCATTTTTATTTAATAAATGTAGAACAATAAAAATCACCATCAGCTCAGTTTATTACACAAACGTGGACGCGCGGTCATTCACAAACTGCAAGCGGCCTGTGAGACCGCACGTCCATAGTTAAAGGTTAACCAATGCATCTTTCAGAAAATTAAATAAAAAAATGACAATTTTTTTTAGTGTCCTGGTGCCTTAAAGCCTTGTTTTGTATTTGATCAAGGAAACGTGGAAGCGTTTGGAGGCCCCCCGGGACCAGAGGCCCGTGTGAACTGAATAAATATATAGCATAAAAAGCTTGTAAAATTACATCAACTTCTTAAACAGGGGGGGGGGCTCATTCAGCTTTGCCGCCCCGGGCCTTTGAAGGGCTTAGTCCGCCACTGGACATGGGGTTCCACAAGGAACAGTAATCCGACCATTAAAGAAGAGCGAAGAAGCACGATTATTTAAAGCACCGAAAGAACCTCATATATTTTTTGGAGATTATCGTTAGTCTGTGATTGGTGCGGCTAAACCTATTGTACCATCAATTGCCGGATACCAAAAATCAGCCCCAAGTAAAATAAAAATAAAATTAATGGGTGAAGTTCAAAAGTTATTAATTATCGTTTAGTGACTTAGCAGGGGTGCCCGGATTTGTCCAGGTCTTGGCGGCGAATGCATCTGCCCACCAGTTGCCTCAGGGCAGATCGGGAGAATGGTTGAGGGAGTTCCTTTGACTTCTCCAGCTTATTTTTATGTTCTCTCTCGGAACATCGCCTTGCACCGCCGTGGGAGGGATGGATTCATACGTCTATCACTCCTGGACACACTAATACCCAGATTCCTACACACCCATTATGCCCTTTTACAGCATCCCTAAACATAACATAGGCCCTGAGGGGAATTATTTTCCTAAGGGCCTCCTGTGTGGAGCTAATGAAAAAATGAGTTATTTTGTCATTCTTTGGTTTGCATAATGTATTCATTCTAGTAAACACATTGTCTCAGTTCGATTGTTACCAAGGTATGATTTTCTGATGTAATTTAAATGTAAAACAAACGGAAAAGTGGATTTACATTGAATCGCTGGATTTTCAGATTCTTTTGTCCGACATCAGATCTAATGCTGCGAGTTCCGATCAATTAATTATGCGTGGATCATTCAACAGCAACTGCCTTGTTCCAGTATTCTAGGACAAGAAATAATAATGCTGCACGGATAAATTACTATCATAATTGAGTTTACTCGTCCCGCTACGCAGAGTGAATATCTTATTATGCAACTTCTAATAAGCTGAACTAAAATACCGTCGAAACTTGGTCAGCAAATCGCTCTTATGTACAAATTTTGGAATAATATTAAAATATGGGTACCTAAATACCTACCTCCCACCTATCTTCATCTTTCTCTTTGGATATTCCTACAACGAGTATTTTCTGGAGGCGTGCTTTTGCCTTTGCATTTTCAGTGACGCTGGTTTAATAGGTTTCTGCATACCTTAGAGAAGAGGGGTGAATGTTCGGTTTAAAAAAGTCCTGTTTGAAGTGAAAACTTCTTTAGCACCGTTGTGATTTGAAACTCGATGAAACGGAAACGATCGACACTAAAAAGAGACAAACACATAAATCCACAGAATTTAGACTGCGAGAGAATGAGAAATCAATTAAATATTTATTTATTTCATTGAGTACTCGGTTCCAATTTAATACGCTAAATCCGTGGTCCCACGGAAGTCTCCTTTCGTCCAGCGCGTAGATTCTAAACCTTTTTTTTGTCGTGAATCTGAAAATCTAAAACAGCAATTGTCGTCACGTTTATATTTACCACAACGGACGTTGAGATTAATGATTAAGTTTGGGGAGCGAAGTTTTGCATTTGGATTGGACGGAGATTTGCGACGAAACGCTTAACACTTTGCACTTGTTAAGACCCATTGGGGTTTACACTTGGGTTTTGAGATGAAGAACAAGGAACGCCGACTGGAGCACCCAGGTTGAGGGGGAATTTTACCGATTACAGAGGTCACGAGGGTGGCTGCGTCCGGGTCATGTAGGGGCCAGTATGAATCCGTTATAAGGTGGTAGCGGTTTACAAGATGTTTATCCATTTGTAGTATGGTGGATAGTGAGGCGGCATGCCATTGCGTTTTGGTGATGAATGGGCGCACAACTTTTGGTGGTTGTGTATTTGCGACACCGCTGGTTATTTGCGCGTGGGCAACTGGGAGTTTGCAACAGGCAACATACCATTTGCAAAGGCAACAGGAACATTTGCAACAGGCAACATAACATTTGCACAGGCAACAGGCATTAACCCAAGAGCTGACATTCTCGGAGATTGTTTGAGTGTCAACCAGGTGACATGGTTCGCAACTACACGTATGACTCACACAAGGTTATCGGTGTGGCCGGATGCTTTTGGTACGCAGAAACTGGTGAGAAGGGACCTCTGTAATGGTAACGCAGGCAGCAAGAAGCGAGGCTCGGCTGGGCAGCATGGGGTGCAGCTTGGCTTCTTATTATTCCAGGGGGAAATTATTATTAGAACAAAATTCTTGAAGTTTTCCTGCCATGATGCAAAGGACGTTTGGAGAGAAACAATTGTGCTGTGAGAGAGAACAAAACGAGGGTTTACCGAGAATTGAGACCAGAGAGAGAGATTCCTAAGCTAACTGAGTTGACATAATAACACAATATTTATTTATTTATTTATTTACGGACAAATAGTCCATTAACAATATAATATTATAACAAGAATAAAAAAGAGAGATGACAATGAAAGGAGAGTACATATATATGAAGAGCATTGACAAAATACATATAATATAAAAGTACATATAGAAGATAGTATAATATAAATACATATAATATAAAAGTACATAAGTAGCTTGAAGATGGATTTAAAAAGACTAAAAAATCACATTGCTTATCGACTGCCGAAAGTCATTTAGACTTACACCAAAAAATTCAGTGCTTTGATTTGCATTGGCAAGTCTCGACATTCTGGATAAAGGAGAATGATATCCATAATTAGTAGAATGTTGATTGAGAAACATCAATTCATTATTTCGGAGTCTACGGGAAGGGATTTTGAACTGGATGAGTTGTAACAAAGCAGGTGTGTCAGTAATACTGTTGATAATTTTGAAAATGCATATTAGATCAGAGTCCTTTCTACGTTTTTCTAAAGAAGAAATGTTTAAAGTTTGTTCAATTTCATCATACGAGTACTCGCCTCTTTCAAGTCCTAACCTCCAAGCAATTCCTCGTAGGAAACGATGTTGTACAGATTCGATGTGACAAATGTGGACATTGAAGCTTTCACCCACCTATTCCCACCCCGGTATAGGCGACTTATGGTCGCCCCTTCGGAGTTCTCGCAAGACTCTAATTTTTTTGAAAAAAACGACTCTACATTTAAAATATGGAACGATTCTAGAACTTCAATGTCCCCGCATACGTTGTTAGTGGGCGGTATGCAGGCGCGCCTACAGAAATGCACTGTTATGGTCAGTTCTACAATTCTAAAGCCCATGAGTAACTCACCGCAAAGCGGTAAGCCTCATGGACAGTCAAACAGGGTGTTAGTGACTAGGCTAGGGCTGTAAAAAATACATAAGAAAACAAGAAAACAAAGTAAGTAAAACCGTCATGAGTGGGAAGTTCATGACGGCGACGGACCACACAACAGTCCTGCAGGCAACACCGTGCTCTGTCCATGTAAAAGAAAAACAAAAAAGTAAAGAAGTATATACAATGAGGAGCTGGTGAAACCAAAATTCAGCCACCGGCAGTCCCCTTAACAGTGAAGGGGGCTGATTGTTAGGCCTCCCGACAACCGGCAGCGTCGTCCGTAAGCCAGCTACCCGGTGGTGCCTAGACGATAAGTAAATGGAAATCCAAAGAAGACCCTAGGGAGAGAAGCGTCGGGTCGCTGGAGGCGGGACGGACAGCTTTCGGATGGCGTTTAGCCCTCTCCTCAGCCTCTTCATGTCATGGGGGGTGGCACGGGGCCAAAAGCAGCCCCACCAGAACCATAAGAACGACAAGTCACGTACACAGGGACATGTTCTAGTCCAACCCCTTAAATGGGGAGAAGGACGATACAACACAAGCAACGGAGTTCAGTACTCGCACGTTGTCACAGACTGAAAAGAAAAATATATAAAAAAACACAGAAGTTGAACGAATATATAGAAAAAAAAGAAGAAAACCAAAGGCGTGAAAAAAATAGAACTAAATATTGTACAGTCGACATAAGCGCTTATGTACGCCTATGTAACTGGACCCAAAGTCTAAATTGGAAAAGAATATACAAACAAAGAAAAACATATATACAGTAGTAGAAGATAATACAAAAGATTTATATAGTATAAATAAAAACAAGAAAACAAAACAAAATAAAACTGTACATCCTGGGCAAATAATAAAGTAAAAATCATAGAGTAAACCGTGGTAATCAGAAACAAGTACACCTGGTTTCAAAAAAATTCAACTAATCAGCGACTCTAAGCTCAGGCCATCTCTCAACCCAGACCCTTGCAAATTTCTTCAAACACTCGAAATTCCTCTTGTTCGACACCAGGTCAGTATTCCATACTGGTCTGATAGGTACGTCCAAACCATCGAGCAGTTCCTCTCTCGCATCCGTCAAAATCACGCAATGCCACAGAATGTGCTCGGCTGACTGGTTTGCAGATCCGCATGCGCAGTTGGGGTGGGGTGGTAGGGCGAGGGTGTGAAGCCTCCCCCTGAATTCCCCATGCCCGGACAGGAGCTGGCTGATGTGGTGGTCCAGTTGTAGATAAGCCCCTTCAATTCTGACTTTAACTGATGGGAAGAAGGAGAAAGTCCATCTTCCCATATTCGATCTATCCCACCGGAGCTGCCACTCTTGGAGCGACAGATCCCTCATTTGCCGGAGCAGTCCAGGGAGAGTCCCCGGCCCGCCTGGAGTGAGACAAATGTGGACAGCATAGAAAGGAGACCAACCAGCGAACAGTAAAGAGTTTTAAGTGTATTTATTTGTTTAAAGTCATAGGTAATTCTATGAATGAAGCCGAGTAGTTTGCAGTCAAGAGTGACCCCAAGGTCCTTGATAGATTTGAGAGTAGAGAGACAAACATTATTTAGTTTATAATCGAACTGAATAGGTTTTTTGGTTCTATAAAAGGACAAAATTTTGCATTTATCAACATTAAGTTTCATGCGGTTAATTTTGCACCAATCATTAAATGAATCAATATCAAGTTGAAAAAGTGAACAATCAAGATGGGATTTAATTATCTTAAGAATCTTATTGTCATCGGCAAAAATCCAAAAACCTGTGTGAGAAAAAACTTTAATGATATCGTTAATAAAAAGGTTAAAAAGAAGCGGGGCCAAATGGGCTCCTTGCGGAATGCCGGATGTTACATCAATGTTAAAGGATTCAAAGTTATTTATTTTGACCCTTTGTTTTCTATTTATCAAGTAAGAGTGAATGAATGATAAAAATGGGTCTCTAATGCCTATAGCATAAAGTTTGGCCATGAGGATACGGTGGTTAACTTGGTCGAAGGCTTTGGAGAAGTCAGTGTAGAGGACATCAACCTGAGAGTTGTCTTCTAAGGCTTTAAGAATGGTATTTGTAAAGGACAGTAAATTAGTTGTTGTAGATTTCGCTGATCTAAATCCGTGCTGTTCCTCAATCAGAACATTTTTGAAAATAGGAGTGATTTTCTTTGTAATTATAGACTCAAATATTTTTTGAATATTAGATATAATTGAAATTGGTGTGTAATTTCCAATATTTGACTTGTTTCCGGACTTAAAAATGGGTCGAATAAATGAAATTTTCCATGAGTCAACAAATGTTCCGGATGAGAGTGATAAATTGTACAACATGCAAATTGGGTTAGATAATGAACATTTACATTCTTTTAGCAAGATTTCTGGAATGCCATCAGGTCCGGTACTTTTTTGTTAGAAAGATTATTTAAGGATTGGTAAACCTCTGCAAGTGAAATTTGGCAATCATTCAAGACAATATTATAGTCATAGTTAAGTGGAGGGATGGTGCATGAAGCATCAGAGTAAACAGAGGAAAGGTGTTTAGCAAAAAGGTTGGCGATGTCGTGACCCTTTGTAGCGTAAGTTTCATGATAATACATACTTGAAGGGAGATCATTATCAGAACGCTTTTGCGCAACAAATTGCCAAATTGTTTAGGATTTAGCAGTTATTTTGTCTCTGTAACTTCTACAAAAGATTTATAACTTTTGGCTGATTCGATTCTAGACAGTTCCCTTAATTGAGAAAATTTTAAGTTGCCAGTGTCTTTAAATATCTTATGAGTTTTCTTTTTTTCAATTATTAACTGTTTAAGTTTCGAGCTAAACCAATTTGGAAACTTGGGTTGAGAGTAACATCCCTTAGGAACAAACAAATCTATAACACGTGTTACATATTCATTAAATTTAAATACGGCGTCATTAATATCAGAATTTAATTACAGTTTTGTCCAATTAATCAGGGAAAGATATTTGTTCATGCTGGAATAGTCACCATTATGATAATAGAGAGAGGTGGATGATATTTATCAATAGGTAACAAAGAGACATCAGCTTCACTTACTTTGACATTAGGTATGCTAGTGAAAATTAAGTCCAGGCAAGAACCTAGATAGTTAGTGACTGGATTTACTTGAAACATATTCATAAAGGCAAAAAAAATTATAATTTCAATAGCTTGTTGGGAAAGATTACTAGTAGGAGTTTTGACCCCTTGGTTTGTCAAAGAAGACCCTGCACGGTCCATCCAGTGCAATAGTACTGAATACAATTCCAATGACACCAGTATATGTTTTTTTTTTTATTATAATCTTTATTTATCAAGTTACATAGGTGATTGTACTGTGCCTGTCTCACTAGGAATTCCTGTGTTGAGAGCAGGCGCATTTTAACATAAGTAGTTTAATTTAAAAATAAGAATAAGGATAACAACAACAATGTTATATACATTTAAAGGTACAATGACAATCAGCATTGTACCAAAGGGAAAGCATGAAGCATGCACTAGGAGGTTATAAAAATATTGTTAATATATGAACTGTCTTTTCTAGTGATCCAAGACTTGGTATCTGATTTGTATTTTACATAATTAGTGTCCTGTCTAATGGTCAGTGGAAGTGTATTATAAAGTTTTGTTGCAAAGTATCTGAAGTTTCTTTGACCAAACGTTGTTTTGGCGAAAGGGATAAATAAGAGATTTTGCCCTTTGGTTCTCGTATCACGAACAGTTTGGATATTGTCAAAAACAGTATTTATACTTATAACATTATGAGCTTGAAAATTATTGACCTTTCTTGGTCAATGCTAACGCATAAAGCGGTAACAATATAAGGCTTTCAAGAGCACAAAAAAAATTGGACTTATGTTTTACTGTGAAAATGTGAGGATGAAGAAAAATTAAGAATCCTGGCATGGGGCTTGTCATTATTTAGACAGACGATATGCTGAGTGCATAACGTACTTTTCCACATACGAGAATACTCAGTAAATAGGAAGAAGGGATGGGGAAAATAGGAAATTGAGCGAGGAAATCTGCAGAAAACTGGCCAGAGTCCGGATTCGTTCTTACAGGAAGAGCGAAACATGGTTGACGGCAGTTATCCCGACTCATAACAATTGTGTACGAGGGGAAATGATGATGAAAAAAGGAATACACTAACACACAATTCTAGTCTTTCACGTGTATTGGGCGAAAGACTAGGGGTCGTTTTAAACTTCTACTTGATTGTGAGAAAATGACAGACCCTTGCTCAAATTCAACAAACCTGGGAGTTTTCTTATTCGTCTCCCAGACAACGAGTTAGGTGTTTTTGTGTCAATATCCCGTCTGACCTCCCCGACACAATACCTCATAACCGACAGTGTAATTCATGGTCAAATGGGTAGTAGATAGTTCTTGGGCTTAATTACAAGAAGTCCACAGGTATTAATACGACCAAAACTTGCAGGATACACAGCTTAATTTATGATTTTTTATAACAAAGAAAAAAATCTTTCTTTCGAGAAGAAAGGTTTGCTGCAAGGCAATTATAACAATGTGTCAAATATTTATGACAGTCAAATCCGGGAAAAAATATGAACTACGTCTGGTAATTCACATTAGAGTTGGGTAAGTCCTGCATTTTGCCGGAAGCCTCCGAGACTTGCTTCCTTTTAAAAGTACACGAGTTCTAGGAGCAGGTCCCGGGTCCGAGTTCTTAGGTGCGGACTGAGCAAGTGTTGTTGCGGCGCACCGAACCGGGACGCACGGGTTCAAAGAACTCGGAGCCAGGACCTACTCGTAAAACCCGCACGAGAACTCAGAACTCCGGAGCCGGACAAGATCCGCATGAGGGCTCGGACCCGTCACCCGTGCAATGTAGGGGCTTTTATTGAGAATTTATATAAGTACATTAGCTGTAAGCTGTGATGCTTTATTATAAACAATTATTTTTAATGCACTTCACCCTTTGATTATACCAAGATAACACGCTCTAATTAAAAACGACTCCGTGTCTAGCCGAATAATCAAAAATCTAATATACCTACTAAACAATCCCGCGAGAGCAGTACACTGTTACGTCAAGCGGTCACGCACGTGTAAGGACAGCGATCGAATGATCGCCGATCGCCCGCCGGTCGCGAGTCGCGAAGTGTCGTGACTCAAGGGGAAGTGTCATAGTTGGCGGGTCGCGGGTCGCGGGGAGTGTCTTGCGGTTCACGCAGTTCCGAGGACCCGAGACTCGCGACTCGGGAGTGGAGTGGAGAGTGGAGCGCGTCGGGGACGCCGGACGGTGATTCCTAGTTCCTACTACTCAGTACTCGCGGCGAACACGGAGACGCCCGCCGGGCGGTTGAGGCATCCGAGTTTCGGGTTTGGGAACGAGCCCGAGTTCCGGGACAGGGTTCTCTTGGAGTAGTCGCTTTGAAAAGGGAGTGGGAGTAGGAACCGCATCCCGCAAAGGAGCGGATCACATGAGCCCATTCGCGCTGAACCGACACATCGCTAATTCACATAAGACGGCAGCATCTTCAAAGGATATTATATCGTTCGCACGACTCATGGTAAGTATTGTGACGTCTCCACGTATCATATACAATTTGAACGAATTATAAAACGGTTTGCCTAGTATTGAAAGGGGATAAGACAATAATATTTATTACAAATTAATGAAACAAATACGTTTTTTGGTACCAACTAGTGCTACCCAGCATAAGTGATTATGACGAACTTCTCGTATTATGGCAGATTTTATGACGATCCCTCGTGTAATGGTTGATTTTACAACATTATCATGTATAATTGTAAATGTAATTCGTTCACATAATTTTTTTTTACCCTTTTCAATACAGACGGCGTGAACAGTACATACACAAACGGCAATAAAAAGGCAGCTGGTATGACATGATATACAAAAATGGCAAGATAAGGTTTCAAGGAGCCTTTCAAGTCTAGAACAAGGCGTGTGCTGTGAGGTAGAGTTTACTTCACAGGACCAATTATAGATTGCAGAAGAGACCGAAACCGGTTTTACGTATTCTTTGCTTGAAAAAATTTTTCACATGTGACTACAAGTCAAGTTTACACAAATTTTAACCTTAATATGACAGCAAGGTTATAGATAAAATACAAAATTGTTATTGGTGCTGGGAACGAAACGGTGTTTGTTCGCCATAACAATAACTTGTTTCCAGAAAAGATATGTTTCTATCTAATTCTGAAAAAACAAGAGCAACTGGGTATAAAAAATTGAGTGCCATTCAATTTTGGGAGAATTGAAAAACTACAAACTAACAAGAGGTGCGCATTGTACTATGTACTTTCGAGTCACATGACGATACCAAAACTGGAATTTACACTTGCATTATGACTGAAAAGCAACCACTAGGAGACAATCATTACGATGAGTGTATGTTATAAACAATATCGTGTTACACAATGCATGGCGAGAAAGTAAAAATTTGATGTGTATAATTTACGAGGGTGACGAAATGAACAAGTCCACTGGACTTGGTGTATATGGCACGCGGGTGAGTGCATTCTTGGGCACGCGAAAAACAAAAAATACCAACCGCAACGTGGGGGTGTCTCTTCTTCGAAGTGATCAATTTCGAAAAAGGTGTAAACGTGTGAAAATGAGGCGAGAATTGATAGCATGAATTTATATACAACACAAAGAAATTTACAAATAATTAATGTGACAATTGACATTGTTGCACATTATGTAGTGAGGTGTCCTCACGAGGGCCATAATGCATGGTTAAACCAGTAACATTAATGGGTAAAAAGGAGTTAATAATCCTGAACAAGACCGTGGCACAAACTTGAGGCCGGCATGTGAGATTAAGAACATCATAAGTGATTAAGCGAAATCCGTATTATATGGCAGTGGTTGATTCTGCCAATGTGATACGAACGGGGAAGTGACGGAGATGGCTTCAATTATTTCCATACTTCCACTTTTGACTATGTCCTTCACATAGTAATTACCTACATAATCACCAGAAATATCGGACAGTGTATAGACAAGGTCTGAGATTTTTCTCAGTACTTTTGCTTTTATAAAGCGGGGGGCCAACTTGGCAGAACAATATAAGGCACCTTGAGAGGGGGTATTATTTCTTCTCATTACGATGTCTTTTTCCTTGAAAGCAACATGTTTTTTGCGCAGATTATGTCTATCTGCACTCTTTTGGTGAGCCAACAATAAGGCATCGGTGACTTCGCTGTAAATGGCAGACAATTCTTCTAAACTGTAACAGACGTGACGCCTTTACAAGAACTGTAAAATAGGTCCGGGTCTAAGTGCACGCTGATGAGGATGTATGATGAGTAAAATAATAAAAGCTGGCCTCCTGCACCCAGTGTCTGATGAGTAAGGGACACTGGATGTGCCTATTCTTCTGCCTGAGCCTAGCGCCTTGCGGTGTCCTGGAGTAGGGCCGGCTTGTCTGGAGGAGGTAGGCACCAGGACGGAAGACAGGCAGAAGTCGGCGGGAGGCAGCTGGTGTTGAAGAAAATACTTCTTAAGTAACAAGTAATAAAACAAGTTTTGAAGAGTCGAAGTGAACTGATTTATTTGAAAATTTGCATCGTATATAAGGGGTACTTGTACCCGACAGCGTTCGGACAGTGTTTTTTATGAAAAGTGGAGGGGTTTTCGTCCTCAGACCAAATGGTATAAATAGGGCGGTTATTATGTGGGCACCCTATTTTGCCGGTGTCACCGTTGAAGGCGGTCGCTTAAAATATGTATTTTATAATAATTCTACAGAGTTAATTGTGTACATATGTGTTCGTTATTATACAGTAATCATAAAATAAACCAATTGTTTATTGCTAGATTTTTAGTTAGAATCGTTTAGCTCATTTTTGAGCTAAATCGCATAAAATTTTAATTGATTTGCCGTTTGGCTGAATATCTGGTTATTTACAGCTACAGTGTTATTTTTACGAGGTCCCCCGTAAGATGTGTTAATGAAACCTGTTTGTTTCACCATCTTACGGGGCACCTGTATTTTTAAAAATCCGAAAAACGTATTTTTACCGAAAATTTTCTAAGTGTTTTTTGAGGGTCATTTATTGCCCTAGTTTGTGTAATTTAAGGGCTAGAGACTCAGGCTCTCTTTCCCTCGATGCCGTAGGACTGCGGAATGAAATTTCTTAGTTTCATTATCCTACAAGGATCGTAACTAAAAAAAATTAACAATATGTCAAAAAAAAGGAAACATAAAAAATACAAGTGAAATCATAAGTTGAAAAATGTCCCTGGTGGCAACCTGAGCATGATAGCGTTTATTTGTTGCACATTGTACATATAAAAATGAAAGTATTTTATTAATACAATTGTATCGAACGTGTCGACGAAAGCGTATGACAACCCTGAGAATTCAAGAATGGAATTTACGCTTCCACATAATACCGTGCCGCTGCGCGTTACCCCTTCCAATAACCTACGAAACAAAGGGAGTGCTCTCATTGGCCAACGAAACACTGTGCATTTGGAATGATGTCTACAATGCTATTACATTCTACAATTAACTTATCAATTGAAAACATAAACGCAATTGATAATAAATACATGCTGCAGCATCATTGGACTCGAAAACACATCTGAATAACCACGTAATACTTCCACCAGGGACCCCAGACAGCAATGTTCAAAATCAAGGAAATGATTGAGTATTTACGTTATCCCCACCCTGCTACCAGACGCGGCGCCATTGGTCAATGCTGAACAAAGGAAATGTTTGAATCGTAAATATTTACGACAGCCAATTTACATTCTGAAAAACTCGGAGCTAAATTTCGGGAAATCGGGAATAATTTGAATCAAGAAATATATATCATCATCTAAAAATAGGTATATACTACAATAACACCTCAAAAACTGTCGTCTACCAGTGATTATTGCACTTTAAGAAAATATTTACTTCTAGATATTGTATCTTGTATCACATTTGTAAACTTGTACCTTTTCTTGTTGAAACAATAAAAATTATGTGAGACTTCGGTTTATTGGAACAGGACTGTCTTGGCAAAGGTTATCACACAGATTTTTAACACATCTGCTCAAAAATCATAGCGATTGGGAAAAATACGTAAACGCAAGCACCCTTCAGAAACAGGGAGGTTCTGTGTTCCAAAAGTCCAACCCGGATTTGCCCTATAAAACAAACGGCAAACCGGTAGGAAATCAGTTCAAAAACTACCAGCCAAGAAGTCACAAGTCTCCAAGAAACTGAAGTCTCCAAGTTCTAACCTACTTTAAAAGTGTTTTTTAATCAGTTTAAATTCTGTTCTACCTTTCTCCCAGTATCCCATTATCCTGACCCCAACAGTCTCCAAAAGTCTCCAAAAGTCTGCAAGTCTTTTAAGTGTTTTTACAACAGTTATAGAGTCAGTTTTTGCTAATTTAACTTAGAATCATTAAATCCAGAAGTTAAGGACATTGGCGTGCCAAGTTGTGTCCAGCTCCCTATTTTTGCAATTTGTTTAGAAAACGTCTAGTACATTTGGTCCTTCGAGCCGTATCTACACATAACACGCCTTCAGTCTTACCCAGTGGAAATGCCGTCTCTTCGCAGTGGCCGTAAGACCCCGACATCTTCTGATACATCGCTGTCTAAATCTAAACCTGACGCCCCGGGGACAAGCCGAAATATGCCAGTGGCGCCCCGACGGACCCCGGGCCCACACACCGTAGACACCGATGAGACGCCATCTAGAGGACCCCGCCAGGTCCACGATCTATCTAGTGCGAGCCCAGCCAGGAACTCTGATCTCATTACGCTTGACCGACCTGCTCCAGAATCTGTCTCCGAGAGCCTCCACGAATCCAACAGTAAAAGCAGCGAAACAACTTCTGAATCAACTGAAGACTCCCTGCGATTACTGCGCCGAGAGATGCGCATTCGGGACAGACGTCACGCCAAGCAGACAGCCAATCTGCTCGCAGCCCTGAACGCTGCGACACGCCAAGCAGTCAGCCAACCTGCCCAGGAGCCAGCACCAACCAGCCCGACCCTGCGAGCCAACCTCGGTCAGGCAGCAATTCAAGTGCCCGCACCAACCGGCCCTTCTGCTAATGAGTTCGCAACGAGATATGCCACTCAAGTACACACGTCAGACGGCCCGTCAACCGGAGAGTTTGCAACTATATATGCAACAACTCAAGTGCCCGCACCAACCGGCCCTTCTGCTAATGAGTTCGCAACGAGATATGCCACTCAAGTAAACAAGCCAGCCGGAGAGTTTGCAACGAGATATGCAACAACTCAAGTGCACGCACCGACCGGCCCTTCTACTAATGAGTTCGCAACGAGATATGCCACTCAAGTAAAAAGGCCAGCCGGAGAGTTTGCAACGAGATATGCAACTACTCAAATGCACACACCAGTCGGTCAGCCTACCAATGAATTTACAGTAACCGATCCAACTGGATATGCCGCCACCCAAGGCTACACACTGCTGACGGGCCCTGCAAAGAACATCCCTACGGCCGAATACAGCCATCTCGGACCCGAGCGCCCAATTTACAATACAACGGGGTACCAGCAACAGCCAGCCTCCTCCGGCCAGGATTCCCCATTGTTTACACCACCGCATACAGCCAACGAGACAGCACGGCACACCCGAGAATGGTTCCAGCACGGCAACGACCCACTGGCCTAGATCGCCTCTGTGATGGCAGAGGCGCTCCGCTCCTCCAGAATGCAAGATAGCCCTCGCACATTAGAAGATGACTCAAGAATGGCAGCCCTAATCGCCAGGCAATCCACAGCAAAAGATTTGCCTACCTTCTCCGGAGACCCCCTCGAGTGGCCTACCTGGAAGGCACAGTACGCTCAATCCACCGCCACCTGCCAATTGACTCCGAGCGAAAATCTCATCCGGCTGCAGCGTGCCCTCAAAGGCAAGGCGCGAGATACCGTGGGTCCCCTACTAATGGATCCTGCGCAAGTCCCAGAGATCATCAGCGTCCTCGAGCAGCGATACGGCAGCGCTAACTCCATAGCAAAATTTATGCTAGACAAGGTTAAAAAGCTACCTTACCTCACGACCGAGGTATCACTCGAGGACCTGGCAGATTTCTCCGGGACGGTGCAAAACCTGGTGGCATCCCTCCGGATCTTGAAAACCGAAGGTTATCTCACCAATCCTGCATTACTGAACGACGTCACTGACAAAATGCCTAGTTCCCTGCGGCTGGCATGGCTAATCGAGATCCGCAAACAACATGCCCCGGCCACCATAACCCAGCTCGCTGCCTTTCTGAAAGAGGTATCAAACGCAATTCCAAACAGCGGGATGGTGGACCACATACGATCCCGACCACGCCTTGAACAAATACATGCCGGGTACCAGGAGGAAGAAGATAGTGATCGCATGCGACTTCTACCGAGCCATGAGCAAATACATGCCGGACATCAAGAAGAAATCGGGGACGGCCCAAAAGAAAAGATCGCCCCGATGAAACGCAAAATGAATGAGGCACAAACTTACCCTGGACCAAGCCGAAAAAGAAAAACAGCCGACGAAAGCTGCGCCCAATGTGGCGGCGATCATAAAACCCGCGAATGCAAAGAATTCGCAGCCAAAAATGTTGAACTTCGATGGGAAACTGTACGCATGGGAAGGTTATGCCGCAAGTGCTTAGAAAAACACCACTCACGAAGCTGCAAAATAAACCAGTGGTGCAAAGTAGGGGATTGCCGATCCCCACACCACCCCCTGCTACATAATCCCGAGTTCGTACGAAAAAGCACCGTGGAAAATGTCAACTTGTGACGCCAGGACTCCGGACAGAGAGTACTGTTAAAAATTGCGCCAGTAATATTAAGCGCTCCCAACAAAGAAGAAGTGTCAGTGTTTGCTCTCCTGGACGAAGGATCCACAGTAACACTTGTTGACACTGACACCGCAATACAAGTCGGAGCAAACGGCCCAGTTCACGGACTGCGAATCCACGGTGCCAAAGGAATGTGCACCTCTGACAATCTCTCCCAACGAGTGAGACTAAGAATACGAGGTGCGGGCAACAGTAATACATACCACATCTCTGCCAGCACAATAAGCAACCTCAACCTGCCGGAGCAACAGATCCAAGGAAGGTCTGTCGTCCCGAAGCTGCTAATAGGCCAAAACAACGCTCACCTAATTGTGTCAAGGGAAGTTCGTGAATGCAATGATACTACGCGAATAGCATCACGCACCGCACTAGGATGGATCGTTCATGGGGGAGTCAACCCCAGAGATAATAACACGACTACCACTTTGGCACTACAACCAGAAACGGCCGCAGACATACAATTGAGGGAGCTAGTAAAAACCAACTTCGCCATCGACTCGCTCGGAGTAACATCAGCCACCAGAGTCAATGCAAGCGAACAACAGGCCATTGCACTTATGAATGCAACTACCCGTCCTCTTCCTACAGGGAAGTGGGAAACTGGTCTACTATGGCGCAATCCAGAAGCCTCGCTACCTGACAATCGGCAGTGTGCGCTGAAGCGACTTCTGTCTCTGGAGAAAAAGCTAGCAAAAGACAAAAATCTAGCAGTGGCCTACAATGACAAAATAAGTCAACTTCTCAACAAAGGCTATGCCAAGAAGCTATCAGGCCATGAAGCTTCCACCACCACACCTCGCAAATGGTACCTGCCTCACTTCGCAGTAATCAACCCAAATAAGCCAGGAAAAATCAGAGTGGTATTCGATGCTGCAAGCCGATGCCGAGGAACCTCCCTCAATGATCAGCTGCTTACTGGTCCTGACCTGCTGTCCTCCCTCCTGGGGAATATAATACGCTTCCGGGAAGGAAACATCGCCATTGCTGCAGACATCAAAGAAATGTTCCTGCAAATAAAAATAAGGCGAGAAGACCAGCCGTCCCAGCTTTTCCTGTGGAGGACATCACCCCATCATGAACCAGACACCTATCAAATGTCATCAATGATGTTCGGAGCCACCTGCTCCCCAAGCAGTGCCCAATTCATCCGAAATAAAGTGGCCGAAACATACGAGCACGAGTACCCGGCCGCCGCAAAAGCCGTACGCACGAAGTTCTACATGAACGACTACCTAGATGCAACAGACACACCCAATGAAGCTGCTACACTCGCCCAAAGTGTAAGTGCCCTCCTCGCGAAAGGAGGGTTCCACTTGACAAATTGGGCGTCTAATAGCCCGGTGGCCCTAGCTGGCGTACCCATAGAAGACCGTGCCAGCTCCGCGATACAGATCAGCAGTGGAGGTCCAGAGACAGAACGAGTGCTTGGTTTGATCTGGGACCCCACCACAGACCGCTTCCTGTACTCATTTCGCGAGGCGATCTCCCCCGACACGGCCACACAACCTACCAAGCAGCAACTATTATCCATAGTAATGAAGATCTTTGACCCAGTCAGCTTCGTTGCCTGCCTTACCATCAGATCTAAGATGCTACTGCAAGCAGTGTGGCGCTCAAGCGTCGGCTGGGACGAACCCATTACCCCCGAACACGCCCAGAGATGGACAGACTGGCTGAGCCTGCTGCACACAAACAGCATCTCAATCCCGAGACGTTGCCTCTCAAACAAACGGAACAACGTAACTCTACACCTCTTCTGCGACGCATCGGAGCAAGCTTGCTGTGCCGTAGCCTACTTCACCGAAGAAATAAATGGATCCTTACGAGTAACATTCCTTGCAAGTAAATGCAAGGTAGCACCACTGAAGCCTCTCTCCATTCCACGCCTCGAGCTTCAAGCCGCCCTCATAGCAGCGAGACTAGCCCAGACGATCCAAAAGGAAAGCAAAGCCCTGATATCCCACACCTGCTTCTGGACAGACTCCACAACTGTACTATGCTGGTTACGCACCGACCCACGCGCCTACTCAACCTTTGTGGCAAACCGATTGGGCGAAATAGACGAACTAACCAACATACCCGACTGGAAATGGGTACCCACAAAACTCAATCCAGCTGATATAGGAACACGAGACTTAGAGGTGCCAGACCTAACACCAGAAGGAAGGTGGTTTACCGGCCCAGCCTTTCTCACTTCCCCGGAGGGTGCATGGCCGAAAGAACGGGCACCCGCCCACAGGCCTGACGACCTAACACTAGAAGTCAAACCTCACTACGTTGGCCTTGTGTCCACCAAGGGCGAAGCACTCCCATCAGTAGAGCGGTTCTCCTCATGGCACCGGCTAATCCGCTCCACAGCTTGGATCCTCCGTTTTATCAGACGATGCAGGATGGGGCCCAACAAACCAGTAGAAGGCCCACTACTAGCCGAGGAGATAAAAGCAGCAGAACAAAAATGGATCAAAAGGTCCCAGGAAAACGCTTTCACAACTGATCTACACACCATCCGACAAGGTCAAAAACTACCTACTGGCAGTCGCCTCAACTCGCTGAACCCCTTCTTTGGACCAGACGACCTTCTACGAATGGGGACCCGACTACGAGCCTTGGAAAGAACAAAGAGTGTGGCCCGAACCCCCATAATACTGGACGGCGACGAACCCTACACTCGGCTCCTAATCAGTCACTACCACAAAAAGGCGGATCATCCTAGTACTGAGAAAACAATTGCAGAAATACGCAATCATTTCTTCATAATACGAATACGCACAACAATCAGGAAAATAACGCACGTCTGCCCCACTTGCTTCATACGACGCAGCAAACCGACTCCACCTCTGATGGGCGCATTACCACCACCCCGCCTGATGCATCACGTCCGTCCATTCACACACTGCGGGCTTGACTATTTCGGCCCTATGGCTATCACGGTCGGTAGGCATCGAGAAAAACGATACGGAGCCATCTTCACCTGCCTCTCAACGCGCGCCATTCACCTAGAACTAGCCGCTTCACTGACTGCCGACTCGGCCATCATGGCCCTTCAAAGAATGACCGCCCGCAGAGGACAACCCACAGCCATGTACTCGGATAACGGAACAAATTTTCACGGAGCTGACACCGAGATGAGGGACGCCCTGCTGTCAATAAGTCAAGACGCCAGAATGATTGACGCAATAGCAACCCAGGGCATCGAGTGGCACTTTATACCACCGCTGAGTCCCCACATGGGGGGAGCTTGGGAGAGACTAGTACGATCAGTAAAGAAAGCCCTAAGCGCAACACTCAAAGAAAGAGCACCAAAAGAAGAAACTCAACGCACAGCACTTGCAGAAGCCGAGTTTGTGGTAAATAACCGACCACTCACCCATATTTCAGTCGACCCGCGTGATGAAGAACCTCTAACACCCAACCACTTTTTGCTGGGATCGGCCGGGAAGCGCCCCCAATTATCCTTCTACGACAAAAAGAAGAGGAAGTATGCCTACGCCGCCAGTGGCGCATCGGACAACAACTTGCAGACACCTTCTGGAGGCGATGGCTGCGCGAATACCTACCTACCATGGCTGCCCGACAAAAATGGCACCATCCAACTACACCAATTAGGAAGGATGACCTAGTGATCATCATGGACCCAGCACTGCCTCGAAACAGTTGGCCACGTGGCCGTATCCTTGAAGCAACACCTGCAGCTGATGGACAAGTCAGAACTGCTCGGATCCAAACCAGTACTGGGATATACGTAAGGCCGGCAGTCAAAATCGCCGTCATCCTGCCTGCCACACCAACAACTAACGAAACTGTACCAGTTGCGAAGACACCCGATTCAGAACTCAGACATCGGAAAAGGACACGCCCGACGAAGTAGCTGAGCACAGTCGAGACTGCACTGGGGGGAGTGTATCGAACGTGTCGACGAAAGCGTATGACAACCCTGAGAATTCAAGAATGGAATTTACGCTTCCACATAATACCGTGCCGCTGCGCGTTACCCCTTCCAATAACCTACGAAACAAAGGGAGTGCTCTCATTGGCCAACGAAACACTGTGCATTTGGAATGATGTCTACAATGCTATTACATTCTACAATTAACTTATCAATTGAAAACATAAACGCAATTGATAATAAATACATGCTGCAGCATCATTGGACTCGAAAACACATCTGAATAACCACGTAATACTTCCACCAGGGACCCCAGACAGCAATGATCAAAATCCAGGAAATGATTGAGTATTTACGTTATCCCCACCCTGCTACCAGACGCGGCGCCATTGGTCAATGCTGAACAAAGGAAATGTTTGAATCGTAAATATTTACGACAGCCAATTTACATTCCGAAAAACTCGGAGCTAAATTTCGGGAAATCGGGAATAATTTGAATCAAGAAATATATATCATCACCTAAAAATAGGTATATACTACAATAACACCTCAAAAACTGTCGTCTACCAGTGATTATTGCACTTTAAGAAAATATTTACTTCTAGATATTGTATCTTGTATCACATTTGTAAACTTGTACCTTTTCTTGTTGAAACAATAAAAATTATGTGAGACTTCGGTTTATTGGAACAGGACTGTCTTGGCAAAGGTTATCACACAGATTTTTAACACATCTGCTCAAAAATCATAGCGATTGGGAAAAATACGTAAACGCAAACACCCTTCAGAAACAGGGAGGTTCTGTGTTCCAAAAGTCCAACCCGGATTTGCCCTATAAAACAAACGGCAAACCGGTAGGAAATCAGTTCAAAAACTACCAGCCAAGAAGTCACAAGTCTCCAAGAAACTGAAGTCTCCAAGTTCTAACCTACTTTAAAAGTGTTTTTTAATCAGTTTAAATTCTGTTCTACCTTTCTCCCAGTATCCCATTATCCTGACCCCAACAGTCTCCAAAAGTCTCCAAAAGTCTGCAAGTCTTTTAAATGTTTTTACAACAGTTATAGAGTCAGTTTTTGCTAATTTAACTTAGAATCATTAAATCCAGAAGTTAAGGACATTGGCGTGCCAAGTTGTGTCCAGCTCCCTATTTTTGCAATTTGTGTACAAAACGTCTAGTACAACAATATTACAATTAGAATAACTTTTAAATTCTAATTGGAAAACAAACATAAAAATATTTTCAACGAAAAAGATCGCTGGCGGTACGGTACTAACGAGCTCAGTGGCCAAGCGGGATTTTTGGATTTCGAGCGAAATCCCAAAAAATTACCACTGAACTGTAGAGGATACCGCCAAGGATGTTTTTCGTTGAAAATATTTTTATGTTTGTTTGTTTGTTTTTTTTTTAACTTTATTTATTCTCATTTCTTTGTACATATAATGTATAATAGCAAATTAATAGTATATTATAACATAATAACATATAGTATAAACAAGAAATGAAAACCCACTAAGGCACTGCCTGAGTTACATAAACGGTGGGCATAATCTTCTATTGGGTCTTCGGATGAAGGAGTCGACGAAGGGAAATTGTGATTCATATGTAAGGAACCGTGAACAACTTATTCCATACTATGCTTGAGAAAGAATGAGGTAAGGTTTATTGTGTTGTTCATAGCCGCTTGGATTTTTCCAAGTTTTTACACCAAGTACGCTGGTCTTTATCAACTAGGATGACCAGAGCTGTATTGATCGTTTTGTTGTAACGCTCCACCGCTTCATTTTGAGGTTTGTAGAGAGTGTTATAAAATATATCCTTTGTTCCGTATTTGGACAAAAACTCTTTGAATTCATTTGCGATAAACTGTTTTCCGTTATCGACAATGACAGTTCTTGGCACGTTTGGGTTTACCCATAAGACCAGCAGGCGGATCCGTGCTGTGTTTATATGCTTTACAGACATCACACTTAGAGATGTAATTGCGGACCTGCTTGAAAAGACAGAATCAGTAATAGTTCAGGACAATTTTCTTGTGTTTCGAAAATGCCGGGATGTATGGATTCGGGAGCGCTATGGTTGTTAAATATTATTTGTTCCCTTTCCTCTAGTAGGACTACCAATTTCCAAGCGTTGTCTTTGAGGATTGACAAGGGGGTCTGCAATTGCGGTAAAGTTAGCCCTCTTTTATGATGAAATTCGGGAACTGCTGTGGTGAATTTTTACAGCCGTTGTAGATTTTTGTGTACCAAGAATCCTTTGTGGATAGAGGGGGAGCCATGGCTTAAGTGTTCAAAGTTGCCAGCTCAACTCTTAATAGTGCATCAGGTACAATATTATCGGCGCCTTTTTGGTGGACTACATCGAAGGAGAATTGGGATAGACGAGATGACCAGCGAGCCAGTCTTTCAGACGGGTTGTACAAAGATATTAACCATTTCAAACTGCTGTGGTCTGTAACAACGGTGAATTTGCTTCCATCGATATAACCTCGGAAGTGGTAAATGGAGTCCAAGAGTAATTATTTTTCTGTGATTCCATAGTTTTTCTCATGTTTATTCAAACTTCGAGAGTAATATGCCACGGGGTGTTCGCCGTCTGTGACTCCTGAGTGAGAACTCCGCCGATTCCCGTATTGGAGGCATCCGTATGTAGGGTGAAAGGAAGAGAGAAGTCAGGGCAATTCAGAGCAGAAGCTGATTATAAAGCAGACTTCAGAGTGTTGAAAGCATTTTCTGCTTCATTAGACCAAACAAAATTACTGACACCTTTTCGAGTGCCTGTAATCTTGTTAAGAGGAGCAGCGATGGTGGAGACGTGCTTGATGAATCTTCTATAATAACCAGCGAGGCCCGAGAAACTTTTAACTTCTTTGGCGTTCTTTGGTCTCGAGAAGTTGGTCATAGCTTGCACTTTATTAGGGTCGGTTCTGAGACCTTTTTCGTCTACAATGAAACCAAGATAACGTAGGCGAGATTTGCAAAATTCCGACTTCTTCAAGTTGATGGTAAGGTCAGCATGTTTCAATTGTCGAAATACTTTTTCTAACACAGCGGTAAGCTTTTCGAAGGTGTCACTTACGATGATCAGATCATCTAGGTAGCAGAAGTGGTTGTTGTCGGATTCAGGGCCGAACAACTTGTTCATTAGCCTTTGTAGTTCTGCAGGGCTGTTTTTGAGTCCGAAGGGTAATCTCGTGAAATGGAACATTTCTCTTCCTGGTACGACGAATGCAGTTTTGTACAGGAGGAGCGTTCTAAAGGTATCTGCCAGAAGGCTCGGGAAAGGTCAAAAGAAAAGATGAATTTGGCATGTCTCAACCCCTGTCGAGGATGGCGTGGACAAGGGGTAATGGGTACGCGCCTGCTTCCGTGCACGCGTTGAGACGTCTACTGTCCAAACAGAAGCGAGCAGAACCGTCCTTCTCTGAGATCAGTAGTGTTGGGTTAGTCCACGCACTTCTGCTAGGAACTACCACGCCCAACCTTAACATTTCGTTTAGCTCTTTTTCTAGAAGTTTTAGCTTTTGAGGAGCCAAATTGTTATATATCTGCTTTATTGGGTAACCATTTGTTTTGATCTTGTGTTCAACTAAGTTAGTTAAGCCCAAGCCAACGTTTTCAAAAGCGATAGATTCGAATTTTGAAACAGCATCTTCCAGTTGTTGTGTCTGGGCTGGTTCCAAATTTTCTTATGGTATAATTGTACGAATTTCGCTGATTTGGGGAGCTGGAAGCGTAACATTGGAAGTGGTAAAAACTTGTGGAGCGACATCGAACGCCTTCCAAAAATCTATTCCAAGGATAAATTTCTAAGTGATGGACGGGATAAGCAAAAAGTTGATTGAAACCACTTTGTCTCCACATTTTACTGGTAGAGAAATAGAGCCGGTAACAGTCTGAGTGGCTTTGTCAGCAATGGTGACGAGTGTTGAGTACTTTTCCAAGGTGAATCCATTGTTTATAAATGGCAGGTGAGCGTTGTCTCCCAGGCAACTAATAGACGCTCCACTGTCTAAGAGGTCGGAAAAACAAACGTTATTTATGGAGAATTGCACGAAAGGGCGGCCGTCTTGTGCTTGTTTGCAACTCACCGAGGACAGTTGTAAGGCCTGGTTAAAAAAATTGATGTGGGCCAACCACTCGGTCCATTTTTTTGGTCTTGACGTAGAATGAATCGCTGAAAGGTATTAGTTTTTTTGGCTTTTTGAACCAATTTGGGGGCGGTCTGGAAAAATCCGACGGAGGTTTGACACGGTTGTCAGGAGCACCAATCCTCTCATAATTGTGTCTGGACCTCTTAAAGGTTTCTCTTAAATTGTCCTGAGGATCGGCGTGAATTTCAGAGAAGGGGTGTTTGAAAGGTTTGGACTCCTGTTTTTCCAAAGTTTTCGCATGCTTTAAACAGGTGGCCAGCTCATGGCCCTGCCTTTTACAAAAAGAGCAATGTTTTTTCTCGTTGTTCTCGGGCTTGCGGAGGAGAGACTAGGTTTGAGGTAATCGTGCGTCACTACAGATGTTTTTCTTCTGCTTTGATATAATTCTAGAAGGAAGCAGACTTCCTTTAAATGGGCGAGCGAAGAAATTTTCTGGGAAGTGATTATATTCTCGTATTTCTCCGACAGTCCATCTATGGTGATGGGCAGCAGTTCACTTTCAGGAAGGGGAGTTAGAAGCTTGTCATTAATTTCCTCTGCACGTTGAGAATATTGCGCCATGGTTTCTTTAGGTGATTGTTTGATTGACAGGAGATTCAACATATTTTTATGTTGCGCCTCTGTTTTTCCAAAAGACAGTAAAAGTGTCTTCTTCTTGTATGACTTTCGGAGAGATTAGGTCGATAAAGTTTGTATGTAGAATTTATTTTGGGACCCCTCTGATGTTAGCAGTTTCCTCCACCTTTTAGATGTAATCATCTATGTTTGTTTGCCCGTTGTATTTCACTTTCCAGGTGGATAAATCATACACTTTGTTCGGGGAATTATTTGTTGTAGGTATCACCTTAATTTCCGGCGGGGCCGGGGGTGTGATTTTTTCTTCCCTCTGGGTAGGGTTTGAAAACTGCAGTTTCTTAATATATTTTTTGTTAAAATTTAGTGCGTAGTTTACTAGGGACTTTTTCGACTTATTATCTGGTGACAGGTTTCTTTCACGCAGAGTTTGTAGCAGAGTTGTTTTAGTGGATTGAAAAATATTTGGGATTATGCCCGGGGGAGCTTCAATAATCACCGGCTGGCAATCCATAATCAGGAGAATATGGCAAGAAATGGCTGTTGTTCAGAATCCGGAAAAATGATGCGCTTGTTTCCAGAATTTTCTAAGTGTTGAGAACGGAAAAAAAATTGGCCAGGACGGGCCTTTAGGAGAAAGGTTTTTTTTTATTTATCACAAATCACTTTTCAAAAACTCGATGAAATTCACAAGTATTTTGCTTTCCATTTAAAAAATTTGCCAGGGGGGGGCCTTTAGAAAACACGTTTTTAATTTTCCACAGATCACTTTTGAAAAAACTTCACTTTTTAAAAGGAACACACACGTACTTTTGAAAAAAGAATAACACCTATGTATTTTATATTTACGGTACCTGTTACAATTGATGTCCTCATTTTTCTAAGATATCGTCAGTGAAATCTTCTTTGATATAGTCGTTGAAAATTCCCTTGTTAATTATGGGGATGAAAAAGGATTAGCGTGTTGACAATTTGCGGGGCGGGACTCAACAGTTTCCCTGACTTATTTGAAACAACATAGATAGAAAAAAAATACTTGAGTACAATAAGGCAAACGTAAATTCAATATCGGGATTAAATTCTGTCGCCAAGCAAATCGCGCGAGGAACCGTTGGGATATTCCCGCGCAAAAGGTTGACAGCAATGTTCAATATTCCCTATGAATACACATGGAGACAACTGGAATGTAAAAAAATTGGGGAAAAAGAAAAAAACACTCTCCCGCCAAAAAATTAACTGAAACATCTAGCTGGTGAATTGGCCCATAGTTGGGTAACAGTGTTGGAGGCGTAAAACCCACTTAAATGTTAGCATCAAATGGTAAACAATGCGAACACATGGGTAACTTACATCGTCTGGAGACGGGACCTAGGTCTTGGTCCTGGTCCACCTGCGACCATAAATATACTGCGACCAGCTCAATCAGCAGGGACATGTTCCCCAGGGCAGTAGTTCAGCCGCAGCCGTAATTCACCTGCGCCGGAGTGACGCCAAGATATTTCGGGTTAGTTTGTTAGCAAATAAGAGAGAGGTTTTCCTTACTAACGTTTATTTACTTAAAAAGCATGAATCAGCTCAATATACAGTGGGAACACAATAAAACACATTATTACGCTATTCTAAAAGATTCCCTGCTTTTCTCTCTGGTCCCCATTTCCCGTATTCGCGACAAGGACAGTTTTACAGCTCATACAAAGATGAGGTAATTTGCTTACTGAGGCAGGCGGGGCTCCTCCAGGGCACTATGGCGGGCACTCGGGACCTGGTCATAGGTCTCGAGGCAGATTTTCCGTTTTAAAGGCACATTCGGTGTTTGGTACACCATCTTGTAGCAAGCGGTTAGGACTTAAAATTGCCGCGAGGCAAACGGACTCTCCGGGGCCGCGTGGCGCGTGCCGTCGGTTGGGCGAGTCGGGCGAACATTGGAGGGGACCCACCACTTTCCCACGGCTGTGTGGGAAACTGATTGTTTAACCTCCTTAGCCGCACACGTTAGGACTCTAATTTTTGTAAAAAGGAAGCAACATATTTTTAAAACGAATCTACCCTCTAATGACCCTGCATGCATGATTGTTAGTAAAAAAATAAAAAGGTATGCATACTTACATTTGCAGTAATTAACAAGATAAAGACACATTATAGATGTGTTCGCCTTTTGGTTCAGCATCATCCAGATTCAGTTCTAGTTAGAGTGAAATAATAAAGAAAAAGAAAAATATTTACAGGTGTAATTATGATTAAAACCAAAGAAAATATATAAAAAGAAAGGTATCGGGGGCAGTTTGTCCCACTATCACGGGGCAGTCCCGGCGAGAACGTCCGGGCGAGCGGCCTGGCCACAACGTGCCCAAACACCAGCGTCCCTTAGCCGGTTTTCCAAGAGTACCCTTGAATAAGTGTTTGTGGAGGGGGGGTGAGATACTCCCAAAGACCCTAGGGAATGAAGTCGGGCGAACAATGGCGGCCAACGGCCGCTCGTGGCTCGCGTGTCCGTTGGGAACCTGCCTTCGGCGCGGCGCGGACTCGATGCGCGGTCGACTGCGCTGTTAACGCCATCTGTCGCAGTCGCCAGGCGGCGAATTTAATATGCACCAGACGCGTTACCTAATACAATACATTATATTATCCATTGGTGGAAAAAAAATTACATTAATAAATATAATTCATGGTGGGTACCTATTTTGTGTTTTATTGCAGTGTCTAATTTATGGTATGCATAATAAGTAGTTAAGTAATTACCGGGTGATGTGTGTAGTGGGAAGGTGAGGGTGTGTGTGTGTGTGTGTGTGTATGTGTGTGTGTGTTTGTGTATATATTTACAAAACATTTACCGGTACAATCGCGGGGTAACTGAAATGGAATGGGTTTTGTTACGCAAAATCATCCACAAACCCTAACCCATTCCAGTTGCGGCGGCGGCTAACATTATATTCCCAAAAGGAAACTCATTGCATGATCATTTGTAATATATGTAGTACAGCAGGAATGGCCAACCGGTCGATCGCGATCGACCGGTCGATCGCGGCTATTAGTCCAGTCGATCGGACGCACCGGTCCGGCCAAGGACTCGAACCCAATAGAACCCGCACCCGCACAAGCATTCGGACCCTTAGCCAAACGAGAACTGGATTTTACAGGAAAACTGGGTACATTAAATCTGGAATTACAAGGCAAGAATGAAACATTAACAGAAATGGTGAATTCTATTGCAGCATTCCAAAGTCAAACAGCATCAAAAGAAAAAAAATCAACAATTTGTAAACATCAAGAATCATATCGGAAAAAAATGTCCGACAATTTCATCCCTGACAAGTACACATCAGAAATTAAGGCAGTCGTATCAGACTTTTATAGAAATTCAAAACACAGTTTTGGTTCAACATATTTATGTGAATCAGCATTTTCCTACTTAAAACAAACAAAAAATTTGCACCGTTCTCGCTTGACAGACGATCATACATTGGATTCTTTAAGATTGGCAATTTCCAACTACGAACATAATTTTGGTAATCTTGCAGAAGTTGCTCAGACGCAATGTTTTCACTGATGTAAATAAGTGTAATTATGAAAAAAATATTTTTATATATTTTCCCTCTTGATAAAATAAAAACAATACTACGTAATTGCATACAGAACTACGCTGTTTCATTTAAAAATTTTAGAAGTATGTAATTGGTAGATCTAGTAGCGTAGCGTGGGTGTCAGTCGCCAGGGCGGAGGAAAATTTCGCCGCCCCCCTATTTGGGTACTTCAATCGTAAATTTTCAAGCGCTGACGGGGAGGGGTACGTGGAAATCCTATTTTATTTTATACGATTACAGTTTGTGCCGTTTTTTATAATCAAAAGTGACGTAATAATAGTAGATGAATAATAATTACACACGGAACCGTCAATTTCTCAGAATTTTGTAGCATTTGGTATGCAACACAAATGTAAAGCGTCACTCGGTACACGATTAATCTGCAACTTGTTTTTTTAATTTACCTTTATATTCTGAAACCAAAACTGGTTTAAATTAAAACTGCATGCGGTGACATAAAAGCTATACTCAGAACGTGAAATTGGTTTCTCTTTGATTCTAGTAGCACATATATTATTTTATCTGCAACTAGAATTTTATAACTGCACTTCGACTAAGACAATGATTTCCTTCGAAATGTGTCAGCAGAAGAATCCATAACTGGAATCTTACATTCCGAACACAAAACTGGTTTAAATTAAATCTGAATGCGGTGAATTAAAACTACACTCAGAACATGAAAATAGTTTTTCTTTTATTCTTGTAGCACATACAACTAGAATTTAAATAAAGGAGAATGTTTTCATTCGAAAGTGTCGGCAGATGAATCCAGAACTGGAATTTTACATTCTGAACACAAAACTGGTTTTAAATTAAGAGTGAATCTGCTTGCAAGTCCCCAGCTTTAATTAGCATTACTCGCATAATATGCGTATGGTTTTCCTACGAATTACGTATTTTGAAAAAGAGTTTGAAACAAAAATGTCAACTCTAGTCGAAATATTAGAACGGTTTTCTTCAAAATGCGTTAGCAGATTAATCCGCTACTGGAAGTTTGACAGATCATTCGGAACATGAAAGTTGCGCAACGTCCCTGTCGTGTTTTTCAGAAGTCGCAGTCAGATTGTAAGGCTGATCTGCTTTGTTTGGCTTCCTTCTTTCCACGCCAAGGATTAGCGTGCAGTTTGAGAGATTGAGGTTTGAGGTTATACTCGTACTGGTTAGTTTAAAACACTTGTGTTTTTACTGGATATAATTGTTACTTTTATTTAGAATAATTTCACAGGCAGAGAGAGAGTAACTGGCGGAAAAAATTCGGTTTAGTGGCGAAATTCCTAAAAATACAAACTAGTTATTTTTATACTAACTATGGGCCGGGGAATACGAATCTGAAAGAATTAGGCGGCGGCAAGCAATATTAACTGAATTATACGACTTTAAAAAATTTTTTTACACACATAGGAAAATGGCCATTTTGGAAGCATTCTGATTCCTAGAAAATCAAACTAGTTATTTTTATACTAACTTTGGGCCGGGGAATCCAAATCTGAAAGAATTAGGCGGCGGCAAGCAATATTAACTGAATTACACGACTTTTAAATTTTCAATACACACAAACGAAAACAGCCATTTTAAAAGCATTTTAACACATGAAAACCATAGAAAAACAACAATTTAAGTGTGGCCATTAAACAATAATATCATCGAACATACCTTATAAATCAAACACATCTTCGTCGTCCGTCGTATCTCTGTCAAACTCTAATGTCTCCAAAGGTTCTTGGCAAATGTGCGGGTCATACAAGAGCCCGACTAAGCGGCAAAACTCCAGAGTAGGATCTTGCAGGCCTAGGTTTGTGTAACATGGTTTGTGCCCCTTTATACCGCCTGCTCGCGTCAATTTAAAAAAACATCCCAGTTTTCAAGTAGTTTAGCGGCTACGCTAGGTTTGTGTAACATGGTTTGTGCCCCTTTATACCGCCTGCTCGCGTCAATTTAAAAAAACATCCCAGTTTTCAAGTAGTTTAGCGGCTACGCAAGGTTTGTGTCACATGGTTTGTGCCCCTTTATACCGCCTGCTCGCGTCAATTTAAAAAAGCATCCCAGTTTTCAAGTAGTTTAGCGGCTACGCAAGGTTTGTGTCACATGGTTTGAGCCCCTTTATACCGCCTGCTCGCGTCAATTTAAAAAAACATCCCAGTTTTCAAGTAGTTTAGCGGCTACACTAGGTTTAGGTAGCATGGTTTGTGATACAAAAGTGAGTAAAATTTATAAAAAGTAAGTACTTAATTTATAAACATGTTATTTTACGTTATTGATATTACTGCTTAATGGCAACACTTAATTTTATGGTTTCTATGGTTTTCATGTGTCAAAATGGCTCTTTTCGTATGTGTATATTGAAAATTTAAAAGTCGTATAATTCATTTAATATTGCTTGCCGCCGCCTAATTCTTTCAGATTCGGATTCCCCGGCCCAAAGTTTGTATAAAAATAACTAGTTTGATTTTCTAGGAATCAGAATGCTTCCAAAATGGCCATTTTCCTATGTGTGTATAAAAAATTTAAAAGTCGTATAATTCAGTTAATATTGCTTGCCGCCGCCTAATTCTTTCAGATTCGTATTCCCCGGCCCATAGTTAGTATAAAAATAACTAGTTTGTATTTTTAGGAATTTCGCCACTAAACCGAACTTTAGCCTAACTGGCAATTAAAAAGAGAACTTAATTGAGTCGAGAAAAGTTAGAAGTAGAGTCTGAGGAGAATGAGATTGCTAAAACTACAACAACGATTTTATAAACAACAAGACAAATTTTGACGTGACCACAGACAAAAAAGATTATAGATGCTAAATTCATTGCCATATTTTACTATGAAGTGGCATAGATATGAAAAGTTTAAGGTAAAGGGCTCTACACATCGAGATTAATAAAGAGAAATAAAAAGTATTTAGTGGTTTGATGATCCATCGGTACACATGATGATCCATGAAACTTTCTTAGAATTGTTGAAGGATCGCCATTAGTGAACGCAGCGACAGATGGTGCTGTCAGTCGCTACAGAGATCAAGATGACATTTTTTACATTAATTTAAAGAAAGAGATTTCTTCAAAGAATAAGTAATAAAAAAAATCAGCGCCCATTTCAATCGGCCCAATCTGAAGGGGGACAAAAATATGACATGAGATGGTTAATTTTTTTTTTAATATATTATTATTATTTAGTGTGAAAAGTGCCGCCCGGGGCCGCCCCCCCCCCCCCCCTTCCCCCCCCCCCACCGCTGCGTCTCTAGGTAGATCGCACAGGGTTTCGTCAGTAATCAGTAGATCTTGGGTGCAATCAAGTTGGCCACCTCTGTAGTACAGTGTTCTCCATGAACCCTAAGGGCCTTCGCTCAATTTATCAACCTCCTGAACAAAATAGATATTTTTCTGATCTGACATATCGCAAATTACTCGAAAACTTGACAAGTCGTGAGCCGCTCCCATGGCAACCTGTCAACATGGTAACTGAAACGCGACGGCCGCGGCGACAGGCGGTGCTAGTCACCGCGTCACCCTTGACAACGGGTCTTTAACAAGTTGCCTGTGTACGGACAGCCAATGAAATTCAAAACTTACTTTCCTGTGAGTCGCCAGTTGTTTTTTTATCAGTTTCTCCATGAGCGGATGGCCTAAGCTACTGGCCCACATTTTGATACATATTTAAATACGTATAATTAGCTATACATATTTTGTAATTTACTGCACACTCTTTGCTTCAGCCGTTTGGGTACTTATCTTGAAAAATCGTCAAAAATTTAGACAAAAGAAGAAAAAAATACTCCCCACACACACACAAGTCCTGCGTATTTATGGGGTTAAATCAAATACATATAAATATATATATATATATATATGTTTTTTTTTTTTTTAATTTTATAAAGAAAGACAAACATTCCCGGGTTACGAATAACCCAACAATGTTTGAAAATCTCCTACTACCACCACAGAAAGCCGAAAATGTTGCTTGTGTTGTGATGGAGGACTTAGCCAGCAGAGGAATCGAACATGCGACGCCCGGGTGGGACCCAAGCGCTATGCCCACTCAACCACTGACCGGTCATTATTACCGGTCATATTATGTAACTAATTATTGTATAAAATTTAGTGTAATTTATGTATCTTTTATCAATAAAAAAAAGTATATTTTAAGAACAGAATCGTTCATCAATTTATTAAAATAAATTAATTTTGGTACTTACCTACTTTATCACGGTGACCGGACAACCCAACAAAGTGGCTCTTCATGACTCCTTTGAAAAGTCATTAAAAGTGTTAAAAAATATGGGTTACTTTAGGTTAGATTCTGAGCTATTTCTTTTTTCATCGCTTTGTACTTTTCAAAGGGGTGTTGAAGTGCCAATTTATTCATATCTGAAATGTTCCCATAATAAGTTTCACTTTTGGAAATTAAATTCTTAATTAAAACGGTCACCGTGGGTATAGTCTACGTGACATGGTTCCAGTCTTTCTTTAGAAAACGGTCACCATGGATACGGTCTACGTGAAATGGTTCCAGTCTTTCTCTAGAAAATGGTCACCGTAGATACGGTTTACGTAAAATGTTTCCTGTCTTTCTTAATAAAACGGTCACCTTGGATACGGTCTACGTGAAATGATTCCAGTCTTTCTTTAGAAAACGGTCACCGTGGATAAGGTCCATTTGAAATGCTGCCAGTCTTTCTTTAGAAAACTGTCACCGTGGATGCGGTCCACGTGAAATGGTGCCAGTCTTTCTTTAGAAAACGTTCACCGTGGATACGGTCCACGTGAAATGGTTCCAGTCTCTCTTTAGATAAGTAAAAATTTTAAGCAATCCCCCGACACAAAAAGAGCTAATGACCTTGAAACGCCTGAACAGATTATAATGAACCTTTCTACCAAAAAACGTCATCGTAGTTGGTCAATTCGTTTAGGAGCTAAGACGGTCAAACCTATAACACCGCTCTTTGCGTCGGTGCGTCTTTGCGCTCTTTGGCGGATTAACGGGGGGTGGAACGGGCCGCCTCTGGTCACGGGGGCCTCCAAACGCCTCCATGTTTCCTTGATCAAATCCTAAACAAGGTTTTAAGGCACAAGGACAAGGTAATTTTTTTTTATTAACAGTTTCTGAAGGATGCATTTGTTAACAATGCTCTCGCCATGCTATCAAAAAATGGTTTTTACAGCTTTTTTAGTGAAACCGTTTGAAACCGTTTGTATGTTGAATTACCCTTCAACAAAACTTTGAAACACTTATCTCGAAACTTTTTTAACACATTTTTTAACCTGTTTGACAACATCTAGTATTAAAAAAACTATACATCTGATCTGCACATATCAACTAAACAACATCTAAAACTGTTCAAAAATTCAGTATCTATGGCACCACTTATGGGAATTTTATTTTTGATTTTTATGGAAAATTCAGCATTCTTAAAAAAATAGAAGGGGGCCCTTTATAAAAAAATCCCTACTGGATTTTCTAATAGTTTAAGACTTAGTGCATGTAAATCAGATGTTTATTTTTTAAAATATGTTGTCAACCAGGTTGAAAACCGTATAAAAAAAGTTTCGAGGAAAACGCATTCAAAGTTTTGCTGAAGGATAATTCAACATATAAACTGCTTAAAACGCTTTCATATAAAATGCCTGATCTCCGTCAGTTTTACGAATTTCGTGAAAAAATTTGGTAGAGCATTATTATTAAATGCATCTTTTAGAAAATGAAATAAAGAAAATGATAACTTTTTTATATGCAGGGGCCTGGTGCCTTAAAGCCTTGTTTGGGATTTGATCAAGGGAACATGGAATCGCTTGGAGGATCCCCGGAACAAGAAGCCCGTGTGAACTGAATAAAAATCTTATAAAATTAAATCATCTATTTAAATTAGGGGGGTTGCCTCATTCAGCGCTGCCGCCCCAGGCCTCTGACGGGCTTAGTCCGCCACTAGTTTCCTAGTCCGTCTGGGGTCCGGTCCGTTTATGAGTACTTTGGATTTCCTCATTCGGGGTGCCCTCTATAATTCCTTCCAGTGCTAGGATTTGACACACCTCTCAAAATGTAATTTGGTGTGGCAAGCTGCTACTCCATTGACCATATAAACTCCCACGGACCATATCCACGGTGACCGTTTTCTAAAGAAAGACTGGAACCATTTCACGTAGACGGTCTACTTTACGACGGTCCAGTCTTTCTTTAGAATACGGTCACCGTGGATACGGTCCATGGGAAATGGTTTCAGTCTTTCTTTAGAAAACAGTCACGGTGGATACGGTCCACGTGAAATGGTTTCAGTCTTTCTTTAGAAAACAGTCACCGTGAATACGGTCTACCGTAGACCGTACTCACGGTTACCGTTTTCTAAAGAAAGACTGGGACCATTTCACGTGGACCGTATTCACGGTGACTGTTTTCTAAAGAAAGACTGAAACCATTTCACGTGGACCGTATCCACCGTGACTGTTTTCTAAAGAAAGACTGAAACCATTTCCCATGGACCGTATCCACGGTGACCGTATTCTAAAGAAAGACAGGAACCATTTCACGTAAACCGTATCCACGTGACCATTTTCTAGAGAAAGACTGGAACCATTTCATGTACACCATATCCACGGTGACCGTTTTCTAAAGAAAGACTGTAACAATTTCACGAAGACCATACCCACGGTGACCATTTTCTAAAGAAATACTGGAAACATTTCACGTATACCATATCCAAGGTGACTGATTTCTCAAGAAAGACAGCAACCATTTCACGTAAACCGTATTAACGGTGACCATTTTCTAGAGAAGGACTGGAACCATTTCACGTAGACCGAATCCACGGTTACCGTTTTCTAAAGTAAGACTGGAACCATTTCTCATGGACCGTATCTACGGTGACCAATTTATTTTGAAAGACTGGAACCATTTCCCACAGACCATATCCACGGGGACCGTTTTCTAAAGAAAGACTGGAACCATTTCATGTACACCGTATGATTGGTGACCGTTTTCTAAAGAAAGGTTTGAACCATTTCACGTAGACCATACTCACGGTTACCGTTTTCTAAAGAAAGACTGGAACCATTTCACATAGACCCTATCCACGGGGACCATTTCTAAAGAAAGACTGGAACCATTTCTCGTGGACCGTATCTATGGTGACCAGTTTCTAATGAAAGACTGGAACCATTTCCAATGGACCACATTTACGGTGACCGTTTTCTTAAAAAAGACTGGAACCATTTCACGTTAACCGTATCCACAGTGATAATTTTCTAAACAAAGACTGGAACCATTTTATGTACACCGTATCAATGGTGACCATTTTCTAAAGAAAGACTGGAACCATTTCACAAAGACCGTATCCACAGTGACCATTTTCTAGATAAAGACTGGAACCATTTCATGTAAACCGTATCTACGGTGACCTATTTTTTAAAGAAAGACTGGAACCATTTCACGTAGACCGTACCCACGGTGACCGTTTTCTAAATAAAGGCGGTTAAAATTTCACATAGACCGAATCCACGGTAAAAATTTTCTAGAGAAAAATTGGAACCATCTCATGTAAACCTTATCCACGGTGACCGTTTTCTAAAGAAAGAGTTGGACCATTTCACGTGGATCGTTTCCACGGTGACAAGTTTTTAGAGAAAGACTGGAACCATTTAACCGTGTCCATGGTGACCATTTTCTAGACAAATACTGAAACCATTTCATGTAAAGAAAGACTGGAACCATTTCCCACTTACCGTATCCACGGTGATCGTTTTCTAAAGAAAGACTCGAACAACTTCACGTTAACTGTATCCACGGTGACCATTTTCTAAACAAAGACTGGAATCATTTCATGAAGACCGTATGTACGGTGACCGCTTTCTTAAGAAAGAATGGAACCAGTACTCGTGGACCGTATCCACGGTGACCAATTTCTATTCTAAGTCTTTCTGAAAATATCAAAATTTCAGTTCGGTCGATGCCATAGGGCCTACGTAATGACCGACCCCAAGTTTGACAAAGTGCCCATGAAACGATGAAATTTTGGATTAAGATTTTCAAAATTCCTTTTTTAGGAGATTTTTTGATAGATTCATGAACAGATCATGAATCTTAGTAAGAATCCAAAATTTCAGTCCGTTCGTTGCAATAAGGCTGATGTTATGACCGACTTCAAGTGCTAAAGGGATTTTTTTTTTTTTTAATTTTTCTTTTCACATTTTTTGATAGATTCATGAACAGATGAGGATTCTTAGTGAGAATCCTAAATTTCAGTCCGTTCGATGCAATAGGGGCGATGTTATAACCGAACATAAGTGTTAAAACGACCGACCCCATGTTTGACAAAGTGCCCATGAAACGATGAAATTTTGTATGAAGATTTTCAAAATTCTTCTTTTGGCAGATTTTTTGATAGATTCATGAACAGATTCTTAGTAAGAATCCAATATTTCAGTCCGTTAGGTGCAATAGGGCCGATGTTATGACCAAACCCAAGTGTTAAAATGACCGACTCCAAGTGTTAAAGTGATAATTTTTATAAACTTCTTCTTTTATGCAGGTTTTTTGATAGATTCATGAACAGATCAGGATTCTTAGTGAGAATCCTAAATTGCAGTCCGTTCAGTGCAATAGGGCCGAAGTTATGACCGAACCCAAGTGTTAAAACGACCGACCCCAAGTGTGAAAGTGTTGATTGCTTTTTAATTCTCCTTTTGGCAGGTTTTTTGAGAGATTCATGTACAGGTCATGATTCTTAGTGAGAATTCAAGATTTCAGTCCGTTCGGTGCCATAAGACCTAAGTTATGACCGACCCAAGTTTCACAAAGTGCAAATGAAACGATGAAATTGTATACGAAGATTTTCAAAATTCTTCTTTTTGCAGATTTTTTGATAGATTCATGAACAGATCATGATTCTTAGTGAGAGACCAAAATTTCAGTTCTTTCGGTGTCATAGGGCCTAAGTAATGACCGACCCCAAGTTTGACAAAGTTCCCATGAAACGATGAAATTAGGTATGAAGATTTTCTAAAAATTTTCTTTTAGCAGATTTTTTGATAGATTCAAGAACAGATGAGGATTCTTAGTGAGAATCCAAAATTTCAGTCCGTTCGGTGCAGTAGGGCTGATGTTGTGACGGAACCCAAGTGTTAAAACGACCGTCCCCAAGTGTTAAAGCGATGTTTTTTTTTAATTCTTTTTTGGCAGATTTTTTGTTAGATTCATGTACAGGTCATGATTCTTAGTTAGGATCCAAAATTTCAGTCCGTTCGGAGCCATAGGATCTAAGTTATGACCTACCCATTTTTCACAAAGTGCCCATGAAAAGATTTTCAAATTTTTTCTTTTGGCAGATTTTTTTGATATATTATGAACAGTTCAGGATTCTTAGTGAGAATCCAAAATTCCAGTCCGTTCGGTGCAACAGTGCCAATGTTATGACTGAACCCAAGTGTTAAAACAACCGACCCCAAGTGTTAAAGCAATTATTCTTTTGGCGGTTTTTTTATAGATTTATGTACAGGTCATGATTCTTAGTGAGAATCCAAAATTTCAGTCTGTTTGGTGCCATAGGGCAAAAGTAATGACCGACCCCAAGTTTGACAAAATGCCCATGAAACGATGAAATTTTGGATGAAGATTTTAAATTTTTTTCTTTTGGCAGATTTTTTGATAGTGTAGGGAACGACACTCATCAACCGAATATAAACATTTTTAACACGGGTAACACCGCATACGTCACTGCGGTCCGAAGCTCCGTCGCCAACATGGTGATAGCCATTCTCTGTTCGACCGACCGGTCGCCCATTTGCTTTTTTAGAGTGTCGTTCCATCCATAATTATATCCTTCTGATAATTCGTGTCGGGTAAATACTTTAATAAATATAAAATCAGTGGTACTAAAATCTTTTATTATATTCTCACGACACACCCTTCGGCAACATAATACATCGAGTCGTAATAGTAAATATATACAGGCGGAATAGCCTGAACCACCGCTGGGGACATAGCAGGCATAATACTAATCCGCCAAAACAGATGTATGAACAGATCAGGAATCTTAGTGAGAATCCAAAACTTAGTCGTCCGGTGCAATAGTGCCAATTTTATGACCGAAGCCAAGTGTTAAAACGACTGACCCCAAGTATCATTTTTTTTTTTTAATTTTCTTTTTGCAGATTTTTGATAGATTCATGAACAGATCATGGTTCTTAGTGAGAATCCAAAATTTCAGTCCGTTCGGTGCCATAGGGCCAAAGTTATGACCGACCCCAAGTTTGACAAAGTGCCCATGAAACGATGAAATTTTGTACGAGGTTTTCAAAAATTTTCTTTTGGCAGATTTTTTTGATAGATTCATGAACAGATCAGGATTCTTAGTGAGAATCCTAAATTTCAGTCCGTTCGGTGCAATAGGGCCGAAGTTATGACTGAACCCAAGTGTTAAAACGACCGACCCGTAGAGTAGAAAATGAGTTAAGTACAAAAATGAAAATTTTGAGAATCGATAATGGAACTGAATATAAAAATAAAACTTTTAAAGCCTACTTTAAAAAACATGGAATACTGCACCAGACATCTAATTCATACACACCAGAGCAAAACGGCCTTAGTGAAAGAATGAATAGAACTTTAATAGAGCGAGCTAAATGCATGATTTTAAATGCTGAGTTGCAGGTCACATTCTGGGCAGAAGCGGTAGCTACAGCAGCATATATCGTGAACCGTTCTCCCACCTGTACCTTATCCGATGTGACGCCCTATGAAGTATGGACTGGTAAGAAACCAAATCTAAGCCACATGAGAATCTTTGGATGTCCTCCAATGGTGCATATTCCCAAAGAAAAAAGAACTAAGCTTGATGTTAAGTCACCTAAGTTAATTTTTGTTGGCTACAGCGACAGTTCCAAAGGTTACCGATTTATAGATCCTGAAACAAAAAAGGTGTCTTGAGTAGAGATGTTGTATTCCTAGAAGCTTCTATTAAAAGAAATAAAGTGGACAATGTACCTGAAAAATAAAAAGAAATTAGTAAAAAGGATATAGAGATAGGAGAAAAATCAAAAGAAAGGTGTGATGAAGTAAAAGAAATGAATTCTGTTTACTTACCTATGTATTATGAACTCGAAGAACCTGTGGAAAGAAATATCGATGATGAAAATAATGACAGAATAGAAACACAGGCTGAATCACAAAATATTTATATTTCAGATGATTCTGATCAATATGAGGACGTTAATGATGACTCATACGTACCAGACAGGACAGTTGACTCTCCACTGGAATCTAATATGACTCTTAGATCGCTGCCGAGGAGAATGAGATGTCAAAATAATGATGGAAATGATATTCATCCAAGTTCCTCATTCTTAATGTGTCAAAATTCTGAGTCAACTATTAATTTACTAAACAGTGATTCACAAAGTCTACATGAAGCTCTTAGCAGTGAAAAGGCTGATGATTGGAAGAGAGCTATGGCGGAAGAATATCAGTCATTAATAAAAAATAATACCTGGACACTGGTTAACTTACCAGAAGGAAAATCAGTAATTCCCAGCAGATGGGTATACAAAACTAAGATGGATGGCAATGGATCTATTACAGGCTATAAAGCTAGACTTGTGATCAAAGGATATAAACATGTGAAGGGTATTGATTACAATGAGGTATATTCTCCAGTGGTCCGTTACTCTTCCATTAGATTGGTCTTGCTGTCAAATATAGACTTAAAATACACCAAATGGACGCAGTCACAGCATTTCTACAGGGTGACATTGATGAAGAAATTTACATGTCCTTACCACCTGGCTATGAAGATGATAATAAAGTATGTAGACTGAACAAGTCAATATACGGACTTAAACAAGCGAGCAGACAGTGGAACAAAAAATTAAACACTGCTATGTTAGAAATTGGAATGACTCGTTCAAACATAGGTCCACGCGTTTACTACCGTATTTTGAATGAAAATGATATGCTTTTTATAGCGGTATATGTAGATGATATAATTTTATTATTTAATAATGAAGAAACCTCACGTATCATAAAATTGAAGTTAAAAGAAAAATTCCGCATAAAGGATTTAGGAACAGCCAAACATTGCATTGGTTTTAAAATTTCACAAGATGAAAATGTTGATGAGACCTCTATTGATCAATCTATTTACATAAAGATGATACTTACACGATTTGGAATGAACATTTGTAAGCCAATGTGGACACCCGCTGATGCTAATGTTAAAGTGAAGAAGGCTGAAAGCCAACAAGAAAATTTAAATAACATTCCTAATCAAGAAATAATTGGCTGCTTGTTGTACTTGTCACAGGGAACTCGTTCAGACATTACCTACATATGTAGTAAATTCTTTGAGTAGATATAATAGTCAACCTACTAATGAACATTGGATGGCTCTGAAACGAGTGTTGAATACCTGAAAGCTACAATGAATATGAAACTGGTTTATAAACGGAATACTGGTGAAAAAATTTCAGGCTATTGCGATTCAGATTGGGCAAATGAAATTGAAGATAGAAAATCCTGCACAGGATACATATTTTTATTTCAGGGTGCCGCAATAAGCTGGAATTCCAAGAAACAGCAGACCATAGCCCTTTCTACAACTGAGGATGAATATATGGCTCTATGGTCGGCTATTCAGGAAGCTCTTTGGTTGAAACAACTGGCAGACGAGTGTCATCCTGAACTTAAAGGTACACATATAACCCTTTACTGTGATAATCAGAGTGCGATTAGTCTTTCAGGAAACACGAGAAAGTTGCTGCCAAACAAATCATGGTTCAATATAGATGCACTGGAGATATGGTCGCAGATATTTTGACAAAAGTACTCCACCGACCGAATCTTGAAAACTTCACCTCATCAATGGGTTTAATTTTAAAGCGTCTGCGTTCAGGAGAGGATGATGGAAGTATGAACGCCTACGCTGTCACCTGACTGGTGTTAATTATCTATGGCGCTCTCTCGTATATTAGATTGTGCACTGTCATTTACGTTGTCCAATTACATTTATTAAAATAAATAGTTATAGAGTCCTAACTGCCTTTTCTTTCATTTCATCACCATCTAGCCCGAAAATCGTCGATAAAGCGTAAAATGATGAAAAATGCAACGTTGAGCCCCAAACGTCAAAATTGGCTTTAAACGGCCATCTAGCCCTAAAATTGTCGAAAAAGCTTAAAATAATGCAAAAATGCAAAGAGCTCGAGAACGTCAAAATTGGCTTAAAACGGCCATCTAGCCCAAAAATCGTCGAAAATGCTTAAAATAATGTAAAAATGCAACACACAGCAGGAAAACGTCAAAATTGGCTTTAAACGGTTATTTAGCCTTAAAATCGTCGAAAAAGCTTAAAATGATGGAAAAACGCAACTTAGTGCCAAAAACATCAAAATTGTCTTGAAACGGCCATTTAGCCCAAAAATCGTCGAAAAAGGTTAAAATATTGTAAAAACGAAACTTAGAGCCTGAAAACGTCAAAATTGGCTTTACACTAGAAAGACCGGGTACTTCTCCATAACTATAAAGACCACGACCGTCATTTTGACGGCTGATCACTTTTTGCCACTTGGTAGGCGAATATGGGTACCGCCGCCCCGGGAACCATTTATCGGATAACCAACACCTCTGCAATAGGACACTCCAAGTAGTTCCGCGCTATTTTGGTGTCTTAGCAAGGGTGCCCGGGTTCATTGGGTGAGGTGTGTCTGATCTAGATGGCGAACACGTTTGCCCACCTACTGCGTAGCCGACCGGGTCGGGAGACACTTGTTGAGGGGAACCATAGACATATGAATATTAGTAGACCTGCCCTAAGCGATAAAAGCGCATTATTTCCCCCTCCCATTGGAACCATTCCATTGGAACCGGTTGGGATCGTGTATGGCTTCGCGTTAATCTAAAAAATGTGACGTCATCATTCTTCTGCAAGCCAGCGTCGAGCACTCATCGGTGCATTTTACGAAATAAAACGGTAAACATAGTGGCTTGTGTTTTGAAAACGTGTAAAAATAGAAGTGAAAAAAAGAATAAACAAAATTGTCGTATTACATTCCACAGGCAAGCATTATTTTACACTATTTTAAACCAATTCAGATCACATAATATGATCATTTTTGTAACATACACTGTCACTCGAGATACATGGCGTGTGCCCGTCCCTGTTTACTGTGGTAAGTAAATTATGAAACATTTATAAAAGTGTCTTCACTTAATACAGCAACAAAATATTGAACTCGACCTTATAGGCGATCTTACTTTGCGTATTTGGACTTCGCAAATGTGTTCATTACGCGGCGAACAATTCGCGCTCCTATGTAAAAAGGTATATTCATTTAAAAGCACAGTTTACTTTTAAGAACGAAAGTGTGGTATTATAATGCGAGATGCCTATATACTGTCAGATTGAGTTTTGACGAATCACATATCACCAAAGCCGTCTTCCTGCCCTTCGTCCCGCTGTAGTTGGTTTCTACCCCTCACCTTTCTGTTCTAGTCTATTAATATTCATATGTCTATGGGGAGAACTAATCTAGACCTCTCCAGCTGGACCTCTCTCGAACCGTTGCCTTGCACCGCTGTGGGAGAGATCGATTCATTCGTCTAACACTCCTAAATACATTTGCTAATTTCTCCTATTCATCCCTCACACCTTCTTCATTCATCCGTTACTCCTGGATAAATTGACCAATTTTTCCTATTCACCCCTCACACCTTCTTCCTTCCCAGAACTTCCTTTCCCTAAAAAACCCTCCACAAATATGGCATAGGGCCCGGTTTCTTTTCTTTTTTCGTTTACAATTACCTCCACAAAAAACCTTAAGGAAAATTACTCCCCTCATGGCATTGTCATCTTTGGAGATGCTGTGTGGAGGGTACCCAAATGGAAAGGAAGAAGAATAAGTTATGGGAATTAAATGAGGTGTGAGGGGTGGGTAGGAATCTGGGGATCAGAGTGGTGACAAACGTAAGAATCTACTCCTTTTCACTGCGATGCAAGGCAATGTTCCGAGAGTCCTGCTGGCGAGGTCAAACGATCTCTCTCAACCAGTCACTCCCGATCTGACCTGCCACGCAGTTGTTTGGTGGACGCATCCGCTACCAAGATCCGAACACACCTTCCCCGAACAGATTCCCAATTTGGGAGGCGGATATTGGTATTGCCGCCCCGGGAACCATTTATTGGATAATCAACACCTCTGCTATAGGTCACCAAAATTGGTTCGCTACTTTAATGACTTAGTAGGGGTGCCCGGGTTCATGGGATGAGGTTTGTCCGGGTCTTGGCGGCAGATAATAATAATATTTGGCTAATTTATATAGCGCGAAGGGGTTCTGTACAAATAAATATGCGTCTGCCCATCAGCTGCATGGCAGGCCGGATCGGAAAAGGTTGGTTGAGGGAGTCCCTTTGACTTCTCCAGCCGTGCTCTCTCGGAACATCACGGATGGATGGATTCATACGTCCGTCACACTGACCCCCCCAGATACCTACTTACCCCTAATATCCTTTTCCTTCCCGGAACTTCCTCTCCTTCCTTTCCTAAAAAAACTCCCTACACAGCATCCCCAAAGATGACATAGGCCCTGAGGGGAAGGGCCTTCTGTTAGGTAATGTAAAAAAATACCTAACCCCATGAACCTGGGCACCCCTGCTAAGTTACCAAACTTAGCGAACCTCTTAGGGGGGCCTATGGCGGAGGAATTGGTTATCCAATAAATGATTCCGCCAGTTCTTCAGGAGCTTACCCAGCTGGACCGATTCTGGTATATGTGTGCATACCCTGTCTTTAGTTCTCCGACGAGCCATAAAATAAATTTGGGCCAGAAATATATATTTTGTGGTATTTTTATAATATTATTTTTATAATACTATTTTTATAAGCCCTAAAATCGTTGAAAATGCTTAAAATGATGTAAAAATGCAACTTAGAGCCCAAAACGTCAAAATTGGCTTTAAACGGCCAACTAGTCCTAAAACAGTCGAAAAGCCTTAAATGATAAAAAATGCAACATAGAGCCCTTACCGTCAAAATTGGCATTAAACGGCCATCTAGCCCAAGAATCGTCGAAAAAGCTTAAAATAATGTAAAAATTCAACTTAGAGCCTGAAAACGTCAAAATAGGCTTGAAACGGCCATCTAGCCCTAAAATCGTCGAAAATGCTAAAAATAATATAAAAACGCAACATAGAGCCTGGTTGCGCCAATTGATATTTTAAGTATCAAATTGTCTATTGCTCAAAACGCTTTGTTCCTTTAATACATTCCTGCCCGACTTATCCATTCCTTTTGCCAAAGGCCTGTAAGGTTGCCAGAACTGCATATAGTATTGTTACCAGACGAGCGTTGCAGTGCATTATTGAGTATATTGCCCGCCTATGTTGTATTTTGATCCG